>OX463850.1:30853787-30896287 GCA_949825065.1 Odontocerum albicorne
TATGAAACGCAGAAAAAAGAGGAATTGAGCACCAAAACATATATACTCGAACCACAGAGTTTAAAAAGCTTCTAAGATGGTAGTTGACATTCGTATTTTAGTGCTAACTTTGATACATGAAAGTTAAATGAGAACGTGAACAAAGAATGAAAGAAGTCCAATAAACTTTGTAGAAATGCGTTCACCTAGAAAAATATGTGCACATGGAGTACTTATGTATGGTATAATATAAAATGAAGTGATAATGGTTGAATGTTGACTAAAGAGATAAGATTCGGTAATTCATAAGACCAATTAGACCATCTGAAATGGTTTGGGCATGTAGAACGAATGAATGAAAAACACTTACAAATCGAATAAACTGTGCATATATGAACGAAATACGTGGTTAAGGATGGCCAAGGAAAGTACAGCTTTTTAAGAATCAAATATAAAGATTCATATAAATCTTAACTGTGAAGAGAAGGCGAAAGACGTCTGCCGCGATAAGAAAGTTTGGCGCTTTGTATCAATTGGTGTAATTTGTTCTCAAAGATAGCATCAGCATTCGAAGAAGAAACGGCATTACAAAACACGGAATTACCTCTAAATCAGTACATTTTACGGCCTGTTCTACTTCGGTTGAAACCGCATCGCCCTTATTGGCAGGTGACCAAGTGGTGTATGGCGTAAATTTACAATAAAGTTGAACTAGTCATCAGTTGTAACCGAGTCATTTGGCCAAGAAAGTTCTATTGCACCCTAAAATTGTGATAAATGGACATGATTAATATGTTTATAGGAAAGTTTATATTTATTTCTTCATCTTTTGAATATTTTAATATTTGTCCCCTTGTAAAGCGTTTTTCATCAGAATGATAAAACCTATTAACTTTGTCCACATTTATTTTCCTTCACTTCATTCCCACCTGTAATATTTATTTTATTATAAATTAATATTTTTTTATGAATAGGAGAAAAACACCAAATTATAGAGACAATACGACGAGGGCCTCAGTAAAACGAAAAGAGTCCAACGGGACTCGAAACCACATTTCCTCCACTACCTGTAAAAATGAATGAAAAAGATGTGCTTCACGTATTTTGAGATATATCATATATTATGATGGGTGTGGGTCACTGTGATCTGTGGAGGCTGTAGTGTAACTTTTTTAACTGAGCAATTTGCCGAAGACCTGCTTCTGTCAGTGAACTCTTTCTAAGTGACTGATATATCTGCGATTTGATGTGCACTGTTAAATCTGTCGTGTGAACCATGCCAGTGTGATCCGGTCGTCTCACTTCGGTGTGCCATCGGATTCAGTACGGCGGTATGGCCGGTGAATGTGCTGATGTGCACCGGTTCACTCAGTTAAAACTAAATCCATGGCACAGTTTCACTTTTTAACTGAATAGACGTTAGAATGGTGAAGGGATCCTCAACTACAAGACCCAGCGACGACGATGACTGAACTACAGTATATTTGTATAGTTTTACATAACGTTACGTCTTCCCCCTGGCTATCTCTCTCTCTCTCTCCCTTTCTATATCTCTCACTCTTAATTTACACTTCTTTTCCGGATTGGCTGTCACCTACTTGTACTTTTTTGTATGAGTATAAAATATTTTGTGACCATTTTTGATAGAAACAAAAACCCTAGTCTAAAGTCTACGTTCATCAGTTATCGAGAACTAAGTTTTTTTATTATTTTTGCTTTCCTTGACACGCTCAACAAAGATACACGCACGGCTGACAGCGCAGAAGCAAGCCCGTTGGTTGATCAAAACGATACTTTTAGATAATGTGCAAGATCTTAGGAAGTTGGGAGTACTTAGGCTCTATAAGTTTTCTATTGCCATCTGATGTAGGTAGGATAGCAAGATCCTTGAAAAGTGAAGCGGTCGCCTCGAGCATCGATCAGCTATAACAAAGGTGTAAATTTGAAATGAGAACTAAACAATAAAAATTAATTACATATTTTTATCGAATATGTTATATACGAGTATAGTCATCAATTTTGACGTATATACGAGTACATTAGTCCATTTATTTAAAAAAAACTTTCAAATATTCAACAAACTTTTGTGTAATATTAAATTACCCACCTCCGTGTTGCAAAATCCGAGCAAGATCGGATATCGTATACATAAAATCAATGAGAGATGATATGCAAAAAAATGCATACATTTATCTTGAGAACGTAGTTATTTACCTCTTATAACAAGTAATTGAAATTGCACAGTGATTCAAAGAAATTGGCAAAGTGAATTGCTTACGAATCAATGGCTAGAACACGTCGGGTGGATGTAGAAATTGAAGGTGAAGCCGATTTAAAACTTTGAATTCATAAGAAGATAAATGAATCATGCAAAAGGTGCCCATTTAATGAGCATGCATCATGCTTTTAATACTTGCATCATGCATTTAATGAGCATGCATCATGGGCTATGTCGGTTAGTCGTGGCATCTAGACCAAGTACGAAGTAATATACTATATGGATTCAAAAAAATAGTGCATTAAATATATGCCACTCTTTATTAGTTACTTTTTGCGCTCATGCATTAATTTTCATCGCCGATTTAAAACTTTAAAATCATAAGAAGACAAGTGAATCATGCAAAAGGTGGCCATTTAATGAGCGTGCATCATGCTTTAAATGCTTTATGGGTTATGTCCGTTAGGTCGTGGCATCTATACCAAGTACGAAGTAATAGATGGATTAAAAAAACAGTGCATTAAATATAAACCACTTCATGTTAATTGCTTACATACATCAATTTTCGTAATGAAATCTGTTAATTAAACAAATTGTCACGAGGAAATAATAATAAAATAAAGTTAGACAGAATAAATTATACTGTATTACACTTTCGTTATATACAGTCGTCATCGTTGCTGATCTTCCTCGTCGTTGCTGAGTCTACTCGTCGTTGCTGAGCCTCGTAGTTGAAGACCCTCTCGCCATTCCAACGTTATTTCAGTTGGAAAGCATAACTGTGCTGTGAAGTTTTTGTTTCTGAATCCGATTGCACACCAAAGTGAGACGATCAGAGCAGGCTGACATGTTTTTTTTTCTTCATTTTTTTAACGAAGACATACGATCGAAGTCTTATAACCCGAATACTAGGTATAAAAATGTTTGTATCATTTGAAGAACACAGTGCGCGGGGTTCGGATCGGCGACCTTCCGCATGGAAGTCCAGTGCATATACGGTACAACCTGATGGATTTTTTGTCATCTGCCAATCTCTTCCAAGCAACTAAAAAGATGTTATAGAGGCCTTAAGTAAAAAAAACAACTAGATTTTATTTTTTTAAATCTGGGTTTCAAAGTGAATCGGGCCATGGAAGACAACAATTCAGACACCTTTTGATAGAAGACATCTTTTATTTAGGAGGACTTCATGCGTGAAAGAGCGACGTTCAATTGTTCACATTGGACTAAACTGAAAATGACATCAGAGTCGTTCTTATTTGAACCACTCTTAGGAAAGTATTACAAATCTGTGACGTTTTGGAGAAAAGATCCCATAATGTGAAAGAGTATCGTTCAATTGTTCACATTCGACCAAACTGAAATGAAGAGACTGGAAGTAACATCAGAGTAATTCTTATTTGAACCATTTTTAGGAAAGTATTACAAATCTGTGTCGTTTTGTAGTAAACCTCCCATAGTGTGAAAGAGTGGCATTCAGTTGTTCACATTGGACCAAACTGAAATGGAGAGAGTAGAAATCACATCAGAGTTGTTCTTGTTTGAACCATTTTTAGGAAAGTGTTACAAATCTGTGTCATTTTGGAGTAAAACTCCCATAATGTGAAAGAGTGACATTCAATTGTTCACATTCGACCAAACTGAAATGGAGAGACTGGAAGTAACATCAGAGTCATTCTTATTTGAATAATTTTAAAAGAAAGTATTACAAATCTGTGTCGTTTTGGAGTAAAGCTCCCATAGTGTGAAATAGTGACATTCAGTTGTTCACATTGGACCAAACTGAAATGGAGAGAGTAGAAATCACACCAGAGTTGTTCTTGTTTGAACCATTTTTAGGAAAGTGTTACAAATCTGTGTCATTTTGGAGTAAAACTCCCATAATGTGAAAGAGTGACATTCGATTGTTCACATTCGACCAAACTGAAATGGAGAGACTGGAAGTAACATCAGAGTCATTCTTATTTGAATAATTTTAAAAGAAAGTATTACAAATCTGTGTCGTTTTGGAGTAAAGCTCCCATAGTGTGAAAGAGTGACATTCAGTTGTTCACATTGGACCAAACTGAAATGGAGAGAGTAGAAATCACACCAGAGTTGTTCTTGTTTGAATTATTTTTAGGAAAGTGTTACAAATCTGTGTAATTTTGGAGTAAAACTCCCATAATGTGAAAGAGTGACATTCAATTGTTCACATTCAACCAAACTGAAATG
This sequence comes from Odontocerum albicorne, assembly GCA_949825065.1. Taxonomy (NCBI): domain Eukaryota; kingdom Metazoa; phylum Arthropoda; class Insecta; order Trichoptera; family Odontoceridae; genus Odontocerum; species Odontocerum albicorne. The sequence goes on from OX463850.1 coordinate 30,858,199, forward strand.
AAGAGACTGGAAGTAACATCAGAGTCATTCTTATTTGAATAATTTTAAAAGAAAGTATTACAAATCTGTGTCGTTTTGGAGTAAAGCTCCCATAGTGTGAAAGAGTGACATTCAGTTGTTCATATTGGACCAAACTGAAATGGAAAGAGTAGAAATGACATCAAAGTCGTTCTTGTTTGAACCATTTTTAGAAAAGTATTACAACTCTGTGTCATTTTGGAGTAAAACTCCCATAATGTGAAAGAGTGACATTCAATTGTTCACATTCGACCAAACTGAAATGGAGAGACTGGAAGTAACATCAGAGTCATTCTTATTTGAACCATTTTTAGGAAAGTAAAACAAATCTGTGTCGTTTTGGAGTAAAGCTCCCATCGTGTGAAAGAGTGACATTCAGTTGTTCACATTGGACCAAACTGAAATGGAGAGAGTGGAAATGATATCAGCGTCGTTCTTGTTTGAACATTTTTTAGGAAAGTGTTATAAATGTGTGTTGTTTTTTTATAATAGCTCACATAATGTGAAAGAGTGACATTTAGTTGTTCACATTGAACCAAACTGAAATGGAGAGAGTGGAAATGATATCAGCGTCGTTCTTGTTTGAACAATTTTTAGGAAAGTGTTACAAATGTGTGTTGCTTTTGATAATAGCTCACATAATGTGAAAGAGTGACATTTAGTTGTTCACATTGAACCAAACTGAAATGGAGGGAGTGGAAATGACACCAGAGTCGTTCTTATTTGAACCGTTTTTAGGAAAGTATTACGAATCTGTGTGATTTTGGAGTAAATCTCTCATATTTTTTAATAGGTTGTCCAGAAAGTAATTACGATTTTTATTACAAAATTCAAACGTAAAAATTGCATCAAAAGCTTCTCAAATTTTAATTACAAAAAGGTAAGAACAAAGTGTGTGTTAGAAATAGTTGAAAAACAAGGTCTTTGTTAAGGTACGAGTAATCACGACAAATTCCTTTTGTTTGGGTTAATTATGTTCCTGAAATAATAGAATTAATTCGCTATCTCAGTCTTGTTAATTTTCTATAGCAAATAGATCAAGGATATACTGAGTGGGAATGGTCTATGCAATGCCAAATAGAATAACGGATTACCCATTTAATAAAAGAGGCATTGAATCTTAACTGATGGACAAAAGCAAATTTAAAATGTAATTAATCATTTGATACAGTGTTTCTCAATGTTTTAATTAAAACTATCTTCTCCGTTTGGTAAAGAGTAATAGTTCACTCGAATGAAAGATTCACTGGCAAGGTCAAGAGAGACGTTGAAAAAAATATAATTGGTGATTGTTACGTAAATAATGTTTCGTGTTCCCATGGTCTTCGGAGAGGAGGTAAGTAAAATATTTCGTCAAGTAACAATACTCGCACGTGCTAGAGCTGTGTGCGAGTGTTGTCTCTTCACGTGCGCTCTATTATTGCCAATAAGTGGGATGGTGTACCGTGGATTCTGTGCCTACTACCAGATTTAAAAAAATATATTCCAATCTGGTTTTCATTTAAGATTCTGCTAATATATTTTTAGTATTACCACATAGCTCGCCACGTTGTATTGTAAACAACGAATCTATTATACGAGTACTTAGCAAATATGTTTTTCTAAACATATGTTGATGCGGGGTAGAAACGATCGTATCTTTGTTTACACTCAACATATTAATTCCATTTCTTTGTTTACACTCAACATATTAATTCCATTCCTATGTTTACACTCAAGACATTATTTTGTTTACACTCAACATATTAATTCCTTTCCTTTGTTTACACTCAACATATTAATTCCATTCCTTTGTTTACACTCAACATATTAATTCCATTCCTTTGTTTACATTCAAGCCATTCCTTTGTTTACACTCAACATATTAATTGTCAAGAAAGCGTTAAAATCCCTAGTGAGGTGAGAGTGCCTTAAAGTCAGTCTATTTTCTAAAAAGCGCTATTTAAATTGTCATTTTATTATTGTTATTATTATCACGACAGCGTTTCTTAATCCAAGGTTCGATTAATGGGGGGGGGGGGTAAAGAAAAAGATGTCTCCCAGCCACGCTCTTTAAAATGTCTTAATCATCAATTCCTATATGTAAAAAGGTACTGTACGAATGAACAATTAGAACAATAAATATGTAAAAATTGAACTGTTTTTTTATTTTATCTTGAAATAATATTTAACGGTGGTTTCAAACCAAAAACCTCTGTGGTAAGATGCCTGTTTCCCAACCCAAACGTTACGGGTTGAAATCCCGCTGTAACCCATATTTTGTAAAAAGGATTCCAGTCTGGTTTTCATTTAAAGCCTCTTTAACATCTTTCAGGTTGGTTGGAAGAGATTCCCACATGGCAATAAGCCCACCAGATTGTACTTTATACAACGAAAATGTAATACAATACAAACCAGAAAGAGTTGGAAACTACATTTATCGTATTCCTAGTAAACTAGGCTTTTGCCTGTATCTCAGTGAGATGCGGTCAAAAGCCTCGTTTACTCGGAACACGATAAATGAAAGGCAACAAAACCATGGAAATTGTGTATCTAAATTAAATTACCTGTCGTTTTTTCGCAAATTGTATATTTATATTGTAGATTTATTGAAATCAATAAATAAAATTTTAAAAATTAAAATAAAAACAAACCAAAAATAAAGTTTTTTGTCGTTAATTTGTTTATAATTTTATTTACTATAATTTTAACAATTCAACGTTCATTTTTGGTAGATTCCGAACTTAGATGACAATTATAAACTGTTCATCTTGATTGTCATTTATACCAGCACTTTTACAAGTTTCAACCTGTTCGCCTCGCTCGTGCCAGTCGAGTTGTGACTATAATAAATGATTCTCGTAATCATCTCGATTCAACATAGCTCTAATTACTCACATCCATTTCGCGCTGTTCCATCATCTCTGAAACATCCTTCCCAGTGAGTGATGTGATCTGAAAATCTTGGATTTATTACTTCCTTCCTCCCAGTTTATCGAGATTGTCCAGCACTTAATTCAAGTAGTATCACTGTCTTGGTTTACAATTCTGAAAGCTCAATCACTGTCTACCCGGTACATTTGTCCAAGCCGTGCAAATTTAACACACCTTTCATTTCTTGAACAATATTGATAGCAACATACATATATCCTGAAGTTTTATATATACTTCAAGATAATGGCGAAGAAACTACATTTAAGAGAGAAGCTATCAAAATGTCTGGGTTCATCTCATACCATCCTCCGAGTCGACCCCACCAATAGAGGACAACCCGACCGCGAGGACATCAGATGTTTTGCATCCCACACCAGCATGGTTGTCCCTCCATTATGTGTAGTGTGAGGTTAAAAGTTATCGACTTGATCTGTCAAATATGTTTGAGACCGACCACGGTCTGCGTGCCATCATCATCTAACCAATAAGGTCACGGATGCGTTCTGTTATTGATCTTTATTTTTGGTAAATGTTCGTTTTCTCGAATACTATTTTAATTGGATTGATCGTTATCTGGCTCAATATGATAGAAATATGAGAGACGCGTGCAGCTTTAGGAAGCATTTGAAGACAAATATTTCAGAAAGTCCTTTCAAAATGTATAATTATCACTTCCCTAATACACTACACTACACCTAAAGCCTAAGGTGTAACGTAACTATCACATACCAGAAAATCTACAAAGGTTTATTTGTAGTTCGTCTACCCTTCGAAAGTTTTCTGGAGTTTTCTTACCAAATATGTATTCCTAAAAATATGCATATGCAAAGAAGTTCCTAATCTAATGGCCGCAACAACCACCTTCTTATCCTTACACTCGACTTTTTTTAAATGTTTTTAATCTGTAAATATTAGTGGGTTCGAATTCTGAGTAACAACACCCTTGAGGTATATTCTCTAAACAGCGCTATATAAATTTTCCTTTTATTATTATTTGAAATAACAAATTTTAATCGCTGCTAGACATTATTTACTGTTCGTAAGCTCTGAAACCAGTTACTAACCAATGTTTGGCTACGTCCTTACATGCCTTAAGAAATGACTGAAAAAACTCCTAATTTCTAGTAAGTAATATAATATGTTTCATTCCTTATTTTTCTTTCTTCTCCATAATTTATTCCTTTTACTTTGATGGACGATATATCACTTTCATTTTAATATGCATATATCCATAAGGTTCATAATGAAGAATAATCATTAGAATATTTTTTTGTGACCATGAAATGTGTTATTAACTTTTCTTTGGTTGGTTGGAAGAGATTGCCGCCTGGCAATAAGCCTGTCAGATTGTGTTTTCAATTAAGTGTTAAATAAATAATAAATTAAGTTATTGACTGTGTTTGAAACGAAAGATCTTGTACAGTTGCCAGGATTTCTGCTATTACCTGCGTTTTACTATCTGCCGTGTTTGAGATCGCTGCCTGACATACGTAACATACTCGTACGTATGGTACATTCTTAGAGCGTTCTTTAAGAGTCAATTTATTCAATGACCCAGAAGTACCTACGAAAATTCTACACCAAGAGTCATCTGCTAGAAATTAAGACGCACCTCAAATGCTTGGTAGAAAGGACTTGATCAAAAGAAATGCCTGCATGTTGATCAAGCGGTATGTCTTTGATCATCTCATCACGGACAGTTGGAGAACATTGATCTGAAACTCGTGCCGTGTCGCAATAATTGTTGTTCTGTGTAATTGGAATACATTGGATCGGTTGCAACACCTCGCATCAAATGAATTGCAATTGAAATAGAAATGTGCACGGCACGTTTTGATACGTAAATGGAAACATTGCCATTGCCACTTATTACAGATTGTGTTTACTCAAACATTTGACAGGAACAATAAATAATATGATGATTAAACTTCTATTATTTGTGTTTGAAGCCATGATATTGTAATCGAAAAAATAATACCATGTTAACTACTTCTAAGCTGCATGCCTTATATGGGGAGCCTGACATTGTACAAGTTGTGAATGAATAGCTCGCCTGAGTTAAACTGATCTTGTATTGTCTTATATTATTTACACACTAGTTGCATTTCATTGCACTTCGTTTTTATATTTTAGAAATCCCAATAATTATGATGTGAATTTTATTATTTTGTTATTAAACAGCACAAAATATTAACGTTCACATCACCAATGTTGTGTTGTATTGTATTATTTCATATTGTATTGTTTTGTATTGTATTGTATTGTATTGTATTGTATTGTATTGTATTTTATTGTATTGTATTGTATTGTATTGTATTGTATTGTATTGTATTGTATTGTATTGTATTGTATTGTATTGTATTGTATTGTATTGTATTGTATTGTATTGTATTGTATTGTATTGTATTGTATTGTATTGTATTGTATTGTATTGTATTGTATTGTATTGTATTGTATTGTATTGTATTGTATTGTATTGTATTGTATTGTATTGTATTGTATTGTATTGTATTGTATTGTATTGTATTGTATTGTATTGTATTGTATTGTATTGTATTGTATTGTATTGTATTGTATTGTATTGTATTGTATTGAATTGAATTGCATTGTTTTACATTGCATTGTATTGTGTTGCATTGTATTGTAATGTATTGTCTTGTACTGTATTGTTTTGTACTGTACTTGATTGTATTGTACGAGTATTACGTTGCATTGTATTGTTTTGTATTGTATTGTATTGTGATTCACTGTATTTTAATATAATGTACTGTATTGTATTGTATTGCACTGTATTGTAATGAATTGTACTGTACTGTAATATTTTGAATTGTACTATATTGTATTGCATTGTATTGTACCATATTTATCTCAGCTGCAATAATTCTGGGGGTATTCATTTCATTAGTTCGAAGCGCAATGTTTAATTTCCATAAATCATGATCCTTTTCATTCATGCTTTGTAAATATTGGCTGTACTCTTTATTCTCGTGTATTTGTTATTCCAGACCCCATTCTGTGGGTATTCGGGGACAGCAGCGACTTTATTTACCTTGTATGTTACTTGTCATAAATTCTTATAGTGCTATTAAGCAACACAAAATAGCATTATAAAAAACTGCCTAGCAAAAGGCTGCAGCAGATTAAACCTGCTGATCGTCGTGGAAATCTAATCCATTTCCATCAAAACTAAGAGTTTAATCTCTCATGGATGTGTTATTGCTGAAGTGCTGTTGCTATTGCATCTGCAACATAAGGTAATGCACGCATATACGAGTACATCTTCTACCCAAAGGATTGCTTACCATCCTATTCGAAGACTAAGGAAATCGTTAGAACATCGTTTACTTTACTACTGATTTATGTGTGGATGAGATCATTTAAGCTGAGCAGATCGACACTTTTCTGGATGTACATATATATACACATATATTTAAATAAGAGATATGAGAACTTTTGATACCGAAAACACTCTCGAAACTGGTTGAGAAATATTATAAATCAGTAGTGGATAAGGGGTTGTAATTGTTATGATAGTCATAGTTTATAAAAGATTATCGCATTGAATAAAATATAACTGAAAAATGGTTATAAGTATATATAAAAATAAAGGAGAAAATTTTAATAAAGTCATGTAAAAGGATTGACAACTCTAGAATCCTACGGAATGCTCTTAACGGAAACTCCGCTGGCATCCGTCTTCCAGGAAGGCCAAGCAAAAGGTGAAAGGAATACTGACGATGATCAGATCTCCTGAGAGAGAGGACACCTCTCAGATCCCAGGGTCTAATACGAGATGATTTTATTATTCAAAATATAATATCGTGACTCTGGAAGGGCATCGTTTTTTTCTTTGTTTTATTTATGCATGACTCTTATTTTTACTGTTTTGAATGCCCTTTTTGTTTCTGTAATGTATTACGTTGGTATAACGGAGAAGCTTTATACATGCACAAACCTTCTCAGAGTGGTTTTCTTCATCTTACTTAACACATCAACCTTAAGTTCACATTTGTTCCTGATTACTTCATTTCATATTCTGTCAAACATTGTCTCCCCAAGTATCATTCTTAGTGCGTGCATTCATTAAGCATTTATTCGGCTCCAATGAGTCTCTTAATACAATGCGTTAAAGTTAGTACTAAAATACTGAAGTGGATTATTATCTTAGGTCACGTGTTCAATTTCCGTTCGTATGTTTTTTTTTAAACCGAGTTCCAGTCTGGTTTCACTTAAAATGCCAATTATCAAGTTTGCGCTTGGTTGATAAATATCGCAAACCAATAAACCACCCAGATTGTACAGTACCTGGAGGTAAGTAATACACATCGGCCTTAAGAAACAGACTGTCGGCCATAATCGACTAACTTCGGCTTTGTAGAGCGTTCTCTGTCATTCATACACGTGTTCCGTCGCGATTTGGCAGTGGTTGTCAAGCGTTCTAGGGACAGAGACGACGCTCTACAAAGCCGAAGTTACCCGATTATGGCCGACAGTCTCTTTCTTACGCCCGATGTGTATTATTTACCGCTGGGTACTGTACTGTATTGTATTCATAAATACATAGCGTCATGTCGTTTCGCTGCTAAGAAAGACATAGACGATATAGCGAAATACTTTCCTTCCCGACACACATACTCGTATTTCACCTCTTCCACATTAACCCTTGTCATACACCTCCTACGGTTTCTCTTCTTACTTTTCCGTCTTTCAAAATATCATTCACTTGATCTAATAACATTTTCTTTGCTCTTCTTCTACTGCACTTTCCACTCACGTTTGCACCTAACCATCTCACAATGTTCTTTTTCATCTTACTCACGAACATACGAAGGATGGTTGGGCTTTTAGAACACTTTACAGGTGTAATCTATAAATACAGTTCGTTTCACTTCTACAAGTAAGAAATATCGTGTGAACTCTATCGGTACTAATGAAAGAAAAAAACCTTCCATCATCTTAATTATCTCGAAGATTTATTCTCTCTAAGTACTAATTTTCCAAAATAGTTCGTGATTAAACAGATAACTGCTCCTGATATGGTCCAAACCAGCTCTAAAAGATAATTCATCTCACGATACAGTTTTCGGACGTCGTCATTGAGTATGCTAACACGACGTAGACGTGCACAGTAATTGGTTCGGATCTGCGTGATTTTAAGAAGGTGTTGCAATTCTCAAGAGAATCAACAGCCTTCGACCTTTCAGCGAGGTTTCCAGTGGCATAACTATTACGTCCAAGGATCGCTCTATTAATTTATTTCATGGACAAATGTAGGACACTTAGGAATCATTTACTAACCATAGCAAGATTTGCAAAATAAAAGGTAAAATACCAACAATTATAAAAAATTGCAAAATTCAGAACACATATGTTACATAGCACAAAATTCAGATTTTTTTACAGAGAAAGTAAATGCGATATATAGGTTAATAATGAAAAATTGGAGCAAGTTGAGGAATTTTGCTATTTGGGTGTATTTTCTCAGATGATGGAAGAGTTAAGAGGGATATGAAAGAGCGTGTAACAATAGGAAAGAAAGTCAATGGTACACTAAAACATACAATCGAACCAGACATAAACAAAATCTGCTAAGATAATAGTCCACAACGGTATTATTGTACCTATTGTGATGTATCGGAGTGAATCTTGAACGTGGAAAAAGATTATATAGAGTTAAATAAATGATGTAGAAATTCGTGCACTAAGATGAATACATATTGTGACAATGTATGACTACGAAATGAAGGGATTAGGCGTTGAGAGATATGTATTTTTTTCCAATTCGCCGTTTAAAATACGTTAATAATGTTGCGAGTTTTATTCTGCGATATTTCATAATGGAATCACTTTTAAGGGCTTTCTTTTTTCTTCTTGGAATATTTACAAGACCTTTGAAAGGGCGCAACCCACAGCTCCACAATACCAATTCTCTAAATAAGGGGTAAAATGTTAGGGTTCTAAACTATATGTTTTTAGATTTAAAAACTGTTTTGTTACACCACTGGACACTTTACCATTTTGTCATCCTTTTGAAGTGTTTCTTACGAGTAAAAACGTGTTATTTTATATAAAATGGAAAGAGAGGATTTGAGAGCAAGGTGAAGGGCAATTGTCGTTTGTCGGTTTCTTAAGTCGTTTATCATTCGTGCTGTGTGTTGACTGACTATTTCTTTATGTCATTTCGTGTGAAAGACTCGTGTTGAGGATTACCTCGAATACTGTTGATACTCGCATAACACCATTTTTATATAAAAGATACAAAAATATGCTCAATGTTACAACACATTCAGACAATATAGCTTGATTGATGTACCTACATACAAGTTGTATTTTTGGTAACGTTCAAATTATACATACCATCATGTTGTTTCACTGTCGTAGTAGACAGAGAGGATACGGATATTGTAGAGGTAGATCGAGATATCGTATCGCGACACACATTTTTTTTTATTTTCTAACATGTATTTATCTCGTACAACATCATGAAACAAATTGATAAAATAAATGGATTTGATAAAATAAATGGAAAGTAATTTTGTTATTCAAATCGGATTTGATAAAACCATTGAAAGGAATATTTATTACGGTCAAGGAATAAGATGTGAATTGCATTTGTGCATATTCACTGAAGAAAAAATGGTTGCAATATTTTATATCTCGTGTTTACATGACTTTAGAGTACACGACTATTGCTCAAAAACATCAAATTATTACAGAGGCGTTCAACCCTTGATTCGTGAGCTTTAAATACAGCTATTTTTTCTTTGTAATTTTTGCTTTCAGCTTTTACCAAATTTTAAAACAAGTGAATGAAAAGGAACAAGAATAAATATAATCGTTATATGTCCTTAATCTGTCGAGCTATAAAAGTAGGCAAATTACAGAGTTGATGATAAAAATTGAATTTGCATTGTACTATTAATTTATCATTTATGTCAAATTGATATGGTGAGGTACGGGTAACTAACTAGGGACTGCCCAGTGTTGTGTGATCAATTCTGTATATTGTGAAGTTTTTATATTTTTGTTATAATGTTGACTTGTGTACAAATTTACTTTTGTCTTGTTTTAAACGTTTTGTTGTGTTGAAGTGTCTATTGTTTTGGTTTTGTCGAATTGTTATTAATTGGTTTTTCTTCCTTTTTTTAATTGCACGACTATTTTGTCATATTATAAATGACACACCAACTACTTTTTTGAAATTTTGTAAATAACATTCTACCTTTGCTGAAAAAGCAAAAAATGTCCTCATGACAAAGAGTTACTAAAGCAAGTGGATGAGCATAATTTGATATCTTTATTGTGTACAATATCTAGTCCAAGTCGTCAAGAAACAATAAATACTAACTCTCGGGGTATATAATATATGGTTTCTCCCATATGTTAAAGTATCTGTAGAGGTTGAATCGCGAACACCGTAGAGATTATAAGTAGACCATGTAATGCATCACTTAGCCTCTTAGATCAGTTAAAAATAAAACAGTGTTTAATATACTGAGTTTAATTATTTTGTAAGTTAATAGGTTAATGTAGTTATGAAGCGCTCTTGAGGTGATATTAATGATTGGGCAAACAACACTATACCAAATAATTTATGAAAAAAAAACCGGTATGTGTTTTCTCAAAACATATTTTTTTGACATCCAACAACCTCCGGTGTCTAGTTGGTAAAACGATTGTCTTTTAACCTGGGTATTACAGTTTCGATTTCCGTGGGAACCAATTTTATTTTTAAAAGATTTCATGTCTAGTTTACACTTAAAACCTCAAATATTTTTATTGTTGGTTGGAAGAGATTGTCACGTGGCAATAAACACACTAGTTGGTACTTAATACAGTGGAAGTATAATACAATATAATAAAAAATGGATCTTGAATTTTGTTACAACCTTGCGTATTGGAATATTTTTAAAATGTATTAAATGTTGATGCCGCATTGATGTAAAATGAAAATAAAAAGGTTTATTATCAATGTTAAACTGTTGCATAATATGTTGGTTAAATGATTAAGTTTTATGAAGTTATTATAAGATAACCATCTGTGATTAATCATATTGGACTTAACCCATTTCTCACATTTCTTAACTATTTCGATTGTTTATTATGAACTTGTTGAAAAAATAACTTATCGTTTAACGCGAGAACTTGAACCAATCATGAAATAAACTTTGTCGTAATTATTAACTAAAATATCTGTGAATTTAATTTGACAATAATTAGGTGATTGTTAAGGGAAAAACCTACTTTTGTTGACAATAGCAAGTGGTTTTGTCAACCAAAATATTCTGATGGAGAAATCTATCATTATTTACAAGCTGTGAATTAGCGATTTTTTTCGGATAAATACTGTGGGAATAAGAATGTTTTACTTTATATTAAGTGTAACAACAAATTCAATGGGTGACTAAAAGATATATATTCATATATGATACATCTATGATGAACGGCTTTGCTACCCCAAAACCAATAAACGTAGATGGAAAGCCGTTAGAACTTGTCCAGGAATATGTGTATCTGGGCCAACTTATTTCCTTTATAGGTGGCATATCGGAGGAAATAGCAGGAAGGACAAAACGAGCGTGGAGCTCATTTGGACGTTTGAACAACATCTTCAAAAGTAATCTCCCAATATCCTTGAAGCGAAGGGTTTACAACCAGTGCATTCTTCCAGGACTTACGTATGGCTGCGAGACATGGACGGTCACAGTAAAGAATACACAAAAGCTCCAGACCGCACAAAGGGGCATGGAGAGATGCATGTTGGGATATACTAAAAGAGACCGTAAACGAAACACCTGGATTCGCAATATAACAAAGGTAGAAGACGTTATAAAGGTGTGCAAAAGAATGAAGTGGCAATGGGCCGGACACGTAGCTAGAATATCAGACTCCCGATGGAGATCCGAAATAATCCAATGGTACCCAAGAGGCCCAGAAGAAGAAGGTACGCTCAATAGACCGAAGGTACGCTCGATAGATGAAATCAGGAAGCATGGCAGCATCACATGGCATCAACGAGCAAAAACCGAACTATTTGGAGTCAACTTGGGGAGACCTTCATCCAGCAGTGGGTCGACCCTGGTTGGCAATGATGATGATGATGATGCTATGATACATCTACTAAAATGATGGTTTACAACAATGTATTGTATTTTAATAGAGCCAACATTGATGGACGGGAGTAAAACGTGTACGCGGAAAATAAATTTAAGAAGTCGATTAAGTGCAGTGTAAATGCTTACATTGAGAAGAATATTCGTATGTGTTATGTCGATATATGATAGAATAAGAATGTTATGTCTATATATGATAGAATAAGAATGTTATGTCGATATATGATAGAGTAATAATGTTATGTCATTATATGATAGAATAATAATGTTATGTCGATACATGATAGAATAAGAATGTTATGTCGATAAATGATAGAATAAGAATGTTATGTCGATATATGATAGAGTAATAATGTTATGTCATTATATGATAGAATAATAATGTTATGTCGATACATGATAGAATAAGAATGTTATGTCGATATATGATAGAATAAGAATGTTATGTCGATATATAATAGAATAAGAATGTTATGTCTATGTATGATACAATAAGAATGTTATGTCGATATATGATAGAATAAGAATGTTATGTCGATATATAATAGAATAAGAATGTTATGTCTATGTATGATACAATAAGAATGTTATGTCGATATACGATAGGATAAGAATAGTATGTCGTTATATGACAGAATAAGAAATGTAATTATAAAATATGAATGACCTTAAAACTGATACGTTAATTATGGCTAGAAAAGCACGTTGAGGTGGTTAAAGCATGTCGAACGTATGGGTGACGAAATATTGATTATACAAATTTATAATGCAAGCATAAGTAGGGATCGTGGTACAATATGGCCGAGAAAAGTATGTTTAGACCAAGTTATTGAAATTTTGAAAGGTAAAGAGTATGTGGAACAAAATGAACTGTTAAAGAGATGTGAGGAAGCAAAAGAAGTGTGTGTTGATTGTACAATTTGACGTTGTATCCCCTCTGACTACAACAAAGAAATCGTATGATGGTATGTATCAAAAGAAATCGTATGATGGTATATATCAAAAGAAATCGTATGACGGTATGTATCAAAAGAAATCGTATGATGGTATGTTATGTATCAAAAGAAATATCGTATCATTATATATTTAAAACATAGGTGTTTAACTTGAAGGGCACAGTTTCCATGGTTCGAACTATTTACTTTCTAACGAACAATCGCCTATTTATATGATTTGCTTGAGAAACTAAAATAAACCTTGGACTGGTTATAGTAATCTCGTCTTTATTGAGTTCCAAGAATAAATAAATTATTGATGTGATCTTAAAAAATATAGAAAAACCATCAAGAACCCATCAATGGCCAACACTGCAACACTATTATCCACTGCACCCAAACTAGGGTCTATGGATCACTGGGAGTCCACAAGGCTATCCCAGGGGGTCCGCCAAATCTTTTAGAAATTACTTTGACTATACAGGCGGCTCTCGACTTTCGCACATTCCTGAAAATGTGTGCGAATGTTGAATGTTCGAAAGAAGAGGGATGTAAAAAAAACATAAAAAATTGTATTTAACAATAATAATATTTATTTATCAATAATTTGATAAAAATATTTATTTATAAATATACATAATTAAGTTAACGAGGCGTGTTTAAGTGCTTTCAGGTGTTTTCTTTATAAACTTGTCAAGAGTTAATTGAATATCAGCCTTTTTTTTTCTTTTCTTGATAAATAGTTCTATAACATGATGTGTCTTTCTCAATTGCCCTACGTACTTGAGATACACGTTCTCCATTGGGATCACATTCTTCCATGATAGTCAAAAAATTGTCAAGATGCATGAAAGCTTCATTCATATTTTTGATTGTCAAAGTCTTGACGATTTTATCAGGTTCTTCTTCCTCACTTTCATTATGTATTTAATTTAACTCTTGTTGCTCAATTAAGTATTAATTTGACAGAAGTACTGAGCGAGATTCAATCCACTCATTAACATCTTCGTTGTTGACGTCCAAGTTTAGTTAATTCATTAGGCTAACTATTTCATCTGTTATAGTTTCCGGAGTATCCTCAGAATTTATAAAATCACTCATCATTTGTGGGCATAATTGTTTCCAGAAACCTTTCATTGTTGACTCTTTTATTTCAAGCCACGAGTCTCCAATATTGTTTATTGCGTTCCATATGTTATAGTTCTTCCAAAAAAGCGGGAGCGACCGTATGGAAGCGAACAGTTTTTGCATAATGACAAAAATCTTTAAAAAATAGATTTTTTTTAAATGTGCAAAATAGCGAATTGTCCGAAAGTAGAATGTGCGAAAGTCGAGGGCCACCTGTACTAGAAAATGTCTTATTCACGCACACAACAAGTAAGAAATACATTTTCTACGGGTTGCCTGTTATTTAGTATTGTTAATAAATTTTATTTGCTGTTCTTACAAAATTTATTTTTCTGATCATATGCAAATGCTGGAAAGCACTTAATATAATGCCCTTAACTATAACCTTCCTATCCCTACACTAAACTTGGGTTTGAATCTCGAATTGGATCATGCGTAAGGAGAGTTTGCTCTTTAAACAGTAATATACAAATTATCATTAACGACACGGAAAATGTTTATTTTAACAGGAAATAAAAAATCTTAAAGAATTATTGATTTTTATGCTCTGCAAGCATAAAAATGTTTTTTTATGAAATTAATTAATAATCATCCATTTAAATATTGAATAGTTACGATAGTGAGCCATGGCATCTCATGGTCAATACTCTTAATCAATAAATTGAAGTTTTTCATACAAAAGAGTGTTACTTGAGGAATCTTTTGTAATGTACGTAATTGGCAGCTTCAAATAAGAGTATAATCGATCAGTATTGGATATTTTTAATATAATAGTCAGAAAATATTGCAACATATTTAATTGGATAAAATTTTATAAATTGATGTAGAGCATGATTTTATAATAAAAATATTTTAAAACGTCTGGTCATTTTGAGTATGGAAAATTTTTATGTTTTATTGTATCAAACATATATTATATAGGGTTGTATACTCTATAACCTGATGGGTTTATTGATATGTGATAATCTCTTCTAATGATCTAGTTGGTGAAACGCTGATCTTCCATCGAGGGGGATTTCAGGTTCGATTAACGATTCTAACAGTTCTAGTGACAATACTCACACGCGCCAGTCATACGCGAATGCTATTGCTTGTCTTCTTGCGAATGTATTTCAAACACTTACGATGGCAAACTGTGAGCTACTTGCCTACTCCAGTGATTCTTAACACAAAAGCTCGATTATTGGAGCCGAAGACAACAGTGTGCTGAAGAACGTGTCTACCATCCACCATCTTCACAATGCCCACATAATCAATTGAATTTTTTTAAAGGGTAAGAATGTACGAATTTCTTCCGACAAATCACAAAGATTTAAAAAAAAAACATAACTGGAACACCATTTAAAAAAAAATTATCTCAACTTTAATCTAACCCGCAATTGTGAACCAGCTGTAGTCGAACCTTCAACATGTTCACATAATCAATTCAAATATTTAGATGGGTACAAATGAATTAATCTCTTCCATCTAATCAGAAATATGTTAAAGAGGCCGTAAGTTAAAACTTAGCTGTAACACTTTTTAATAAAATACTGGAATCAAACTCATAATTATCGGGCCTGAAGATAGGCTTCGATGCAACTATGCCACGGTGGCTATTTAGGAAAAAGAACTTTAAGTAAATAATTCAAATAGCAAATAAACTAGCTTCAAAACTGCTGTAACTAGCAAATAAATTAGTTACAAAACTACGTGTGCATGTAATGATTAATTTGTTATCCATAACACAGTATTTTTAATTCATTTCCACGTTAAAACCATCAATTATGCCACGTGTTTCTAATATTGTAGAAGGCAAAGGAGATTGGCCTAATCAGGTCCTACCCAGAGCATGAAGGCCCGATGTTCGGATAAAGTAGCATGTGTTGTGAGTCCTGTATATCTTCACAATCACATTCAGAGATACTACTGCATCTTTGCATGGTCACCTTGCATCTAGTCCCCCTTGTTTGGAGAATATTTAGTGATCTCTAAGAAGGCCAAGGCAATTGGTCTCCAGGTGCCATCTTTTTCGACAGCTTCATATTTATAATTTAATTTGAAACAGAGATGTCACTTGAACTTTGAGGTCGATTTCGTCTTCATTGAATGAATTGATTGTTCCGAATCTATCTAATAAAGGGGGGTACTATGCCAGAACTTCTTCTGTTTTTGAATATGTTGTGTCTGCATCTAAGTGTTAAAAATATAGGTGGCATGTGCACTTGAAACCATTCCATTTTGGGAGCTCTCATTATGAGTATAATTTATGATTGTATATAAACACTACACACATATATTAAACTACACATAAAGCTGAATGTGTTACTATCACATATCGGAAGATCTACAAAGGTTTCTTTGTAGATCGCTTTCCCTTGGTAAGTTTTCTATAATTTTCATAACATAAATTGTTTTTCTAAACATATCCAGATGCGGGAAAATACCTAATCTATTGGCAGTAGCTACCACCGTCCCATCCACCCCCTTAACTTATTTTGTTTTTTATTATGTTTTATTCTATCAATAAGAGTAGGTTCAAATCCCTGGTTACAATGCCCTGAAGAGGGTCTGCTCTCTAATCAGCGCTATATAAATTGTTCTTTTATTATTTTTTAAGCCTTTAAATAAAAAGGTGAACCAAAAAGTAAACTTAATCACAATACATAAACGCAATATTTTGGATGAAGAAAAATTCACACTAGGCAAGGACGGTGTCGAAATTGTTTAATTTTTGTACCAAAAATTTTCATATATACATATTTTCAAATACTGAAGCATTCCCATTCACGTGATATGTGCACTATAGATAAGTACTGCGTGGAAGTATTTATGGAATGAAGTTATTGAATTTTCTCAGCATTTCTTATAATTTTTAAAAACAGTAAATAATACGAATTCATGTGTTTAATGAAATAATCTTTAAGCTCATTCTACCTACAGACTTAAAAATAATTCATTCTCAAAGTAACTTGAGTGTAACTTTTAAAATATTTTGTATGCTTCATACATACTACGTTTGTTCCATTATGTGATATATTTCAAATTGACACAACAGTTTCTGGTAATTTGTTTATACCGCAACGATAAAACTTAAAAAAAAACAGTTAAAAAAATCCATATTCTTTCAAAATGATTAATTGTATAACACAAGTTTCATGATAGTTATTATAGAAAAAATTCTCATAGCTACCAGTTTAATGTGTGGGCATAGCTTAGAATATTATGATTTATTATACATCTGTAAAACATTGCAACAAATCAATGAATCGGTCTTGAAGTTATTGCATTTCATTTTTTGTATATCAGTGATTCTTAGACAATGATGATTCGATTGGCAAACTAGGTAAAACATTGAGGTATAGATCGGAAAAAAAGGTGAATAAATAGGTTGAGAAGGACTATTATCAGGTTTGAAAACTGAAAACTGAAAGTTGGCTGGCTTGGAAGAGATAACGGTAGAGATTCGTTGTCAATCCAGCTTCGTGGATGTATATACTATGTAGTGATTCTCAACCTGTGTTTCGCATATAGCATAATTGAATATGATTATAATCCTATGAACGATATCGTTTGTATGTGTATTTGTTTATTGTGTGCAACATTTTGCACTTCAACAAACTATTGATAGATCAAACGGAAAATTCCGATGCTAAAGAGATTATCAAACTTTCACTGAGTAAATAAATAAAGGATAAGAACTATTAAAGCGTTTAATTATGATTTTTTTAATAAAAATTAGATCCAATAAATTGAAAATCGACACATGTACGTTTTTTTTGGTTTTCGAGGTTTTTTCACATATATGAAGAATAAGTCTAATGTGATAAAGCAGGGGTCAGCAAACCGAGGTTCGCGAGCCGCATGCGGTTCTTTTCATAGGCATGTGCGACTCTTCAACTCCAGCTTCACCTCCACTCCGCAGCCTCATCAGAAGAGCATGAACACGGCCGATGAACAAACACAAGCGGCACAATGTTATTCTTATGTTTTATTAGTGTTTAATTATTTAGGTTTTCTTGTTTTATAGGCAGTGCGCTGAGCTGAGCTACTGAAGCGTATAACTCCAATATGTAATATTATATTTGTCTATGTAGCCTACGACTGCATTGAGTTTTAAATAAAAATCTTGATTTTATCTCGTTTTTCTTTTCATCATTAAAATGTATATACAGTGAAACCCCGTTTTTACGTTTTTGAAGGGACTGATAAAAAAACGTAATTAGAGGAAAAACGTAGATTGGGGGTTAGAAAAAAAATTTGAAAAATTAAAATTATTTTTTATTTAGATAATCACGCAAATCGGTTTGGTACATATTTTTATGCTGATTTACAGCTCTTTCGATCTTATAAATCGATAAGAAAATTTCGTCTTTTACGTTTTCAATGCTAGTAAAGTAGCTTTTAAGGCCCTCAATATGCCTCATAGCATCCTCTTTTGTTGGAATTGGATGGATTATGTTTACCTCTTTTTCACCAGATACTCGTAATTCTTGGTCGGATAAGTTTTCGTGGATGTGACTGTCAACTATATAATCGATATCCATAACTTAAGATGTCATCACAATTAGAGTAGGAGCATCCGTCTGCTTCCAATCTTCAGCCATCTCTAAATCAACACTTCGAGATTCCCCGCAAACTGATGTGCAAACCACAGAGTGCCTCTTCATGAAACCATCTATCCAGCCATTTGATGCAGTAAATCCTTCGATATTTAATCGAGACGCAATGTGCAGGGCCTTACCTCTGATTCGCTGAATTTCCCACCAATTGCATCGTATTACACGACTCCTGTAACTTTGACCATGAGCGCTGCAGGTGCTGGTACACACGTGTCTATAAATAGAAACAACATATTTCTGCTTCCTAATATTCATTTCAAATATTTTAAATCGTCGCGCATTTAATTAAACATGTTTATAAATTGATTTGCATTTTAAATATTTCAAACGTAAATTGCGGGAAATAAAAACGTAAAAGCGGGTACTAAATGTACTAAAATAAAACAGGATTGTAAAAAATTGAACGCATATAGCGGAAAAACGTGAATTCCGGGCACGTAAAAACAGGGTTTCACTGTAGCTACAGGGAAAATTAGTGTTGCGGCTCTATGAAAACTTTGAGATTCTGTTTATTTAATATTTAGCTCATCTCACTAGAAAGTCTGCCGACCCCTGTGATAAGGTAACGGAAATGATTTCTTTACAGTTTTTCCAGCGAAAGTTAAATGTGTTGTTCTATTTACTATACTTCTTCATAATTATCATATAGTGTCATTTTGGCAAGATCTAAATTTTAACTCCATATAGAAAAATTATTCTCCATGATTTCAGCAATTGAGCTATTTTTTTATGATGAAGCAGCGCTTTC
Source organism: Odontocerum albicorne (assembly GCA_949825065.1). Lineage (NCBI taxonomy): Eukaryota > Metazoa > Arthropoda > Insecta > Trichoptera > Odontoceridae > Odontocerum > Odontocerum albicorne. Next base: position 30,877,655 of record OX463850.1, read on the forward strand.
CAAATCGTATTTTTGGTGTTGCTCTGAAAAAATTGAGAGCTAGTAGATTCTTATCCATACATGGCCAAACTACGCCCCACGAATAGCGTGACCAGTTCTATATATTGTTATATTCTGATCTTATATTATTTTGGTGTTGCTCTGAAAAGATTGAGAGCTAGTAGATTCTTATCCATACATGGCCAAACTACGCCCCACGAATAGCGTGACCAGCTCTATATATTGTTATTGTACATTCTGATCTTATATTATTTTGGTGTTGCTCTGAAAATATTGAGAGTTAGTAGATTCTTATCCATGCATTGCCAAACTACGCCCCACGAATAGCGTGACCAGCTCTATATATTGTTATATTCTGATCTTATATTATTTTGGTGTTGCTCTGAAAATATTGAGAGTTAGTAGATTCTTATCCATGCATTGCCAAACTACGCCCCACGAATAGCGTGACCAGCTCTATATATTGTTATATTCTGATCTTATATTATTTTGGTGTTGCTCTGAAAATATTGAGAGTTAGTAGATTCTTATCCATGCATTGCCAAACTACGCCCCACGAATAGCGTGACCAGCTCTTTATATTGTTATATTCTGGTCTTATATTATTTTAATTAAAAATTAATTTTTTTATTGTTTTATTAGAAAACAAAGTCATCGACCAAGTTTCACGATATAAGTAAGGTGATCAAGTCTTAGGGTTTCACCCGGAGTCTCAAGGGTTTTCCATAACGTCTCTCCGGGTTTTGTTATAATTTTTCGGATCCAGATTCATCAATCCGGAAAATTATAAAAAAATCCGGAAAATTATAACATCCATCCGCTAATTTTATAAAAATGTCAAAAATTTACTCAATCGTCAGTCAATTTTATCAATGAAAATAATATACATTTCAATATCTCGCAAGCAACGCGAGCGTGTAGCGCATAGTGTCAGACTAATTTGAAATATAATTTTTACTTTAGGTAAAAATCCCAGTTCCCTGTTTTCTTGTTTTCCCCCTTTTTTATTAATTAATGTTAGCATCCATAATCATTTTCACTGATTATAATATATATTGTTCCAATATTACTTTCTTAATAGAAAAGTACATCTGTTTTAAACATTAACAGAAAGGATTTCTTTTGTTTTTATTAGCTTGGGTTTTGTTTTTTATGAACATCTTGTTTTTTTTTCCATTGAAGAAAACCTTTTGTTTTACTTACGAATAGTCTCAGGGTTTACATACACTGAAATTTGGTCACCCTAACGACGAGCCAGATCAGACCCGTGAGGTTCTTTTTTGTGGTCTTCAAAGGCATAAAGTGTGATTTCACATGGCATAAACTACATTAGTGTTATTACGCTGTATATACTATAAAAGGCAAAATTTCTACTATAGCACAGATAGATTCCCTTATATACACTTAATATTTTGCTTTAAAATTCGTATTTTGTTATATTTCTCTCTGGGCAATTCAACAGAATTTCATTATTAGTAAATTTTCGAAAGGATATTTGAATATTTTCGAGACATTGAAAGTATTTTATCAATCATTAGCAACACTTTTTCTTCAAATTTTGATTGTGCTCCAGTAAACATTTAATTAGAATTGATTAATTTGCAATGCGACGAAGCTCGACGTGGAATATAGAGTGAAGAAAATATATCTGATTTTTATAAAAAATGAAACACAGAAAAACATATTAATTTAAAAGAATTAGCAATTATCAGTTTGTGCTCATGAGTGTGAGCTGAAAAATATTTGGTGTCATTGTAACTGAGATCGCCCTTCTAATTAATGGTGGGGGTATTTCTCAGCTGGGAGGTTGTTATGGGATCTCGTATCGTTGCAATCAACATTTTCGGTGGCTTCTCTCTTGAATGTATTTTATTTTTCTTTTCCTAAGCATGTGTGTGTGATTGCGGGATATATTATATTTGCAAGCTATAGTTTTAATCGGTGAATTTATTATTGTTTTAACTTAATTGATTGTGTTGACTGCTTATGTATTGTCATTTTTTTTTTGTTTTTAATTTACATGTACAAGGATGTGGACTGAAAAACATCTAATGTCCTCGCGGCTTGACTCCCCCTATATTGGTGAGGGTGTATCTCAACTGGGGGGATGGTATGTCATGAGCTTAGACCTTTTGATAACATCTCTATTAAATGTATTATCTTCTCCATTATTTTCAAATATACATGTTCCATATATGCAATTCCAGGATATGTGTATATACACATATGAACATACTATGTTGATATCAATAAACTTATACTTATTAAATTGAAATGCTTGTAATATTTGTTCAAATTAAATACTCGTATATGAACAAACTTTTTCAACAATGAATATTCATAAAAACTTAACAAGATTAAGATTTACTGATATTCATTTTTGGAAACGAATTTTAGGATGGCAACAACAAGCATGCAGCCTGATATGTAGGATGGCAACAACAAGCATGCAGCCTGATATTTAGGATGGTAACAACAAGCATGCAGCCTGATATGTAGGATGACAACAACAAGCATGCAGCCTGATATTTAGGATGGCCACAAAAAGCATACAGCCTGATATTTGGGATGGGAACAACAAGCATGCAGCCTGATATGTAGGATGGCAACAACAAACATGCAGCCTGATATTTAGGATGGCAACAACAAGCATGCAGCCTGATATGTAGGATGGCAACAACAAGCATGCAGCCTGATATTTAGGATGGCAACAACAAGCATGCTGCCTGATATGTAGGATGGCAACAACAAGCATGCAACCTGATATTTAGAATGGCAACAACAAGCATGCAACCTGATATGGAAACATTGATGGATGATACAAAATAGGTACATTTTCTCCCTGATTATAGTAATTGAAATTGATTTATATAATTATGATTCGATTATTAATTTAAATAAATACATCAATCTTCTTGTTTATCTGTAGTATATTTCATTTCAAGATACGACGGGAGTAATATGTGACAGAAAGCCAATGAAACTTAAGAGAAATATATACAAGACAGTGATCAGGTCCACTTTACTACATGATGCAGAGTGTTGGCCTCTAAAGAAAAAATAGTAACAACTGTTTCATGTCGCAGAGATGCGCATGCTACGGTGGTCACTGGGCGTCACTAGATTGGATAAGATCCGAAATTGTGGAACAATTAAATTGGTGCCAATAGTAGATAAAGCACGAGAAATACGACTACGCAAAAGAGACAGACAGGTGTAAAGAAATTGAAAAGGTAACCGGAATGATGAGTATACACTAAAGACAGCCATGAATTGAGAACTCCTAAATAGACGTAGAGGGAAACCCAAGAAGAGTCTAAACAAGAAAGTTGAGGAGAACATGACGAAACTCGGGCTATCCCCAACTGATTGGCGAGATAAATGAAAAAGGTCTAAGCAGCCGGTCCCAAGTGGATGGGATAAGGCAAGGGAAAATGAACAAACATTTTTCATTACAGCTTATGTCAGACAAAATATAGCACACCTAAGTAAAAGTTTGGTCATGCCTGTTTTAGTCAATGCACTCGACTCATAATTGCAGAGACACCTTCTAATTGAATCTGTGTGAAATAGGATCTGTGCTCATATGCAATTAGTTTTGGCCATAAATAAATCAGAAAATTTAGAGCGGAAAACTAAAATCTTGATATTGTTGCAATCTCGTGTCGTTGCAATCAGCACTTCTCAATCTGTCCAATGGTACGTTGACGGAAATAATTTGTCAAACCGGATATCACAGTTTTGACATACTAAACTTGGTTCTCCGGTGGCAAATGCAAATATTTTGTTTTGCAACAGCTTTCGTCGGGTCGAGTTTTTGGGCGCTATGTTTTTCTAACCATAACACTTTTAGAATTACGAGTATATACATACATACCATCATGCCATTTCCCTGTCGAGGTAAGCAGAAAGAACAGAGCGCCAGACTTCAGATCTTGACAAACAAATTCTTAGTTTCTTCAACATACGTAGATCTTCTCATACAACTTCTACTATTTCTCTGACTACCTACGTTTCTGTATTTAAGAATATCACTTATTTGATCCAACCATAATTTCATTGGTCTTTCTCTCACATGTTTTCCACTCACATCTGCACTATTATCTATTTTGTTTGCCTTTCTTCATTCATTCGTTCCACATGTCCAAACCATTACAGCGTGATCTTCTTCATCTTATGTAACACATCAGCCTTAAGTTCACATTCATCCCTTATCACTTCATTCCGTATTTTGTCATACAATCCGTATTCTGTCATCATTTCATGTATTCTTCTCAATGCACGCATTTCTACAGCATTTATTCGACTCCTATCACTATTTGTCCACGTCCACGTTTCACTCCGATGCGTCAAAGTTGGCACCAAAATACTATAGTGGACTATCATCTAAGCAGATTTTGATACTGTCCGGTTTGAGTATATATATTTTAATGTCTGATTTACTTTGTTTTCTATCGCTACATGTCGCTCGATATCCCTCTCAACATTTCCATCATCTGAGAACACACTACCAAAAAAGCAGAATTCCTCAACTTGCCTCAATCTTTCATTATTCACCCATATATCGCATTTTTAGAATGAATAAAAAATATATATTATCAATAGTTAAGGTATTAACACTGTGAATGTGTAAAGACATTTTAATTTGATGTATGGAACTGAAACATGGACGTGAAAAAGACTAACAAGAGTCGTATAAATACGAATACATGAGGTGATAATGTATGACAGAATACAGAATGATGGGATTAGGAATGAATGTGAACTTAAAGCTGATGTAATCAGTAAGACCAAGAAAAATACTTTGTGATGGTTTGGACACGTAGAACGAATTTATGAAGAAAGACTATCAAAACAAATATAGAGTATTAATGTGAGTGGTTGCGTTGTAGAGGAACATCTAAGAAAGTATAGTAGGATCAAGTGAATGATACATTGAAAGAAGGAAACGTAAAAAGAAAGAGAAGTCCTAGTAACTGTATGTAAGGAGTGTATGGACGTAAAGGAGGCGAAAAATATATGAAGCTATTGGAAAGTCTGGCGTTCTCTCTTCTCTGCCTTACACTGACAAGAAAACAACTTATTTTATATTCATTTTGTCCTTATATCCTTATTCTCTTATATATTATTTTAAAGAACTGTTTAATTTCTATATCCTTATTTCTCTTTTTCTAGGATTCATATACTTCTGAAATCTGAGAGAGAAACGCTTATAAACTAGAATTTGGCGTATTTTATTAGTCATAAAACAATTAAAATGTATTCACGAATCTTTACGGCAGTTTCGGCATTAACATTTTTGTGTTTAATTTGCAAACATAAGAACCAGCACATCCGTTGAAATTTGCATTCCAATCGCAACGCATCGCTTTCTTTGCCGAGGAAAACGTAAAAAAAGGCACATATTCGTCCGACCTTTCACTAAAATAGAATTGAATCTTATGAAGACAAACAAGAAGAAAAGTAGTTTTCCGATAAAATGCCATTAAGATCCAAAAGTTTTCGGTCTGAACAAGCAACATCGTGTATGTACATTATTATACCTTGCCGGGCACGCCCTCATAAGGTCAAGTAATTTAACAATAAAAAATATTTGATACCCCTAGTAGTATGTGAACTAGAGCCGATAGAAAGCGTGTTGTTTCGTTAATTTTTAAATAGTAAAAATTTAATATCGCGTGGTTATCACAAGACTCGCTTATTCATTAACATGTTTCAAATAACGATTCAAAAGACATTATATTTCTCTTGAATAAATTAGCGTGTTTCCTAGTCAGAAATTGAGCCCGATACTCTAGGCAGGAAGACAGGTATCTCACTTACTAGGCCACGGAGATTTATAATCAATTATTATCATCTGTTTCTCGAATGATACGCTATATATACCTCGTGATCGAGTATGATTGCTAGCCCTCCTATAGATGGAAGACGTCTGTGCATATATTTGTTTATTTTTTGAAAACTATTGCACCTCAGCTAGCATAGTCTTGATTAATATATATCATAAAGTTCCGATGGTAAGATAAAAATTCTAAGACGATCAACAGATTTAATTGGGTGTAGCATTTTGTTTGGTAGATTTACAAAACGCTGTTTTCCTCCTAGGGTAGGCAAATAGGACAGTGAAAAAATTACGAAAAAACTGGTTAAATGCTGTAGAAATGCGTATACTTAAAAAAATACATGGATTGTCGACTTAAGCAGATTTTAATACTATCCAGTTCAAGTATATACTAATGTGAACTTGAGCAAATTTTAATACTGTCCAGTTCAACTATAAACTAATGTGGACTTGAGCAGATTTTAATACTATCCAGTTCAAGTATATACTAATGTGGACTTGAGCAAATTTTAATACTGTCCAGTTCAAGTATATACTAATATAGACTTGAGCAAATTTTAATACTGTCCAGTTCAAGTATATACTAATGTGGACTTGAGCAGATTTTAATACAATCCAGTTCAAGTATATACTAATGTGGACTTGAGCAGATTTTAATACTATCCAGTTCAAGTATATACTAATGTGGACTTGAGCAAATTTTAATACTGTCCAGTTCAAGTATATACAAATGTGGACTTGAGCAGATTTTAATACTATCCAGTTCAAGTATATACTAATGTGAACTTGAGCAAATTTTAATACTGTCCAGTTCAAGTATATACTAATGTGGACTTGAGCAGATTTTAATACTGTCCAATTCAAGTATATACTCGTACTAATGTGGACTTGAGCAGATTTTAATACTATCCAGTTCAAGTATATACTCATTTTTAAGTATCGTATTAACATTTGTTTTTTCGTATCGTATTAACATTCGTATTAACATTTGAATTTATTTCAATAACCTCTAAGAAATTATTATTGATCCTTTGAAAAAGATTTTAATCTCAACTTACAAGCGTATCAGAAAAAAAAGTGTAAATTGAACGACCTTAGTTCTGTATCACCACGATATAAACCAATCATACCCCAATTATTTAAACCACGTGTATTTAATTTGTGTTTTCTGTCACCAATGATATACAGTTTCAAGGGTCTAATGTTTGACGAACTCCGTGGCCTAGTTGATAGGACACCTGACTTCCAACCAGGAGGTCACGGGTGTGATTTCTACTGGAAACCAGATCTAAAAAAAATGTTTTGAGTCTGGTTTTCACTTAAGGCTCCATAAGCATTTTTCTGGTTGGTTTGGAGGAGATTGCCACATGATAGTGACCCGTGGTTGTGTTGTATGCAGGGAATGTGTTACACAAGATACGTCCGCGCGCTGATATAGCTGTCAGACGTGATTTTTTTAATATTAGTGGGTTCTAATTTCAAATTCGAGCACCTTTGAGGAGAGTTTGCTCTCTAAACAGCGCTTTAAAAAAAGCGAGGAATCGAACCTTAGAATGCACAAATTCTGTGAAATGTATGGTTTAACTCTTATTATTTAAACTTCACAATACACAAATTCTGTAAATTTAAAGATTAGACTCCAATAATTTTACCTGAGATCATAAAACCATAAATAAATCAAACTTTAAAATTCACAATTTTTTTAAATAATAAGGGATGGCTCTAGTAAGAATTATTATTATTTCTTAAATACTCATAAAACTATCATAAATGGTGTAAATCGTTTGAAGTATTTTATTATTTATTTTTATACCAGGATCAATTCCCGATAGAACTAAATCCGAGTAAACTATCAATATGAAACTGCATTGAATCTGAATTTATAATGATTTAAAGCTGCCTTTAATACATTCTCTCCGTGGCCTAATTGAAAAGACGGGCGACAGGTTCTCTTTGGAATATAAATTTATTAAAAAACTTTCCTGTCTCGTTTTCACTTAAGGTATCTTTAATACTCGTATATTTCCAGATGGTTGAAAGACATTGTCACATGGCGATGAATATTCCAGGTTATACTATGTACTTCTGAGGTCCAAACATTTCCACCCTTAATAAGTTAGTTACCTGTATGGACAGATACCGACCACACCTACTGCATAGATAGGTTATGTTACAGTTAACATTTGATGTATGTACCCTATGTAGTACATCGGCTAGAGACGATAGAAGACCCATTGTTTCATAATATTCTGAAATGTTAAAATTAAATATAGCGCGGTTATTAAGTTTCTTTCAGAAGAAGGGAAAAGCCTGATAGAAATTAAACAACGTTTATATGTTGGCATGCAACGTTTACTTAGAATCATCTCATTAGACAGCATCTAAATCGACTTCATTAAAATATACATTAAGCGCAATAAACGATATTTCTTGAATCTTAGAAAAGTCGTTTGTTTCACATTGTGGTATCATGTTTATAATAAATTGAATAAAATAAAGTGTTTTATGTAACAATATTTTTTTATTTTCTATTCACAACTTTTTTTTGGCCTCATTCTTCCTCGTCAGATGAAGATGACCTACATTATATCTAATATATATATTTTTGTAATAGATACAGGAGAAAGGGAGGGAAGTAGTGGCCAATAAGGTGAGAGGAATGTTAAAAGGATGACTTTTGAATGGGAAACATATTTGGCAGAGGACTACTATATTATTGAAATCAACTTGGTTGTTTATAATGTTTACTTATCTTATCTAGACTTAATTTGATATCAAACATTTCTTAACACTTGAAATAAAGAAAATTTTAAAAAGTATTGAATAGGGTTAGAGTGTTCCAAACACCATTATTCAAAAGACGCCCAAAAGCGTACTACTTTTGAACTACAACATTCCGAAATTCGAAGTGGCCTGCCAGTAAAAGACGTCGATGCGTAGACATTGAAGTTGGTTTTATTTACAGATGACCAATAGCAGCTGGTGGATCCCTCAAATCTCTTCGACCTAAACTGCTGCAAATGAAACTTATTAAATTGTTATTGTGAGAAAAATTGTGTTATTTAAAAGAAAAACGCTGAACAGGTGTAAGAAGACCACATCCAGTTTAGCTTGCTGTAATTTATTATGATACTCGTAACATGGTCCTCGTAAATCTGGTGGGTTTATTGCTGTTCAAGAATATCCTCTTATGAACCATTTTACTTAAGATACGTTAAATTGTTTAAATCCACGGCAGATTTTACATTAAAAAAATCAAGTAAAAAATAAATAAGTAACTGATCTCTAAATATTGACGGTAAAACTAAGGAAAAGGAATTCGTTTAAGGATGATGAAGGGAAATGAATAAAAATAGGATAAAAGGATAACGTGAATAACGTAATATGTTTTCAATAATCTCTTGAACATGTATAAGGACGACCTTCGTGGTCTATTTGGTAGGACGCTTATCTCTAAGCCCGGGGGTTGTGGGTAAGATTTCCACTGGAAGCCTAATTTTTTAAAAGGTTAACAGCTGATTTTCACTTAAAGCTTCTGTAACATCTTTCTGGTTGAAAGACATCGCTACATGTCGTAAAAACTTACCGGATTATAATGCATACACCGAAAGTATAAAATAATATAATAAGTTCACATATGATTACTCTTGGATGTTCGTTCCATAGTCACGCCGAGTGAACCGCTAACAAAGGTGTATAAAGTGAGGTGTAACGTTTTGATATACAAAAAAAGTATCTCACCAACTGATTGAATATCTCATCGCCCGATAGTTTTTCCAGAAAAAAACTTGATCAATATCTTAAAAAATTGTATGGTATAATTAATTGGTAACCACAATCAATGCAGCATTATGCAATATTTATTAATTATGGATACACATACCACGTAATGCAATTTGTAAACTGCATGCGAGTGAAAAGCGTATCTTCATATATGTACATTCGATAATACTCGTCTAATTTATAGAGGAAAAATGTAAGACATAATTATTAATGCGATTTGTCTGTACTTTCAAATGTTACGAAATTTAACTGAAATACGGAAGATGCGCCAATGATATCTTGATTATTTTTATCATAGTTAATTACATTTATAGTGATTCGATAGTCTAACGAGACAATTAGAATCACAAAGAGAATGGTAAGATATTTTGCAAGTAAGAACTCATTTTCGAACGAAACAAAAATATTTGACAACCTCTCTCTATGTCGGAGATTTCGGACTCGATTCCCGATCGTTCAAAAAAGTATATATAAATTTAATGATAGCAACATACTCGTAGTATGTACATACGTGTATACACATTCGTCCTGAAATTACATATACTCGTAACATACCATATATGGTACATGTCAGGATAGTATCGAAAAAAATATATTTAAGAGAGAAAGCTTTCAAAATTTCTGGGCTCATCTCATAGCATCCCCACAGTCAAGATACACCCCCACTAATAGATGGCGAGTCCGGCCGCGAGAACATCAGACGTTTTTCAGCCCACACCCTTGCATAAATTGTAAAGTCCTACTAAGTCTAGTGAAAAAGTTCGTCTGATAATAATATTGTTACAATATTTAAGGTAATATAATGCATATCTATATACGTACCATTAAGGTCCATAAGTTTACTGCCTGCTCAAGTTAGAGCGTATATGGACGGATAACACGGTACGCCGGCCAAGTCCATTGCATGGTTAGGTGATGTTAAATTTAAAAAATAAATAATAGGTTTATTGATAGCAACATAGTATACAGATTATATTTAAATAACACTTCTAAAACACATAAATTGCAGATAATACATTAAATACAGAAGCTATCAAAAGGTCTGGGCTCATCTAAAAACATCCCCTCGGCCAAGATACATCCCACCAATATAGGGCGAACCCAGCCACGGGGACACCAGATGTTTTTCAGCCCACACCCTTGAACACGTAGAACAAGAATATAAAAAAAACACAGAAAATAAATAGATGACAAAAAAAATACATTCAAGAGAGAAGACTCTAAAAGGTCCGGGCTCATCCCACAAACATTCCCCCGGCCGAGATACACCCCACCAATGTAGGGCGAGCCCAACCGCAAGGGCATCAGGGGGCTTCCATCCCACACCCCCGCATATCTAGATTAAAGAATAAATAGAAGAAAAAAAACAAAAACGTATGGCAGAAAACAAAATAAAAAGAAAACCCACATATACCAGCTCAGGTTAACTGTCAGCAAGAACGAGAAAAAAACGAAAAGTCTCAAAGAAGTCCAAATTTTACATAATGACAAATGGGAAGTGAAATAGTTGAGACAACATTGAAATATTTAGGCAGTAATACATTGAAATAGATAAGCAGTTTTAAAAGAATGCATGAGGAAATAACGCACAAACACGTATGCACAATCCTCGATTCACCACCAGCGAAAAGAGAGAAAAGAAAGAAAATAAGAAAAGAAAAGCAAACAAGAGACCCATTAACCACTGAGAAACCCATTAACCACCCAGAAGATAACACTTTAGAGAATTTAGTACCTCTCCCATAAATAATATATCAAGTAGAACGACAGAAGATGTGTTTTTTCGTTATATTCTGAAATGTAAACAATTTAATATTGCGTGGTTATCGAGTTTCTTTCGTGGTTATCGTTTATGGTATATGCTGCCTATGAATAATCATCTCCCTATCTTTTCATATACGCTCTTACTTGTTTACGCCGGAAACCTTTGGACATTAATGGTGCATACGCTATAATGTACATACAAACAGAGCAGTGACACAAACAACATTTATGGATGCATATAAAAAATATGGCGCTGGAGCCGGATGCTCTGTATTCCATGGTCCACAAAGTATCTCAATGTCTGTTTTAATTCAAGAATTTGAGATTACCGACAGACCTACGATGACATGAAGTAAAGTAATTCTTACGTGCATTGTGTATGTTGCTAGAAATAATTATTAAAGTGTGGAGAAACTGGTGATCACGGGGATAATTGAAGGGTGGTGAACAAGAAGAAGGTGTTCTATAAGATGAACAGATCAAAGAAAAGAGTTAACAGGATTATCTTTAATAATTCTAGTTCAAGAGACAAAGCAGATAACGACGACGCTCCGCAGAGCACGCGATGAAGGAAATGAAAAATACCTATAATGAACATGAAAATTTAAAATAATATATGAATTAAAAAATAAAAAAGTACGTATAAAATTAAAATCAAATATAAAGTCACCACACATTATCGTCTAGGTGAAGAAGTCTGGAAAACATCATATTAAATTTAATTTCAGAGCTTGATGGATTTCTAGGGCCTCTAATCTGTCCAATTTATTTCCGTTACTACTGATATGTAAGAATTTGGCATCGATCCGAACATCTGGTGAACAGTTATATCCCAAAAATCTCTCCGCTCTTAGCCGAAATCGTCCCATGCCTCCCTCACCCCTCAGCCCCCAACCGTTGAAGCGTGTATATCGCTACCAGTTCGAACAGAATTTAGACCTCAGCACCAGTTATACCCCAGATCTTTGTAAACAAGTGTTATTATTTCTTTTACTCACAGTTCGATGCCTCATTAGGGCCATGAACCTAAATAAATAATAAATGATGGATGCCGTCTATGGTTCCAGCTGATGGAGACCAATGCTTGAAAACCGACACAGCGCCAAAAAACATTTTTATCTCTTTTTAATTTCGAAGTATTCGTAAATTAGAATGTTTTTTTTCAGTCAACAAAATTGTTACCAGTAGATGCATTTTCGCTTAGTCATATTTCACCTGATTTATGAATAATCGTTAATTAAAACCTTATTTCAATATTCCTTTATTAATCACCAATGAATAACTGCTCCAACAATCTTCGAGATCTTTTAATCCGCTAATGATCACGTAAAACGAAGGCTGCCTTTGCAAATCTAAACCGAGACCAGCAAGGCCTTGACAGTTTGTACCAATCTTATCATGACATCCTTGTTAGAAGACATTTTCTAACCGCCAATTTTTCTGACAGCCCGAAGGTCTCAATAATTATTTTGGCGGATTTTTCACTATCACGTATCTAATTATTCAAACAATTCTGTAATCCGTGATAATATCTTATCGTGCTCGAGGGTTCTAATTAAATAAATAAACATTCGAGTGCTTTTGATTTGGTTGGATCAGTTACTTGATTTTGAATGATAAAAATTATTGATTTGTCTTCCGTTCACTTATAAAATTTATTATCATCTTCATTAAACCAGAATCTATCATTTATTTCGTCTTCTTAACACTTTGTATCCCGATCCGGTGTTTCAACTGATAAACTAGATTTGCGTTCAGCCCCGGTCCCATGTTTCCATGTGATCGATACCAACCTCTTCCAAAAAAGACAGATTACTGTTATGTAGTAAATATTTTTGCAAACAATTCAACCGTTAAACAATAGTCTTCTGATTTCTGATTTTTAGATGAACAATACCCTAGACAATGAAAATATGCGTGTTTTCTGACGTCGCGTTATCAATGTGCGATAAAATGTCAGATCTTGAGATTTTGACATTTCTGGAGATCAACTACAGTCTCCGGGTCCAAATAGAATAAGAAATGTATAGGGTCTTCCAAACAGATTACATGGAACGTATCTAATCATGTGATAGATACGTTCCATATATTCCATCAACTGACGAAAAAAGAAAAACCCTGCTGAACTTGTAAAATATGTGCTAAGCACAAGAAGAAAATTGATAACTGGTACGTGTAACGAGTGTGATGTAGCTGTGTACAAAGGATAATATTGGTAGAGAAACTACACTAAATTATTTAAGTATTTTAAACAAACATACAAAAAATTTCATTACAATATTCCTAATATTTACTTAAATGTAGCAATTTTAGTAAACCCTTCACAAAAATCAGACTTCTTTTAAAACAAGCTGGGCTTTAGGAATCGTTGTCTTGATTTCGATCGGGTCTTGAAGTGTTAAGTGATTGCTATCATTTGGCATTGGTTTTAAAGTTCCTGTGTACAAAAAGTCGACCATCAGTCAATATCTGATGTTTCAGTAAATTTCTAATGTAAGGGGAACATGCAAATATGGGGTTCTTGAATGAAAGTAGCGCTGAATGTAGTTGTGAAAATATAAAGGACATTGCGGGATTGTCCGAACATCGTGTCTACATAGTTTGGATAGAATCTAGTTGATGCGAATGATAGAGCGATCTCCATTGCTCCTACTGAAAACACATAGCATAATTGATGGTCCGAACATAGAAATGAATGGTTACAATATTTTCTCAGACAGCAGTTGGATTGCCGACAGTCCTCATCTCCTAGGTATAGTTTTATTTAGATCGCTGAACTGAGATCAGCCTGTTGTTGCAAGAGTGAACGAGTTAATTGGTACTCGTAAATCAGGCTCCAGCGAGTGAATTTTACCTATTAGGAATTACAACTTTGCTCTAAACTATCCAAAAAACTTAAAATCTCTTGACAGGTTCCGGAAGGGCATTGGGAAAGTCAAGGGCAATATGGTGAAATAGGGAATACTACATGATGGACCTTTAGTTAGGAACAGTCCATACGACACTTTCTGCTAGAGCTTTCAAACCGGTCAACCGGTTATTTGGATAATTTCAAAATAACCGTTAACTGGTTTTGTTTATTCGGCTAACCGGTTTGAAAAATTATGCAACGACATTATTTTTACTTTATTTTGTGTAGCGTTTGGTCGTAACTTCTAACACAACGTATTATTTCACGGGCGTTATATTTTATGACCAAATGACGCCGATGAACGGTTAACTACTGTTAAATTTGTTTAACCTCTAACAACAATCGTAAATAAATTTTTGATATTGTGAGCATTTAGAAAAAAGGTAATTAAAAAATGTTATTTAAAAACATAGGTAAATTAAAAATGTCATTTAAAAACATAGGTAATTTAAAAATGTTAATACTTTGGTTGTGTTTGCAAGCACTCTTTAATTCCATTATAAAATTTATTGCATTTTACAAATCTTAGAAGTGTAGAGATACACTCAACCAACAAAGCAAAATCCACCAGCAAAATGCCGACCGTATTGTTTAGTGGTAGATAAAGATAATTCGACCGTATTGTTTAGTGGTAGATAAAGATAATTCGACCGTATTGTTTAGTGGTAGATAAAGATAATTCGACCGTATTGTTTAGTGGTAGATAAAGATAATTCGACCGTATTGTTTAGTGTTAGATAAAGATAGTTCCAAAAACATACCCTATAAATATGTATTTGTAAAAATATAAAAAAAGTTATTTTTACCAAAAGGGAAGGCCAAAGACTGCATCAACATTTTTGACTTTCCTCCGGAGGTTTTAGGTTTGATTCCCGATTGCACCAACAATAAATTGTCCCAATAAGGTTATAAAAGAGTTCGTCTGGTAACAATACTCCCACGCCGAGTGATAGAAATGCCAACATATTATTCAATAACAAACCGCGTGATCCGTTTCAAGTCCATAGGTTCTAAACCCAACAAACTGCTAGTTCCATATCTACTCCAAAAATTTGCTTCCTGGAGCCGAAAGCAATATTGTCCCCCAGCCATGTTTTTGTAATATATTCGAAACACTAATTCGGATAAATTATGTTAAAGAATACCACATGAAGAAAAATTAAGTGGACGGTTCCATGGACTTTTTTTAATATGGGGCGGTCTATTTATTTTATTGTTGAATTTATTATAAATAAGAAATAGTAAATTAAATATTTTAAAATTATATTTGGTACAAAAATTCATATATTCACTAATATTTCTTAATAAACTAAAAAAATATATTGTAAGAAAAAAATGAGGTTGGCGATTCCATCAACTTTTTCAATTCGGACGGCTTATTTATTTTAATGTTGAATTATTACAAAGAAGAAATGGTAAATAAAACATTATATAAATGATATTTGGAACAAAAAAATCTCATATTCACTAATATTTCTTAAGAAATAAAAAAGGTAACATAAGAAAAAATATTTGCGGTCCCGTCGACTTTTTCAGTACGGGACGGGTTATTTATTTTAATGTTGATTTAAATTACCATAAAGAAGAAATTGCAAATAAAACACTGTTTTAATATTTTTTGGTACAAAAAAATCCCATATTCACTAATATTTCTTAATCAAGAACATTGAATTCTTAAAATGACGTAGGAAATTAAAATTTACTAAGATCATAGTTATAATATAATATATAAATTAGATTAGTTCTTAAAGTATACATGTGTATTCCACCCATCCCAGAACAAACCTTACCCGACTTCACACCGAACAGCGAGAAGAAACCCTATAACACCACATCCTCGCTTGGACCGTGAAGTTCTATAAAAGCCAACAAAATCCCAGCAATCCCTTAGTCGCTGCCCTGGGGGCTTACGAGAGCAAATCCGATCTACCCTTCCGTTATACTCGTAAGCACAGGATACCGAAGCATTATACGAGTATGTTGCCTGACTAGTCCACCTACAGTACTAGCTAGGAGGACAAAGGCCTGAGTGAATGTGATGGTATACAAATAGCCGAACGAGTGGACTTGTTCTTGCTAAATAATTAGTTGTAAGAATTGTTATCTAGTTATAAGTAGTACGAGTATGTAGGTGTTAATTATTTCTGGTGCCTATCCGAAAGAGATAGACGAGGACTAGAGGCTTTTGAGATGTGGTCCTATAGAAGACTATTAGGAATTTCCTGGAGAGACCGCATCACAAATGAAGAGGTTCTCCAACGAATCGAAGGAGGAAGGCACCTGCTCAGGATCCTGTCCGAAAGGCGTGCAAGATGGATCGGTCATATAATACGACAAGAGGGCCTCTTGCATGCCATAATGGAGGGTATGACCGAGGGGACCAGCTCTAGGGGACGCCCACGCCGAGAGTACCTGGAGGACCTGTTGGTGGACGTGCGCTGCTCAACATATACAGATTTAAAAAGAGCCGCACAGGACAGGGGGGAATGGAGGAGAAGAGTTGAAATTGCTGCAAACCAGTCTTAGGACTGCAACCACGGAGAGAGAGAATTATTTCTAAGAATTCATATTGTATATTAAGATTATAAAAAAATAAAAATAAAATGACATGTAGGAAAATAAGATAAAGTAAGTTCATTAATTATAATATATAAATAAGATTAGTTAAGTAATAAATTTGTGTATAGGTATAGCCTTAACAAATATTTGTACCATATATTACTTTATTTAATATAAAAAGGTGTATAAAGGTAGCATATGCCTTCAGCAAATGTTTGTGTTATAGATTACCTTGCAAAATAAAAAGAACATTGAATCCATAAATTTCAGTCAATTATTTTTAATATTCTGGCACTCGACAACACAACAATATACTTGTATATACGAGTACTTGATAAAAAAATACTGTATTCATATTTTCACATAACACACGCCCAAGATTTTCAAGGATTATGACAAACACTGATAATGTTCACAATAACATTACAATAAAGAATGTTTGTAAATAATTTTTCACCATTATTTTAATTTGTCCTGCACTTGTCGGTTCTCAGATACAATTCTAAATTAGCAAAGGCCACGAAGATTTCCTTGTGATAAAAGTCAATTTTATTTCAATTAATTTGTGTTGTATTATACTCGTACTTTTATTGTATATGTAGTATATAAATTTGTGTTATATTATACTTTCGTTGTATATGTAGTTTATAAATTTGTGTTGTATTATACTTTCGTTGTGTATGTAGTATATAAATTTGTGTTGTATTATACTTTCGTTGTATATGTAGTATATAAATTTATGTTGTATTATACTTTCGTTGTATATGTAGTATATAAACTGATAGGTTTATTATTGCTTCGTGGTTATATCTTTCAACCATCCAGAAAAGAAGTCAATTATGGCGTGCAGTCGACATACTCCAAAAACTCAAAAAATAACTTTCCAAATCTTATGTACATTTATTTAATCACGGTTTATCATTTACGACCTCCGTGGCCTAGTTGGTAAGACACTTGTCTCTCAGCCCGGAGGTTACGGGATCGATTCTCGTTGGAACCCAGATTTTTTTGTAAAAGTCTGGTTTCGAATTAAGGCCTCTTTAACATATTTCTGGTTGGCTGGAAGATATTGTCACATGGCAATATCTTAACCATATTTTACTGTATACAACAAAATTGTAATACAATACAATGCAATATATATTTTTGACGAGCATATCGCCTGTTGAGAATCATAGTGGCGAAACTCCAAAAAATCGATTTCGAGTTAAGAGTACCAAATGGCACTAAAATGACTCCTTTTTTACGTGCATAAGTGGCTTACTTTTTTACATGAATAAGACTCCTTTTTTACTTGAAGTGGCAAGGAGTTTAACTATATCTTCACCACTTATGCACGTAAAAAAGGAGTCATTTTAGTGCCATTTGGAAGTCTTAACTCGAAAATCGATTTTTTGGAGTTTCGCCACTATGATTCTCAACAGGCGATATGATTATTTTTTACCATTTATTTCATCCACTATTGACTTGAACTTATATCCTACATTTTTTATCCAATTAACCTTTAGACGATCTCCGTGGCCTAGTTGGTAAACGCCTTTCATCTGACCCGTTGTTTGTGGGTTCGGTTCCTGTTAGAATCCAGATTTTTTTAAATTATTCCAGTCTGGTTTTTACTTAAGGCATCTTTAACATATATCTGGTTAGTTGGAAAAGATTGCTACATAGCAATAAACCCACCAGGTTGTGCTATATACAGCGAAAGTATAACAAAATATTTGCCTTCTACGCCATATTGCTCAATGCTGGGCGTCGTGGTTTCCTGATCGTCTGA
>OX463850.1:30901287-31014093 GCA_949825065.1 Odontocerum albicorne
ATTTAAACAATATTAATACATCATTATTGCTACGCGAATCGGTGGGTAGGTCCACTTTTAAGTAATGGCGTTTCTTCTTTATCTAATCCAATGACAAGCGATTAGCTGTTAGTATTGAATTTTAGAACGGGGCCGACCTCAATTAAATTTTGCATTGTTTTTTTTTAACTTAAAGGTGGAATCATTAATTTCTCAGCAGTACATGGCGAATATGAAGGATTCCATCAATCTCATTGTCCGATTGACGTTGAGATTAATAACATCCTTCGAACTGAATTACCCTTACCGTAAGTTTAGTGAAAACTAAATTGACAGTCATACCAAAAGCCATTGAGCTTCTTGGAGCCATAGTATGTATATATGGCTGTCCATATGGGAGTTTTTGAGGGCGAGCTTTCTGTTTATAAGAGTATCTATAAAAGCAAATCATAATCGAGAAGTCCTTCAGACATTTCCCACATTATCAATTCAGTCGAAGATAGTTAGTCCAAAGAGCACAACATTCTATTGAAAAACCTTGAAGAACTGATATACTGAAGGATTATAAAATGAAAGCCTCTAATTTGTTGCATAAGGTGGACTGTCCAATATTACTAAATGACATAAAACCATAACCTAAAAAATTTTCGTACATACATATGTGAAAGTCAGCACTTTCTTACGGTATATCAGTTTGGGGGGGATGCACCTTAACCCAAAAACATATTACAGGTTTCCCAAAAATTGATTGTGAAAATAATCAATAAACTTCCTGCTCGGTATCCCACGGCGGAGCTTTTCAGAGAGTATCAGGTCCTGAACATAGCCAATTTACATCTCAAATCTATTCTCTGGCACTACCATCGAGAGGAGGGGAAGATGCAAACTCAGCAGACACACATGACACGCATGGCAACTAATGAAATGTTCACCATCCCTAGAGTTAAAACCTCTTTTGCCCAAAGGCAATATGCTTATTTGGCTCCCATTACATACAATAGCGTGCCGACTTCAATAAAAGTAAAGGTAGGAAAACCATTTAGACAGTCGATCGGAGCGTGGTTGTTATTGCGACAGGATTTTGAGTACTTGGGCTTTCAGGATGAATGACGAGTGGAAAGGATTTATGTGAGCTCGTGAGTGTGGGTCTCTTCTTGTTGTTTTTGTATTTTTGTTTCTGTGTGTTTTTCTTCTTTTTTTTTTGTTTTGAATTTGTTTTGATTTTTATTCTTATGATTGTGTGCGGTATATTGTGGGATGAATATTTTTGGTCTTTCTGGAGTGATAATGTGTGAGGAGTTTAGTTTCGCAAGATGTTTCCAGTTGTAGTTGAGTGTCACTGTTTGTCAGGTTGATGAGAGCGTGCAACGGGGTTTTTTGTGTTATCAAAAATCGGAAAGAAGTATCGATTTATTTTTTCATGCTAAATATCCTCAGTGAGATACAGGCAAAAACCTAGTTTACTGGGTATACGACAAATGAAAGGCAACAAACCCAGATCCATTAAAATTATATATCCAAATCAAATTACCTGTTGTTTTTTCTCAAATTGTGTATATTTCTTGTCATGTGTAATAATAAATAAAAATAAAAAATATGGAATGCATTTTTTGGGATATCAATTTGCTGGGGTTGCCAAAATATTTTACCATAGTTTGGTGTTAGCTATAAAAGAGGTTTGATTGAAGAATCAATAAAGTGTTGAATTTGCACCGCGTGATTTTCTTCCCACATGAATGCCAATAGGACACTCGGTGCGGGCCGCGCGCACGACTGGACCGGTCCCGTGTCGTACAATATAATCAACTTGTGTACATAGATTTGTTTACTATTAGTTTGATTTGTATACTACCTTACATGTATAAATTATTGTGTATTATTTTAATATGTGTGAAAGTCAAAAATGTTACCACTAGTCTACGTTGGTCGTTCAAGTATATTTTTGAATGGTAAACGCGTAATTGACAATAAAACCCGTCAGGTTATATTATACTTTACATATAAAGCAAAAATATAATTCAATATACCTGGTTTAACTTTTATTTTTTATCAAATTTGAAAACTTTGCTGTAAAAACCCTCACATTCTTCAAACCTCTGTTGCGTAGTAATATGCCGGTATTCCACCCTTGAGGCTATGGTTTCGATTCCCAAATGTTTCATTTTTAAATAAAATTTATTTCAGACTGTTTTTAAAATAAGGTCTCTTTCTATTTGATTGGAATAGATTGCCACGTGGTAATAAATAAAATAAAACAATGTACTGCAAAAAAACGAAAGTGTAATGCAATAGTAGGTGTGTTGTGATGAATAATCGTCTCATCCAACTGTTTTTCATAGTTGAGTAAAATAATCGATAGTCTTTTAAAATTGGATTGCCCTTTGGGATACCTTATTTCCAATACACTTTGTACATAGCATAACCGGAAATATGATAAAAGGTATATATGTGAAAAGACAATTTAGAACCCGTTTCATATTTTTATTTAATTTTGAGTCGAACGTCAAAGTATTTTTAATACTCAATCTGAAATTTCGTAAATATTTCCAATGTTATAATTCCCTGTAACAAACGTGTTCAAGTGAATAAAGTCTTGCAACGTGTCATTCCATTAATCTATTCAAGATCTTTTTGGTTGGCTGGAAGGGATTTTAATGTAGCAACAAATACGCCAAGTTGTACTGCAGACAAAGTGTAATTTATTTATTTTATTTATTTAAATATGGACAGAAATCTTATAAATGCATAATTTGTGAAAAAACAACAGGTAATTTAATGTGGACACACAATTTAAATGGATCTAGATTTGTTGCCTTTCATTTGTCGCGTCCCCAGTAAACTAGGTTTTTGCCTGTATCTCACTGAAGATATGCAACATGGAAAAATAAATTGATGTTTTTTTTCGATTTTTTTATTTTATTATACAGTACCCCGTTGCACACTCTCATTAATTCGATAAACAGACAAAAAAACATTAAACAATTTTTTTTAAGAATGCTTAACTTGAGAAAAGATTCGTCACATTTTTTTAGAATGTTTAACTTTAGAAAACATTCTACACATCTTTTTAAGGAAGCTGAACTTGAAATGTTGTTAAGAAGCTAGTGATTAAGCAGAGGCTCTGATATGTCATTATATTCTATTATTTAAGAGTCACAGAATAACGAAGTAATTATGCTTTTTTTGCAAGCTCATTATTAGCTTGGAATAACCTTACTTAAATTAACTAAATTCTTCGAAAGACTTGCTTCCGCTGCCCTAGTCTATCTACGCGTGCAAGGACAATATGCCATAATTGCCGAACGAACTTATTGAAGAATGATTTGTCTGTTATCTCAATCATGAAATTCCTCTTTTTTTAATTACACTCCTTGTACTCATAGCCTGAAGTTTCCAGATCTCTGCCCTACCAGTGTATCATTGTGATTCAGCTTCATGGTCACAAGAGAGAGAAATGAAACATAAAACGGATTACCTGCAATCTACTGAAATTCTATATGAAATCCGCTCTCGGTATCAGAGTACAAGTTCAGCTAACTGTGACATCCTGTCGTAAGACTACATGCATTCACATAAAAATGAAACATAGAATCAAGCCTCTTCCCTACTGAGATAGACAAAAATGACAGAGCGCCAAAAATTTCCTCTCTCGAAACACGTTCACACACACACTCATATTTCGTCTTTTCCAAATCCATATACTTTCTCATACTGTTCATATGATTTATTTTCCTCCTTACTTTTCTTTCATTCAAAATACCATTCACTTAGTCGAGTCATACTTTCCTTGGTCTTTTTTACCACGCCTTTCACTCATATTTCCACTTTATATTTGTTTTGTTAGTTTTTTTTCGTATATTCGTTCCACGTGCCCTAACCACCTCAGAGCGCTATCCTTTGTCTTACTCAACACGTTATCCTTTACTTCAGATTACTTAATTACGTGTTGTGTAATACAATGAAAAATAAATTAGAACGTACAATATCAAACAGGGACGCACAGCAAGGGTTCAGGAGGAACAGATCTAAAACAGACTCAATTTTCATCATAATACGGATAAAAGAAAAATCTATAGAGTACAACAAACCAGCCTTTGTGTGATTCGTCGACTTGACTAAGGCGTTTGACAGAGTGCTGCTAAAAGACATTGTCGATATCCTGTTGGAGAAGGGTGTATCACCATCCATAATAAAAACAATACAACACCAATGGCAAAACATAGAGGAGGTCGCATCTCTTGATTTCGGATATAGGATGGGCAAAAAGCTCATCAGCGTGGTATGCTATGCTGACGACGCAACTATACTAGCAGAAAGCGAAGAAGATCTACAACAAATGCTGTATAGGTTCAATCTTGCATCTGAGAAATATAACATGACGATATCCGTCGGCAAAACAAAATGTCTAACAATATCCAGACAGCCTCTTAGATGCAAATTGGTTGTGGACGATTAACCCATAGGACAGGTCATGAAGTTTAAATACCTGGGTGTGGAGATAAAGCAGCAGTTATCTCCGGATGCCTGAGGAACACTGTTTGGGACAATAAACACATGTTGGTGGAAAGCAAAGTCAGAATATACAAAACATGCATAAGACCTGTTATGACTTACGTAATCGAAGCAAGAGCAGACTCTGTAAGAACGAAACACCTCCTCAGAACAACAGAAATGAAAACTGTTTAGTTTTTCTTAAATTTGAACGAATATACTTTTTTGTTTAAACCTTTCATGGATCAACAGTTAAATGTATCCAAAAATGGAATGGATGGATGGAAGAAATTGATGTATAACAATAAACACTCCAAATGAATATTGTTTATAAAAGAATATAAATTTAAAAAAATTAATTCCTGAAATTTTAATCCGTCCGGAAGTGAATCTGGTGGCTATTGTCCCTGAGATGTATTTGGGTCAATAAAATATAATGACTAACTAAGCCATGTCGCAGACAAAGAAAACATGTATATATAATCAAATTGGAATGGATAAAATATTTGAAAATACTACAAAACACTTTCAAATTATCATCCAGTCTGATCATAAGTAAATAATGACAATAATTTTACCTTTCTCGCATATTTTTTGCAGTTTGTTTTATTGAAGTAAAATCTTTGATCAGATCTGCCATAGCCTCACGTTTTTTCCATTACAGTTTCATTATCACAATAATCAAAATCAGATATGTACGAGTATTTCGAAAGAAAACGCAACCAGATTATATAAAGCTATTGAAATATCGAGTTTAACGAATATTTTATGTGAAACTTGGACATAGCAGAAGAAACATAGAATAAGATTAATGCTGTGGAAATGCACGCATTGAGGGGAATTTATGTAGTTTAAATGTATGCAAGAATGATGAATAAAAACACAATAAAATAATGCATGGATAAAATGGATACTATAAGTAAGATTAAAAAAGGATTTTTTAAGATGGTTTGGATATGTGGAGAGAATAAATAACGAAAAAATGACTAAACGAGTATGTAAGAAATGCAATGTGTGTATGGAAGAGATACACTGAGGAAAACGTGGGTGGATCAAATGGACCAGATTTTGAAAAAAGATAAAGTGAGATGCATAAATAATAGAAGATTGTCCATGACGAGATGTATGAATGTGGAGGAAGCGAAAGTTGAGTATATGGGAAGAAAAATTTGGAGACGTGTTGTCTTTGCCTACTTCGTAAAAGACATGGCGTAATGATATGTTGTATATATTAAAAAATCAAATATTATTTATGATTTTAGTCAATGTGGCGCTAAAACATATAAACTCGAACCTGACGTATCGATATCTACCAAGATGATAGTTCACAATAGTTTTTAAATCCAACTTTGATGTATGGGAGTCAAACAAGGATGTGGGCTGAAAAACATCTGGTGTCTCCGTGGCTGGTCTCGCCCTCTATTGGTGGGGTGTATCTTGGCCGGGGGGATGTTATTAGATGAGCCCAGACCTTTTGACAGCTTCTGTCTTTAATGTATTCTCTGCAATTTATATGTTTTTGAAGTATATTTATATATATTATGAACATGCTATGTTGCAATCAATAAACCTATATTTATTAATTTATTAAGACTGAAAAGAGGTGTAGACATATGTGCATTTAGAATAATAGAAATATGATATTTGTTTTGATAGTTACAATATTATTTCGTTTTAACAAAAAACAATACATAAGGTAACAATGTATAACAGAATACGGAATGATATGACAGAATACGTAAATTAAGGATGAATGTGAACTAAGTCTGAAGTATTATGTAAGATGAAGAAAACACACTAAATAGTTAGGGGATGTGAAATGAAGAAAGACTAACAAATTCTATGTTATATAAAATTAAAATTTGACGGAAGGTTTAGTAGATAAAAATTATGAAACATATAATTGAATCGAGCAAATAATACTAGGCGCGTCCACAAAGTAAAGAACGATTGCGCACCACGCCCTGTCCCGATCCCCCACCACCGCGATCGTATGCGCGCCAGTTCACTCCTTCCCCTCCCCGCTTCAGTGCGAGGTGAGTTTTGTTGCTGAACGGTCGTGCGTCTTTGTTCTGTAACCTTTCAAATTCAAAATAGCTGCGCACATCGAAAATCCCGCCAAACACATATTTTGAAAGAAGGAAAAGTAAAATTTGTGTGAGAAGGTGTATTAATGTAGAGAAGGCTACAGACGTGTGTCGCGATAATCAAGTCTATTGTTCTGTCCTCTCTGCCTGCACCGACAGAAAACGACCTGTTGGTATATATGTTTGAATGTTTTATACGTCGACAATATTAAAAAATCTAAGAATTTAAAACATTCCCTTGGTTTTAAAACAGTCAAAAGGTTACTTAAACTAGGTATCATTGTGTATTGCCTTTCCCAGTTCATCGCTCATCTTTTTTACGTCGTCCTTAACTGTTCATACAGTGAGAAGTGTTTCATTTTCGATGTTCATTTCCTCTTCAGCATCCTTTCTTGTAATCTTTTATTGAAGATATCTAACTTTTATGAATACATTTTTATCGTTCATGAATTTTATAAAATAATCATGCGATTTACTTTCCATGCTTTTGTCAGGATGGTTGGAAAAGATTACTAACTGGAAATGATCCAGCCGAACCGTTATACAATGAAGTGTTAAATTATTAAAATATACATATATACCAGTACACCATTTCCATGCCGTGGTAGGTAGAGATGTAAGATTGCTAAACTTTTTTATCTTAACATAGATCCTTCGGCTCTTTTACATCCATACACCTTCTCACCCAACTCCTACGATGTCTCTGACTTTCTAAGTTTCCTACTTTCAAATCATTATTCGCTTGATCCAACTCCATTACTCTCTTCTGAGTGGTTTTTGTATTTGTATCCAATAATAATGTGTTGTATAACAATGTATGCAATCCACCATACCGGTATCTGTTATTCACTTCAAATAAACTATTACAGCTTATTATTATTTTGATATACGCTATTTTTCCGTATCTAAAAAAAAAACCTGCGTGCCCTAGTAGATAAAACGGCGTCTCGCAATCCGGGAGTTACGTGTTCGGACCCAACTGGAAATTAAAAAAAAATGGGTTTCAGTTCAGTTTTTTACCTCAGGCATATTTAACATATTTCTGATTGGTTGGAAGAGATTGTTACATCATAATAAGCCTGCTAGATTTTATTAAAAAAGAAGTATACTAAATATTACAACGAAAGTGTAATAATACTTATTGTACGATGCTATTTTTTTAATCGTATTTTAATGCTTTAAGTATGTTAAGGTTTTTTATTTTATTTTATAAATATTACAACGAAATTGTAATAATACTTACCGTACGATGCTATTTTTTATTCGTATTTTAATGCTTTAAGTACAATATGTTAAGGTTTTTTATTTTATAAATATTACAACGAAAGTGTAATAATACTTACTGTACGGTACTATTTTTTTAATCGTATTTTAATGCTTTAAGTATGTTAAGGTTTTTTATTTTATTTTATAAATATTACAACGAAAGTGTAATAATACTTACTGTACGATGCTATTTTTTAATCGTATTTTAATGCTTTAAGTATGTTAAGGTTTATTATTTTATTTTATTAATATTACAACGAAAGTGTAATAATACTTACTGCTATTTTTTAATCGTATTTTAATGGTTTAAGTATGTTAAGGTTTATTATTTTATTTTATAAATATTACAACGAAATTGTAATAATACTTACCGTACGATGCTATTTTTTAATCGAATTTTAATGCTTTAAGTTTGTTAAGGTTTTTTATTTTATTTTATAAATATTACAACGAAATTGTAATAATACTTACTGTTCGATGCTATTTTTTTAATCGTATTTTTATGCTTTAAGTATGTTAAGGTTTTTTTATTTTATTTTATAAATATTTCAACGGTGGTATAATAATACTTACTGTACGATGCTATTTTTGTAATCGTATTTAAATGCTTTAAGTATGTTAAGGTTTTTTATTTTATTTTATAAATAACGTCGTGTTATCTAGTAATTACAACAAATCTGCATAGCCATTTTCTGGTTGGTTGGGATAGATCACTATAAGGCATTACACTTGCCATTTATATACTTCAGAATAGAGTATCTAAATAAATTAATTGAACAATTAACAAATAATTTCAACAGAGCTGGTTCAAAAATACTGTTGTGGACTGTTGTGATCTTAACAGATTTTGATAATAACCAGTTCGAGCAAACATGTTTTAGTGCCCCTTACGCAGATATCCAATAAAAATCGTCTAAAAAATAAAAGTCTATACTTTTTTATTATATTTCATTTTAATTCAATCAAGTTTTTAATGATCATCCATAAAATGGAAAACGTATTTATAATCCATATTGAAAAAAAGACAATTGAAATTTCCAGACACATTTAACATAGAAATTCCATTATAAATAGTTCTCAGACTTCTTCGGCGAGAACAATTTCTATAATACTTATTTATAAACGAGATGATGACATGCAAATGTCTTCTTTAATTAATAACGATTCCGAGTCATCTTTAAAAAATAAATTGAATGAATCTCGGGGGAAAAAGATTAGTTTAATTTTGATCGAAACTAAAACTTTGACATAATAATAAATTAGTAAACAAATTAGATCAATTAAAATCCTTTCTTAAGAATGCCACCAAATAATGTGAATCATCGTTTATAAGTGGTTACTAAATTTGTTTACTTATGTTCCAATGTAACCAACAAAACTAAGAGGAAAAAAGAAACAGGAATGGCGACGCATGCGATGTCAAAGCTGGAAAAAATGTGGAAGAGAAGGATCATCACCACCACGACGAAAATGTGTCTAGTTGAGTTTAAAGAAACTGGTGTTAAGACAGTAAAAATACAATTCTTCGGAGTATTTATGTACGGTACGGAGACGTGGACTTTAAGAGCAAGCGAGAGACGTAGAATATATGTATTTGAAAGAGTTATGGAGAAAAATGTTACAAATTCCATGGACAGTAAGGTGAACTAATGTCTCCATTATCGAAAAACTGAATGCCCTTATATTCTTTGGACACATTGTTCGTGGCCAAAGAGGCAGTTTAGAGAAGCTTGATATCACTGGAAGTGTGAACCGACGCACAAAAGGAAGAGTTCTTGATTGAGGAGTTGTGAGAGATATCGAACCGCGTATAACGACAGGAAACAAAGGCAATGGCGCATTTAAACATATAAACTCGAACCGCATAGTATGGAAATTAGCTAAGGTGTCAACAACAATATTCTAGTACCATATTTAATGTATGTAAGTTGACGGGAAAAAAACTGAAAAGAGCCGAACCAAAGCTATAGAACTGCGTACACTGAGAAGAATACATAAAGTGGGAATGTTTGACAAAATACGGAATGAATTGATTAGGGAGAAATGTTAAAGCAGTAATGTATTGAGTAAGATGAAAAAGAGCACTCTAAGATGGTTTGGACATAAAGAACGAATGTATCATGAATAAAAACAGTTTGATATATTCAAGATGAGCTGGTAAGTTGGAAGAAATTTATGTTTAGCAACAAATCAGCCAGATATACCATGTTTGAAGAAATACTAACAACCCAAATATATATTGCAAATATAAGTAGAAATCGTGGTAGAAGAAGACCAAGGAAAGTATGATTGAATAAAGTTAATGATATTTTTGAAGAAGAAAATTTCAAAAGTCAGGGGAACTGTAGGTGTTGAATAAGAAAATATAAAACTGAAGTAAAGGCAAAGATGTGTCTCGAGATAGGACAGTAAGACACTATATCTTCTCTGCACACCCTTACAGGGAATGGCGTGATGGTATGTATGTATGTGTCTAACAATTTTCCACGTAAACCTAAAGTTTTGTGTTCTAATCAATCAATCATAAAATATATTTTAAATAAGTTTACTATAAACTACCAAAGCTCCCATATGTCATAAATATTAAAAATAATATAATCATGAAACAAGAGCTGGTAGATTGGAAGAAATTACCTTAAAGCAACATATTTGGCAGATATATTTGCGTGCAAGTGTGTAGAATTAAGAAATATAGTATACTTGTCGAACAAAAAAACTTAATTCATTCCTTCATAAAAGATTTTACAAGAATCAATTTTAAAACAATGCATATACTCGTATATAATATGCATATTCACGTAGTATTTCAATTTAACAAAACTTGAAATGTTTAAATTTCCGGATAATTTGTAAATAATGAGAAAATGATTTATTGACAAAGATTAGCTTATCGGAATCGAATATTTTTTAAAGCAAAACATCGCCATTAAAATGTCGACATTAATTAAAAAATATAACAATTAACTTGAAGTTTTATTTCAACTAAAAAAAAGTGTTTTTTTATAGCACTGCATAATAAATTGTTTTTTCATTTTTTATGATATAAGCTTAATAATATATATTTTATGCGCTCTGATATAGTTTATACCAATAGGTGTATGGTTGAAGAGTAGGCGAAATACGTGTTGCGTTGGTAAAGTCTGGCACTCTGTCCTCTCTGCCTACCGTGGCAGAGAAACGGCATGATCATATGTTTGTATGATTTTTATACTAAACTTCAAATAATCAAAATCATTCCCGAGGTCAGAAAAAAATAAGTCACTACGTAAAAACTTGTAAAAATCTCAAAATAATATTCAAATGCTGAAAAACTTGATTGTTCACGATAAACGCATAGATATTATTTGAAATTATTAATTTACTAACAAAAACCACAATATTTATTTAAATGCTGACTTCCAAAATTACACTTTTTCTTTTATATTCCAAATGGAGATGACCACCAAAAACACAGATTTTTCTATGTTCAAATATATCAAAGAAGGTGTTACCTTATTTATAATTTATAGATACAAATATGTATTAAAATCACAACAAATATCGATAATATGAGAGAAAATAAAAAAATGTTTTTTTAAATCGTAAACAAAAAGCGCCAACAACCACCACACTCCAAAATTCTTAGATAAAAAAAATACAACGTATTTCTGAAAGTATAAACCAAAAAGGTTCTCAAATCACGAGTTGAAAAAATAGAGTAAAAAGACTACAAGTGTACGTTTTCGAACTAACGGCCCAAAGAATGGTATTTTTTTTTAATCATAGACAAAAAAGACAAAACGCGGTCCACATCCTTTTAAAACCTCACAGAGCCAATGCGTGAATGAACAAGAAAAAATCACACATTTACTTTCGATCTTCTTCCCCCCTCTAACCTACGATGGGAAGGTCGGATGAAATCGAAAGTTGAGCCAGTTATACAAAAGGAAACGTGATTTGTTAAAAATAAAACTTGATCTGTATACACTATTGCTATCTTTTTATACTGAACAATATAATTATATATTTAATAGTTTACATCTTGATCTTTGTAGCTCTACATTAGATTTTGTTTTCAAACGTCAATTAGAATATTTGAAAATGGAATACATCTTCTTGTCACAGAGTATATAAGGTGATGCACTGCGGATTTTAAATCATTACGTTCTTTGCTTCAACAAAGAACGCATCACAAATAGTTTTTGGTGTTCTTCGAGTGCCAGTGTTAATCCACCTTCCCTTATCGAGTGCTTTTTTGGTACTTTGAGATACCTTAATTTCGGTAAGATCGTTTATTCAAGTGAATTGTGCCAAATATAGAAAATAAACGAAAAAAATATTTATGTATAAGTTTAAATATTTCGATTAAATTTGAAAATGAAAAAATTCTATTTAAATTCAAAGAAAATTTTCAAATCAGTGATGACAGAAGAAATATTTTTTTCAAATAATTAAAAAAATATATTTTCAGTGTAACTCGAAAACAAATCTCTTGAAGGATTCGCCTTCACAGTACTTGAAAAAAATAGTTCACCTACTGTAGTATATTTCTTGGGGGGTTTTTAATATTATAATTCGGAAACTTTTTTTTTCTTAAAGATCTCAAAATTAAAAATGTTTTTTGAAGAAAAAAAGTTGCTTAATCTGAACGATGATATTCTTTTTTAATATTTAATGGTCAATAATATATGGGCATGGAAAGACTTTAAATCGATATAAATAAATAACATATTGAAAATTCTAAATTTCTACAAAAATAATTCATTTTTAAGATTTTCAAGGAAAAAATACTTAAATATCTATTTTTGTTCCATAAGGCCACATAGATCAATGATCACATGTTAAACATTATTACTACTATACATTTTCAAATTTTGTTGAATATTTCAAAAAAGTTTAATATTTTCATATTTTTTTCAACACTATTAAAGTTTATTTTCAAAACACTTTCCAAGCATTCTCATGCTTAATTTGAATGATTTATATTCATGACACCAAACAGCAACATAACACAAACCGTGTCTTTGAACTTAAGATTTTTTTCTCAGAATCTGCGTGAGATCAAGTTAAGAGATTCAAGGCTTGAGGCGTATGTGAAGCGGAAAAAAAAACCTAGACTATGTGAAGCGAAAAAGAAACCATAAATCTTACCAATAACTTAGATGAAAATTGTTTTTAAGGTTTTTTTCACGTATATCTAACCCAGCTCAATTTACAAGTTGTAAAATTTCCCTATTTTATGAAAATGAAAACAGTATAAAATCAACGTGAAAATTAAAAAAAAAATCCTTTATAGGGAACTAATGAAATTTCTAACAACCTCCTATACCTAGCAGTAAAACACTGGTCTCCCACCGTGACAAAAACCCGTGTTTTTCACATCTTCCTGATTTTTTTGAAATGATCGCCACGTGGTAATAAACCCGCCAGTTTGTACTTTATACTATATTTCTAAGTCATATATACATAAATGTTTATTAAATTACGGTTCAATTTCCGAAAATCACATTTTGATCACCACATTTTATAAATATCTAAGCCTTCGAATAGAAGATCCAGCACAAACCATTTGAACGAAGAAAAAAAAACATTTCTCAACAATTTTATAATCTCGGATACCATTTTAAAATAACTAATAAAAGGGGTATTGAAAACCTCATAAATCTATCAAAAAAATGCGTGCAAAAGAAATGATTTATTTACCTTTAAAGCACTATTTTTGATGAAAAAAGTCAACTTGTGGGCGTTAGTAAAAAAAATTAATAAGATATGATACTGTAATTGAAACGCCAGTAGTCGTTTGCATCCTGTAATGGTATCTAAAACATTTTGGCTTTTTATGTAGCTCTTAAGCAAAATGATAATTCTTTAGACTTGAGTTCAAACTCCAGCGCCATAGTTTATTTTCATTTCCCTCGGGCAAGAAAGATCTTTAACGGTTATCATGAGTTTGATAATGATATCCACGGATCCATAAAATACCAACCATTACCGAACACCATAGAGTAATTCAATATTAGCTGTAATGCAGCACGATTTGTAGTACATCTTTTTCCTCATCTTCGTTCACTCTTACTTTCTTTTCCGGTCGTAAAGTTGCCGCAAACAAATAAAGGAATGCATTTAGCCATGGCGCATAAATCATATACAGAAAACCGACAAACGCAAACGTATTATCGCTACAATAATAGCTTTACTTACGTTTGCACTGAGAGAAAATAATAACATATCTATGGCACTTCGTCTCATATGGTTAGCGAGAATTTTCACAAGGTCTATATTAGATAGTCTTTATTTTGTCTATGGAATTCAAAAACGGTTCATAATTTCAACATTAAATGTGTTAAAATTTATTGAACATTGTTTTATTTCAATATTTTAAAAAGTATGTAATTTTTTTATTCAGTCATGTTATTTTTTTATATGAACCAGTAAATTTTACTGTAATTAATAAGAAGAATGTTCAACGTAAAAAATAGTTAAATAAATCTGAAAATACTGACGATTTTAATTAATTTGTCTCAAATCTCGTTTATATGGAAAAAAAGTATGTTTTTAGTTGTGTATGATACTATTTCTAGGTTAAAGTTTAATTGTCAAGAGAAAATATCGTAACCGCTCATGCATACCCTCCGTTGTGGAAAGGAACGAATGAAAAATTTATAAGTATCAAATAATGAAAACGATATTTTATTGTCAAAAATAAATAATTCGCAATACGAAAGTACAATTAATAATCTAATTGTCGATGCAGTGATTAATCGAATAGCCATATTTCTCGCATTCCCGCTTGTGTAAAATTATATAACAAGAATAAAGAAAAAATATTTGGAAATGAAACAAACTTGGCGTGAAAATGGTACATTCCATTTGATCTGTCGTAAGAAAATTACATATCGATGAATGTATCATAAAAAAGATAAAATTATCCATTTTATCATATTTTCATTGGAAAAATGGAAATAATCAGATATGAAGCACTTAAAATAAGCGCTACATATTTTATCCGTTGACACTAGAACTATAGTTACGATAGAAAGCGAGTTATTGTAGTAAGTAATAATGGGTTGAAAGATAGCGATGCGAGAGCGATTCTCAGAGAGAAAGAGAGAAAAAACGCGGCGTCTTTGTGCCTGCTGTAGATACATCTATTATTAAGCACAATTTATTGCTACACACTTTGTGAGATATACAAGACTATGTATTTTGCTAGATTATCCAATCTCAATTTAACAAAAGATGATTGGGGCTGTCATCAAAGGTGTGTTCTCACAGAAGCGCCATATTTCTTTATGAGCGCCGTATTTCTCTTTAAACACCATAGACAATAAGTTATTATTATTGTCTTGAAATATATTTTTAAACGTTAAATATATTATTTGAGAAAGTCACATATTTTGAGCACTAAGAAAATGATATATTTTTTAACTTAAAGGCATTGATATTAGTTGAGATCTTATCTTTACAAGAAATGTGCTTTTATAGTAAATATTAAAAATATCCTATTTTCCATCATAATGTAAAATACAAATAGAATAAAACAAACCTTATTTTTAAGGTATTTTGTTCGCTAAACCTCCATTTTAAAAAATATATATTCCCACATAACATTTGACGATGGGAAAATATAAAAAAGATCATTGTAAAATGTGCCCAATTATGTTTTAAATGTGTTAGACGATTTTTAAAATAACAGAAAGTGCCGTTTTATGAGAGGAAAATTAAAGCTTTTATGGAAAGGTTAAGCGATAAACGAAAATAAGCCAACCTTTTTTATTTATTTCATTAAAATTTTAAGTGTAAAATGTGTTTTTAAAATACATTTATTTTAACAACAAACATTTTGTAGTCTGAAATTGGTAAGAAATATTTTCTTCGCATTGTTAACAATGACCATTAGTATTCATTATTTATAAATTACAAGATTTTAAGTATGTGTTAAAAACAAATTTAAAAACAAAGAAATCCTCATCCATATGTTCAAATTACATAAAAATTCAGTATGTTCAAATTAAGTAAAAATTCAGTAATAAAAATTTCATTCTTTGTAAGATAAATTTTTCGTCTAATTACATAATTGAGAAATCCTGTAAATTAATTTTGGTTACTAAAGAGATAATAATGAAGCTAAGCTATTTTATTATAACCAGTTTTCAGATCAAATCTAAACGATGCGTATTAATTGATTTCTTAATTAATTATTCACATTTTAAAAAAAATTCAATAATTATTCCTTTCCATATTTTTATGAAATTCAAATCCGTTCTAAAAAAACACACCCACAATTTTACATGAAATTCACGGTTTTTAGGTATGTTTTTTTATATTTCTTGTTTCCGTTCTGCTACATATATTTTATGCTTTTACTTATTATTTCTTATTATTTTTCATTATTCATCTTCATCTATGGTATTTTATGTTTTCACTCGTAGTGATCTTTATCAAAAGAAATTTTCATTGAAAATTTATTTTGGTTATCTCGAAGCTTTTCAATACTTAAATAAAATTTACTGAGAGCCATAGTGTTGATAGTGGATTATTTTGTGCACTGGGTTCACTTCACTTCTTCAGATTCATCTTGGACTTCTCTACATGTTCAATATTCTTAGACTTTCAGTTCAATTTTGTCTTACCCTTACTCAACGCAATAAAATAATTTTGAATAAGAAGTTTAATATACGAGTATATTTCAATCATATATTTTCTTTTATCTTCTTGTTATACGAGTATATACATATTGTTATATACTAATATAATCTTAAAAGCTATCAGTGAGAAACAGAGAAGTTTTCATCTATGTGATATATATTATAACGGGCATTGAATGACCTTGTTGAATGGCTTTTCTGATATCGATATCTTCCATATCTCGTTAAATAAATTGAAAATTAAACTCCGTCATGAACTTACTATGCATATATTAACTACGTCACTTCATAGGGAAGCATGAGTATAATAATTTTTGTTGTCATTATGTTTTATTTACACTTTTAATTTCTTTTTTTCTTATATTATTGTAAGTAATTGGGTCAAGTATTTATCAAATGTAAAATAAATAAAAAATATACCTTTGAAGATGACATGAGAAAAATGATAGTAAAAAAGCAATATTTGAAATACGTACATATCATATTTTCTGTTACTCTTAACTTTTAAAACTTTTCTGCGTCATAGTGAAGACAAACTAATATAGAATTAAGATTTATTATATTAATAGTTATGAGAATTGATAATATACAAATTTAAAAACTTTTTATTTATTATTACGTTCAAGTTGTTTTATCAGTATTTTCCAAGTAACTTTGATAACAGTGTGGGCGAGTCACCGTACACTACGAACACATGCATTTAACGTGTGGCGATAGTGAATTGGCATCGTTCCATATTCTAGTATGATCAATTTCACACCGGCGTCGTGTGGCGCCGTGGCTTAGTTGGTTAAAGCGCCTGTCTAGTAAACAGGAGATCGTGAGTTCGAATCTCGCCGGGGCCTTTGGAAAGTCTTTCATTTCCAATTGAGTTTTTTTTTGTTTTCTTTGCTGACAATACATTTTTTTTAATTCAATCACAATGAATTCTCACATAAACCGCTAAGGCGTCGTGGCTTAGTTGGTTAAAGCGCCTATCTAGTAAACAGGAGAGAGTGAGTTCGAATCTCGCCGGGCCTCTGGAAGAACATTAATTTCAAAATACTTTTTAATTTCATTTTCGCACATTTTGCTTACGTCTTCTTTTTTCTGTCAAAATATTTATTCAAGAAAATAGGACGTCCTCACATGGCGCCGTGGCTTAGTTGGTTAAAGCGCCTGTCTAGTAAACAGGAGATCGTGAGTTCGAATCTCGCCGGGGCCTTTGGAAGACGTTTCATTTCCAAATACTTTTTTGATTACATATCCGCATCTTTCGCTAACGTCTACCTTTATCCTGTACAAATATTTATTTAAGTAAATAAGACTTCCTCACATGGCGCCGTGGCTTAGTTGGTTAAAGCGCCTGTCTAGTAAACAGGAGATCGTGAGTTCGAATCTCGCCGGGGCCTTTGAAAGTTCTATACCTTTCAAATAGATTTTTTTTATTAATTTCCTTTTTTATAGCAATATACAATATTGTCTAATTATTTTTGTAATAATGTAATGGTAATGAAAAACTGGATTTTCCACTTTATGTATAAAATGGTGCCTCAGATTTCTTATTCATCCAAAATTAAAGTTATTTTATTATTCATACAAAATTAAAACTAGGTTAACTTTACTTAATATTTTAAAGTAGTTTAAACTGTTAAACCTAACAAATTTAGGAAAAAAATACTCATTTTTTAATTTGCCATGACTCAAAAGAAAATAATTTCCATATACTCGTTAGTGAATTATATTATACATGTTCTTGTGGATATATTTAAGAACCGATTTTTTTATAAACTTATAAAAAGTCTGTTAAACTGAGATGAACTTGTTAGCTCTTTAGTGGTTGAATTAGACATAAATGTGCAAAACGAATCCAATCCACCTTCTACATATTTTGAGATAATCGTGCACTGCATGAACTTTGACATTAGCAATTTTAAAGAATTGATAATATCGTCCATATTTATTTTTAAGGAACATTTATTTGATATGTCAAATCAAACTGAAAAGTGTATTTTATATATCCAGTTTTCTGCAATCTGTGGGAGTATGACCAAAATGCATGATAACGTGACCAGCATAATCTAAATCAAACTAATGGCATATTCCACAATAACTGTAGATTTATTCTGTTGAGATGGTTGCATTAATTGCATCTGCAATGACTTTGTTGCATTTACTTCCTCTATATTGTTACGCCTTAAAGATATCATACGTGATTTTTTTTGTATTTAAGCTTGATACATATATTTCACTATCACCGGAAACGGAAAAAGACTAACAACCGTCGGAAATAACCACAGCACATCAAAAAAAAATGTGAATCATGCAAATAAAACACACTTTGCACTGTATGAAGAATAGAGAATGTATAGAATAGACAGAGATTCTCAAATATGTATTCGCGTACCTATTTATTATTATATTTTTCTGTATAAAGTACATACAACCTAGCGAGCTTATTTTCACCCTTTCAATCAACCTAAAATAGGCTGAGGTTTTAAAAGGGAATACTTGTTCTTAAATATGAAGTTATCTATACTGATAACTTTTGTATCACAATTGAAATACACGTCAATCATTGAAGGATGTACTTGTATTATGCTACACTTCTTCGTATACAGTTCAACCTGGCGGGCTTACTGACATGTGGCAATCTCCTCCAACCACCCGGAAATATATTTTTGAGAGGATTCCATAAAAAAACCAAATTGGAGCTATTTTTAAAATAAATAGGGTTCTGACGGGAATTGAACCTATAATTCTCGGGTTGCAAGACATGTGTAACCAACAAGGCCACAAAGGTCGTCAAGAATAATTAATTAATTGTGAAATTTGGAATCTTTAACTGCCCTGCTAGACATGATGCCTGTTTTAAGACAATCAAATTGTCCTGATAAATTCTAAAAATAATAGTTTTAACTTCGCCCCAATTTACTAAACTATACATGTAAAACTTTATAAAGGTATTGGTAAGGTAGCTAATTTTTTTTAACTAAATTTGTTTTAGCACGCTTAATTTTTATTCTTAGAAATGATTTATAAATTAATTTTTGACAATGTAAAAATTGAGAAGCACTTTCGCGAAACATTCGTCCAGATGCTGCAACTATAATTAGACTTTCATCTTGGTTTATATTATCAATAAAAACTTTTATAAAAATTCGTTTAATTCGCAAAAATAACGCTTGCTAATGGGCAAGCACATTCTCTTCAATAGTAAAAATTGACGTCTGCAGCTGTACTTTCATTAGAGCGGACAATATTGCATAGTCACCGTGATTTAATGTCGAGACATCGTATAAATCGTGACTTTTTGAGACAAATTGCCTGTTTAAACCAACCATAAATAAGATAGAAGATGACTCGGGAAAATAGTGAAAAAATAAATTGCTGTAGGGTTATTAGTGACAAAGTATGGTTTATATTGATATTTTCAATGTTTCAATTAGTATAATTTTTGAATTGCAGCTTATGTGCTAACGTTGTTTTTTTTTAATTTTTCATTAAATTTATTATTCTTGATACAAATTTCGGCATTCCGAGATTCCATAAAAATATACATCAAACAAAACAGGTTTTTTATAATATTTCACAATAAATTAAAAGGTCAAGTTTTTAATAATTATAAAATTTTGATGCAAATAAATAGACAAGTGAGGTAATTTTATACATACCGGTATTGAATATTAATCTATAAAAATATGTATAAATAGCCAGATTAAATTAAACATTATAAATAATTTTGTTAAATATTCAGATTTTTTATTAATATACGAGTATATAGTATGTGTTCTTATTTATTAATACCACCTTTATTTTATTTTCAGAAAAGGACCTTTATTACTGAAGTCCCCTTCAAGATGGCAAAGTTAAACTTTTTGGTAAGTTAAAACATATTATAGGACCGACCCGAAAAATTATGGGTTCGATTCCCGTTGGTACCGAGATTAAAAATTGTTCCAGCCTATTAAACACCTTTCTGGTTGGCTAGAAGAGATTACTAGAAGGTAATAAATCCACTAAGTTGTACTCGACACAATGAAAGTGTAATATATTACAATAAAGGAGAAAAAACTCATTTGACACACGAATATATTTTCATAGTTTTTTCTCTAATTTCTTTTTTTTTTACTAGTCAAATTTTATTACTGCAGTTCAATTGATTTGCTCTCAATTTAAATTAATGAAAAACATTTTCATCGTATAACCGCAAAAATATTTCAAGTGCTATCAAAAACTCGAAAATATATTTCTATAAAAATATTAATATCGAAACAAACGCAGATAAATTATAATCGTTTCTAAGATTTAAACATAAAATCAATCATATCGAAATCAGAAATCTCAAACAATTATGTATATGTAAACTAATTTAACTAAATTACATTCCTCTTTATGTTTATTTTATGGAGCGAACCTAATTTATAAATTTCTTTTAATGGGTTTTCTTCATTTTACGAACGATTTAGCTGAAGATTATTTATTTTAATTTATTCATATTACTCGTAATTTTCATATGCCATTTCTCACTTTCATTCGATGTGTTGTATTCATTCGTTTCTCCCATCGTTTTTATTAGTTCTCACCTTTTTAACAACCTTATTTATGTTAATACATAAATTTTGCTCTCATAACCGTATAATAAACCATTCTTCAATAATAATTGTTTCTTGAACAAATAAAGAATACTCACAATCCACCTACAGCGAATGTACTCGTATTATATTATACTACTATGACATATCGGAAGATCTGCAAAACTTTCTTTGTAGCTCGTCTCCCTTGGTAAGTTCTCTACGGTTTTCTTACCAAATATGTTTTTCTAACCACCTTCCTTTCATTACACTCAGCTAGTATATGTTATATTTATTTTATAATATTTTTAAAATATCCAAAATATTGGATTTGAATCTCGAATCAGAGCTTAAGGAGAGCCTGCTCTCAAAATTGTTTGTCCTTTTATTAATATTTATACATATTTTAAACATATTAAGTCTTTAAAAAGGTAAAAAATACTGACTTTGTATTAATAAAAAAGAACTTGTTAAACTGAAAGGTTTATTGGGTAAATTTTTTGTCATATACCTATCTGTCGTTCCTCATAACTGAGGGTTGTGATTCATTAAATGTTGATATAATTTTGTCATATATCTGTCGTTCCTCATAACTGAGGGTTGTGATTCATTAAATGTTGATATCATTTTGTCATATATCTGTCGTTCCTCATAACTGAGGGTTGTGATTCATTAAATGTTGATATAATTTTGTCATATATCTGTCGTTCCTCATAACTGTGGGTTGTGATTCATTAAATGTTGATATAATTTTGATTCCTTTCTTTCACTTGTCGTTTGCCTGGTTGTGTTCAAACTTCTGCCAGTCAATTTTTTCAACTGATCATTCCATTTTGCTGATGTTTTGCTTCTTCTTTCTGGTAGACTTTTTTATTTAGAATAACAAAGAAATACATATTCTTTTAATATGGTATATATATTTTTTTCATCAAATTCTCAACAATTTAAACAAAAATGCATTAATGCTATATGATACGCTTTGCATCTCGTTAAGAGCAGGAAACTTTCACATAATTTTAAAACAT
Organism: Odontocerum albicorne; assembly: GCA_949825065.1. NCBI lineage: Eukaryota > Metazoa > Arthropoda > Insecta > Trichoptera > Odontoceridae > Odontocerum > Odontocerum albicorne. The sequence continues at coordinate 30,923,316 of OX463850.1, forward strand.
AGACATATAATTTCCGCTTTCATCCCAAAATAGAATTATCTGGATATAAATGTAATCACACATTTTATTTCAGTTGATTGAAACCACACCAAAACTCATATTTTTTTTAAAACAGGTAAAGGATTCAATTCAAGAAAGCTAGCTAAGTATAAAAAAAACGAAAAGTAATTTTCCTTAATCAAACAAGCATATTAAACAGATAACAGTAATATAGTGAATCAAATCTTTAAAAAGCACATTGTTTATGTGAACATATGCTATGTTATATTTTCGTTGTATACAGTACAACCTGTGGACAACCTGTGTTTTTTCCAGCCAACCAGAAAGATAAACGAGACGTTAAGTGAAAACCCGACTGAAACATAAATGGGTACCAACGGGAATTGAAGCCGCAACCTCGGAGTAAACACACAGATGTCTTACTAATAAGACCACGGTGGTCATGAACGATTAATTTCTAGGAAAAATAGTCACATAACGATGGAATACTGAAAATTCTTATAAAATAATTTAACTCACAAATTTGGCTAAAAATTTGCATGTTACAAAAATAACGATTTCTAACAAATAAAGATTATGATAATATCTCTTTAGGCCAGTTCAATAAGTAAAATAATCGAAAGTGAAGTTATTTTCGAATAAAATAAAGTAAAACAATAAAATACCGAATATTATTTTAAGACATATGAATGAAGCTAGTTCTTTTATAATTTATTGAATTTTAATTTCATATAATTTCAATAACCGGATATACATTTTGGAGTATGTCTCACATTTGAAAACAACACTTATTATTTATTCAATTTTGAAATACTAGTTTGTTTTGAATATCTGCATATTTCATTTAAAAAATATGATGTAACTAAATAAAAAAATGATGCTGCATACCAACGAGGCAATTAGACAAAATTCAATCTCTAACATAATTTAAGTAACTTTTTTTAATATTTCATGAAATTTAAGCTACAATAAACTATTGACAGTGCTTTAACATTTATATTAAAAAATTTAAAATAATGTAAAAATTTGTCATATTAACTTTTAATACTGACCTCTTCAAATAATTTTTCCTTTCAGTTTTAACTTTCATAGAACAAAAAATCTAACTTACACTATAAACCGTTAAAAAAACTTGACACAAAAAACACATATATTTATGAAGAAAAAAACCTCTCAACATATATACTCGTATTATGTCAAAATCGTGACTGGGCAGTGTAAAGTAGATTATATCATGGTTAAACTAGGAAAGGTTAACATAAAATGATTTATAACTTTATTTTCTCTCGGAAAAATATTTATTTCCTAGAAATCAGTTATGCTTCTTTGGTTTACTATTAATTTCATACATGAACAACTTTAATATTTTTTCCTTTAGATCGAGTTCTCAAATAAGCTAATAAACCTAAATTTTAATAATGTTTTAAGAGAAAAATAGATATAAATATATATATTTTTAAAATTATAATTCCTATGTACTCAATTTAAATGTCGCCTTTGTTCAATATCAAACACCGTCAAATACACTCATTTCCCCTTCATATTCCCATTGATTAAAAATAAAAGTATTTTCTTTAAACTTGAAAAGATTTAAAATTTCTAAGTGTCAATAAACCAGAGTTAATTTGTGTATAATAAACATGTTTCAAACTAATATTCAAGAAAAAACGACGAAACTTTTAAAATATTCCAGCGTCACCAATTTAATCTTAAATTAACCAAAGACTACAGATATTTTCATATCATCAGAGATAACGTCTTGGAAAAACTCGCTTAAAATAATTAGCCTTAGCGACCATTTATTTGCTAATATATTTAAACATTAATTAGTATTTCCTATAAATATTATGAAAGTTAAATATTTTCTCTGGAATTCGGTTAATTATTCATGTTACGTCCATATTCTTTGTAAATTGAAAATAAATACTTTTTTCACATGAAACAAAATGTGTGACATCAGTTAAAATACTCGTATTTTTATGTAATTTCTCTGTGAATGTTATTCAATCATTAAATTTAATAACCAGCAGATCTTTAAAGTACTAAATTATATATCTAAATTAACTCATTAACAAAATATCGCAAATTTATACATAATCAAAGCATTAGTATTCAAAATCACTTAGTTATTCAAGAAAATTGAAAGTGGAATTGGAATTAATGGATTTATATAGAGATGATCTGTTTATTCTCCAGAATCCATCATTTCTCTCGTAAAATATGGTCCATGATTAGCCAGAATGTGAATGATATGTCAAATTAATATCAATTCTTAAGACCTTAAATCCGACGTCGCTATTAATTTTATCATACATGGACGTGTAGTCGCTAGGGAAGAAACACGTTTGGGCAGTTCCTTCTTCGTCACTTACTGTGTTTATTATTTGAATATAAATCTAATAATTTACTTCTGGATTCCTCAATATAGAGAAACGATGAAGTGGGACTGCATAAGACTGGGAGACACAGATAATTGTGGTGTTGTCGATATTCATCTTAAAGGTTCATAAACCGGAAAATAATAAAAAAAACTTATGTAATGAAATTAAATATGAAATTTCTACTGCTTAACGGATTACGTAAAATTTCTTCAACGGCCAATGTTACAAAACGAAATAGAGAGGAACCAAGTAAACTTCACTAATATTTTATGTAAATAATATTTTATCTTTCAACTGAATATGAAAATTTATATTCTCTGTCAATTGGATGGTTTTTTTTATTAAATTTAGTTTTGATTTAACATTAGTATTATTTGTCTGTCTTCAAACAATCTAGTTTAAATATTTTTAAATAACAATCTTAAGAATCCATCATTACTCTTCTCCTTATTGTGTCAAAAGGACTATACTTTTGTAACACCCAGAATCTAGCCACATGGACAGCATTGGGCGTTCCATGGATCAAGGTATCTGCGGTGCAAGACATCGAGCTTATCGTGCACTACAGCAATGGTCGCATAGACTGCTCTTCACCGCAGATATAGAGAATCAATCCATGACGCAACATTTCCCATTTTGACATGTCAAAATTTAACACTCTCACAAGTCAATAAGCTTATTGGTAAAAATTGAAACTGCTTGTTTTTTTTAAGTGATTGACAAAACAAAATAATTTTACTTGAAACCAAATTACGACGTTCAACTCAAACTAATAAATTAACAATAAAAATCCACACATTTACTGTGATAAAAAAATCATTTAATAGAACAAACATAAACGTTATCAAAACGTTATCGATAAATTTCTCCCACATTTTTTATTGATTTAGTCAAATCACTATAGTGAGAGCGCATTAGACCAATCATATAAACATATAAAAATAAAGAAACTTTACTCGGTATGACTCTGATAGAAAAAACAAAACTCATTGCCTCACATCAATAAATCAATGTATTTTCTTCGCGTGACGAAGCAGTTACCAGCCAGGTGAGGTATAACACACGCGTTCCACTTCCTCGTTCATTTTACCTGTAGATTATTCAAACATTTCTCTGAATGTAAGAACCGCACACAGAATATCTAATAATGCTGTTCGGATTTTGACGTTACCCATGGTGAAGATGAATAGTATGAACATTGAACTTGAAATGGATTTTATGAAAGTGAGGTCAATAAATCTATTATTATTTTTTCAATGAATTCTTTTATCTTAACAATACCAAGATAAATGTTAGCTAAAATCCACTCTCTTGTATAATAAAATATTATAAAATCTCAGGAGCCGAATAAATTATGTAGAAATGCGTGCATTGAAAATAATAGATGGAGTGACAATGTATGACAGAATACGGAATAAAGTGATATGGGATGAATGTGAAAGGCTGATATATTTATTAAGATGAAGAAGAACACGCAGAGATGATTTGGACAAATGGGACGAATGAATGAAGATAGACTAATAAAACAAATATATAGTGCAGATTCGAGTGGAAGGCTTATGAGAGGAAGATCAAGAAATGTATGGTTAGATCAAATAAGTGATATTTTGAAAGAAGCTATATGAGAAAGTATATGGATATGGAAAAAGCGAAGGATATATATCGAGATAGGATAGTCTGGCGATCTGTTCTCTCTGCCTACCCCAACAGAGAGATGACGTGATGGTATATATGTATTATCAAGATTTGCAGTCAACTTGATCTCTTAAAGCGTACTTCCAAGAGCTCGTTTGAAACTAGCCTTTGGACATCGCAATGATTTGATAGTATCTAACATTTATTTATTGACATTTTATTGTATTATTGTATTACACTCTCGTTGTACTCGTACACTGTACAACTCGATGAGCTCATTTCTATATATTTATCTTTTCTAACTGACCAGAAATTTAAAAATTCAGACTGTATCCCTTTTTCAAACTGTCTTTTTAGATAAAAATTAACAACTCTCTTAAGCTGGTATTTCGACTATTAGCTGAATTCAGCTTTTCAATTCAACTCATTTTTATTTGACCTACTTCCTTGACCAAGTTGGTTTTTTAACACTTGATTTTTACCCAGGAGTTTCAAGATCGATTCCCAATAGTACAAAAAAATGGGCTCCAATCAGATAATAGGCTTCGTCTACAAACAATACTCAAAACGTCAAGTTAAGTCAAGCATATTATTAACTAATCCACGGATGTCGTCTATTTTTTTTATGAAAGAACTCGACAAAGATTTTTCTTATTTTATAAAATTAAACATAACATGTTTATTATTTGAATTATGACAACCATTAAAAGTTATTAGAATAAAGCGTAAGAAATTTAAATATATGTAAAACAAATTCCTAATTAACTTTATGTATTAACGCATCTCGTGATTTTGAAACATTTCTTTAAAAACGTAATAAATTGTTCGTAACTTGTAATCGAAACTGTCGATTCGGTATGTTTGACATTTCATAAGAAATATTTTAACAGTTTTCAATAACAAAACTAATGACTGTTATTTAAAACATAACAGTTAACTTATCAAATAAAAAATTAAGTATCTTATAAATCAGTATGACATAACTTAATAAGGAAATAAAATTAAAATTATTGTATTTAAGAATGTCAGTTTATTTAAAAAATGTTTACAATAAACTATATTGCTTTGGTACAAGTCCAAATTGATAGAAATACAGTGTTTAAAAAAATCTAAGAGTTGCAAACACTGCAATATTTTAGATACATATTATTAATCATGACTGACATTTCAATTTAAATCTCACTTTGAAACCTTATAAGTATTGATTTTTTCTAACATTTTCATTGCTTACAGTATATGGTAATCTCCCTAAGTAGTCGTTTTAAAATGTTCAGTGTCAATCTCTTCCAAACAATCAAAAAGATTATAAAAAGGATTTTAATGTAGCCGCAAAACCCTGGCTAGAAGACAGACTTTACCAGCCAAGTTACGAGTGTGGTTACCGAGAAAATATTTAAAATTAATAGTTTTAATGTGAATTTACTAAATTCTACAGTAACCAACTGAAAAACTATTATTGAAATTACGCAATATGTTTTGAAAGTGTACCTTTTTAATGTTTTTGCTTCGAAAAGCATATTTATTTTTTCATAAGTACAAATTAAAAACAAAGTTACATAATTCCGAATATTTTAATATTTATAAAATAATAAATCCAATAAACGAAAGTACCAAATTATCCATTAAGTTTCACCAGAGGTTTTAATATTATATGACCCTAGATTTAATGAAATGATAATCAATTCTACGTAAAGGTCAACTTTCCTCACTTAATTTCTGATTTCTGAAATAATATGCTTGGGACAACATAATTAAAATCATAAATATGACTTCGACATCAAAATATAAATAAAACTCAATCATAAAATGCATAAATCAGGAATGTTAATCAATAACATCAACGCGTGTTGCTGTTAGATTAGATTCATCTTTTAGGTAACACTAATAAAACAGTGTTATTTTTCTAATATTGCAAGTTTCCCTTTTACTTCCCAAGATTTGTTTTCAACCCTATGATTATTTTATAAAACTCAAATCCTTTATCTTCAAGATACTCGAATAAAGAGAAAATACTTTTAAAATGAAGAGTTACAAAAAACTAATGTTTTAATACATTGCAAGTTAAATATTCTTCATCACAAAATTACACCTACAATATGAATTGTTGATAAAGCATTGAACTATACAAGACACAAAAATCGTTGTTAGTTTGAATATTATTTTGTTTGTAAATTCTTTACTTTTCAAAACATGATTGGTGAAACAGTTGAAAGATTCATAATGAAACGTTTTAACATATCTGCTCATTAACAGCCCAATGACTTCTCGGCTGCCTGCAGGATTCTCTGCGATCAATCTCTTTCCACAGCATCCTCCAAATTGTTATATCCACTGCTCACTAATTATCTGTAACACTATCCAGGCATTTCAACTTTGGTCTTTCCACTCTTCTACGACCCGTCGTATCACTAAATACAGCCTTCCTTGCATAATCAATGTCCTGCATGCGGTATAAGTGCCCCCCCCCCCCCCCCCCCCCACCAGCACAATCCAGCCATTTTTATTTATTTTACTTCGCAAGCTTCGCCATACAAATCCCATAAATGATGTTTGGAACATTTCTGACACAAAATGAAAACTATTTATGATATAATTTTTAAAATATGTCAAATATGTGAAAATATAATATGTGAAACACTTTCATTTAATTTTTAAATTTTTTTTTTTTTTTAAATTTGATATTTTCACACAATGAATAATAATGATGCTGTGTATGTTTAAAAAAACTGTACCACGCAATTTAACAAGGAAATTCATAATAATACGTAATAAATAAAATTTCCCTTCCTGCTGTTAATAAAAACTGACTTTGCGTGTCAAGATTGTTGACAATGAAACATTATATTTTTTTTTTAAATATTAATGAAAGAAAGTGAGGAACACATTATATTAATTTAGTTTCTTAATATGAACTATACAGCAATAGAGACTTAAAGACATGAGAAAATCATAATTGTCAATACAAAAACAAATCGTTCCATTGTGTAACATACACTCCTAAAATAGATTAAATATTATATATTAACATTTAATTGAAATATCGAGAAATATCAAATATTGTACAGTTGTTAAACGTATTCCAAAGCCTTTTATATTAAATTCTATATTATTTTCGTTAACTGTTTCAACATACTTCAGCTTGCAAACAATACGCATCCAATGTAAAATATTGAAAAAGTTTTTCCGAACATTTCAAAATAACTTGTAATTTAAATTTGAAACAACATTTAAATATTTCAAAGGTACCATTTATTTCAAATGATATTTATTACTATGGTCGATACAAATTATAATTGAAGACACACCATTGTAAAAAGAGAAATACTTAAAAACATTGAGTTAAAAATATTACAAAATATTCGACACTGAATCATCCAAGAGAGATGATATTTCATTTTCATGTAAGTACTTATATACGTATATATCGAACTCAAGTTCCATTATGCAAACGTGTGTTAAATTACCGCGCGCAGTGTTATTGGTGAAGAAAGTGAAAATAATAGTTAGACCTTAAGGTCAGAGGAATTATAACCATTATTCATTTTAGAAGATTTATAGAAAAATTAGAAAAAAACGTTCTGTATATGCTTTCTTAATAATCTTAGTAATAAAAATAAAGTGTGAAAAATAAATGAACTGCTTAAAATTATTATAAATTAAAAACATGAATTTTATTAAAATTACACAGTAACTTAGTTAAAATAAGATTATTTCAACGAATCTCTGTATTCCAAGTTCCTTAATATCCAATGTGCCAGATTTCTAACTCTGCAAACACTTGGCAAGATCCAGATAACTGTTAATTGGAGTCACCTTACTCTTTTCCAAGTTAACCACGCTTTTCAAGTTTTGATTAGATTTAAAGTTTAAATGTATAAAATACTCTTAACGATAAATATACTACAAAGTTTGTCCGGACGTAAACTAAAAGAATCTACATATTTTTATCGACTCTCAGAACATAAGATAGTAAAAATATAAAATATGTTTTTTGCAATCTTAAGTGGAGTATAAAAAATACAAAAATCGCACTCATACAGAGATTTTTATTTTCAATTTCAACTTTCACTTACTGCAACAGAAAAGCAAATAATATATTTTTTCACTCCCATATGAACCATCACGGTGTTACCTGTCAGAGTAGGCAGAAAGAAGAGAACGCTAGAATGTTCTATCGTGACACACCTTTCGCATCCTCTACATACATACACTTTCTCATGCAACTCATGTGATTTCTCAGACTATTAAAATATAATTAACTTGATTCAATAATGATTTCCTTGGTCTAATTGGTTTCTCGTCTTCTCTCACGCCTTCTGCTCACATTTGCACTGTATACGTGTTCTGTCAGCTTTTCTTCATTAATTTGTTCTAAATGTCAATATTATTTCAGAGGGCTCTTCTTGATCTAATTTAATACACCAGTCTTGAGCTCAAATTCATCCTGATCCATTAATTCTGTATTCTGTCATACATTTTCAACCCATATATTCTTCTCAGTGTACGCATTTCTACTGCATTTATTCAGCTCCTTTCGGTCCTTTTCCATGTCCACGTTTCATTTCCATCCATCGAAGTTGTAAAAAAAAGTATCATTCGTATACATATATTTTCTAAATTTGACTGCGTTCAATAGCATGTTGCGTGAAATTAAGATCTTGAATTTTATTTAAAAACTCTTACAAAAAAAAAACAGATAAACAAGTACTATTAAAATCAGGATAAATTTAATTTGAAAGACGTATTCATTTATTACCAGTTTTATTTTTTCTTTGAAATTATTTCACCTCGTCATTTATGACGTAACTACTAGAAAAACGAGATTTTTTCTTTAATAAGATGCATATACAATGACATAGTAACAAACAGTAATATTTTATTTCGTAAAAACTAAATGAAAATATGTTTTTAATATGTTTTCCTAATTATGTACAGAAATTGGCATACGTACATAGAAAACATATATACATAAATGTGATAATTCCCAAAATACCTGTTTATCCGCTAATTAATCATCTGATTAAGAAAAAACAAATAAAAACTTCTTTTATTTGTTTTTCATACTTATCAAATTAACCCGAGATTTTTTAACAAAGACAAAAACCATCAGGGAATTAATTTTTATTTTATAATACATTTAACTTGTTTATATTCCATGAAATATTGGTCCATTGTCTTCAAACTAAGTCGTTTTTTATAACTTCAGCCTTGACATCGCAAAATTGTTAAATGTTAATTAATATTTAATTATATTAACAAAGGTTATACAGAAACACCCAAGGTTGTTTAAACTACAAAAGTTCACTTAAAACCTTCATTTTATCAATCAAATTAAGTTTTTATATTAATGTTAGTTTCAGTTAAGCTTTTTTGCACAAAATCTTTTTTTTTTGCGTAACATATTTTTAAGATTATACAAATTACAATATTTTATTTAAACTAAGTTAATTTCAGTTCAATATGCTTTATATATTTTTCTTTATAAAAGAAGAATTAAAAAAATATATCTCTGTCTTCTAAGGTATATAACGAACATGGAAGTCGAAACCAAATTGATTTAACGTTGTTAAGTAGGAAAAAAAATAAGTTTCTGAAAAATTTATACAATAGAAATAAACGTAAAATATTTCGGTTTAAATAAGCGTGTTCGATTGATATAAGTGAGATTAAGAAAACAAATATATAGTGAATACTTGTTAGATAATCTAAAAAATATATTTATTTAATACAAATTATTATAACACTTTCATTCAACATGGAGTGAGAAAAGACTAGCATAAAATAATTAATTTACAAGTTGCATTCTGCAAAGTCAAGGCGAACGCTTACGGATGCATTCGTAGATAAATCTATTAGCGTATCATTATGGAGTAAATAGTTAACAACTTTGACATGAATACATGTTCATCTGCCAGGTTACGGATTATGAACAGTTATATAAATTGCCATCACAGTTCAGACGAATGGGCAAGCAGTTAAGTTAAACATTACAAAAGTGAAAGCCTTCGGGCGACGTGTGTCAAGAAGAAAGCAACCAGAATAAAGATTTACTCTTTGTAGGCTTTGCTGGAATCTCCATACGTTGGAAAAGGTAGTCGAGTTTATTTTGAAAATTCCTTCCTCTTAAATCTCGAAGTCAATATATCAATGGAAAAATACAATCACAGTTTATTTTAATTTCATCAAATAGTTAGTCGAGAAATTAAAATGAAAAAAAAAAGGTATTTTTTCGAACGTGTTGTAGCGAAACAGAATAAGTTTTTTTTGTATATTATTAATTTCACAGAAAATAATCTGGAATTGATCGTAATAAAACTTTAAATGTTTTCAAGATGACGTCAATAATAATAAATAATAAAATGATTTATTAAAATATATCCGAATTCATAATTTGAGAAAAAAAATGTTTTTCACATAACAATACAATTTAATATCATACGTTGATTAAATATTTAACAAGTACTTAAAATGCTTGTTTTTTATTCAAGACAACATATTTATAGTTCAAACGTTAAAAGCTTTGTTTCGATACGAAACCGAATCTCCTTCAAATATGTATGGTTTTAAAAATTAAAACCTTACTAAATGAACCATTATTTCAAAGAGTATATTAAAGTATATTTTTTCAAAGATTAATGTCTACAAAAGAGACCAAATAAACTTGATACATTAAAAACCTTATACGTTTCTACAATTACAGATTTATTCAAGGATCGAAAGTAATTTTTTAAATGGAAAAAAATTGTTTCGTGTTTTACTTAATAAAATATGGTTAGCGTACAGAAATGCTGTCATACAATATTGTCACTCGTAATCGTTGAGTATTTTTTGCATTTTTGTGCAAATACATACGTGCTTAAACTACGATGCACAACCTTTGCATAAGTATCAGAAATAAACAATTTGAATGCGTAAAAACGCGTAATGTACACTTTGGTTTATTTTTGTAACAAACAAGAGAAAGTTCCTCATATTATGTTATGCTATGTTACGAGTATGTTAGTACATACAATAGATTACTTATGTGCTAGTATGTAATCTCTAAGACCGCACGCCCAGCAGTAAAAATACAAATAAATGTCACAATTGCGGTTATGGTGTCTTGAAACTAATAATTTACACGTCACATTTTGACAATTTCCAAAGTAACATATTTTGGTTATGTAAAAAAATATTTATTTAAGGTTTGTAATAAATCTTAGGCTCCTATTTGATTCTTCAAATAAATCTTGTAAAAAAGGCCCACGCAATTAGTGATATACATATATCAAACATGCTGTCATCTCACTATCTAATTGATAAATATAACAACGAGTTATTTCTTCATAAACTGAAATACTTCAAACATATTTGGAAATATTTTCTTTGTTTATATAATGCCTTTATGGTTGAGTAGTTATATTTAAATCTATTGTTTTTTTTATTTTGTAATATTATATTTATGATATTTTGCAGTATAGAATTAAATCTAAAAATTAATTTTAGTTTGGTTTTTACTAAAAGCGTCTAACAATAATCCCACTATATATAATAGTACTGTACACAAAGAAAGTACAAGACGATAATTTAAATAGTAATAAACGATACCAGACGATAATTTGAATAATAATAAAAGGGTAATTTATAAAACGCTCTTTAGAGAGCTGACTCTCTTCAAGGGCGCTCTAACTTGGAATCCAAACCTACTATTATTAACAGATTAAAAACATTACAAAAAAGTTGTTCAAAAGACCCTAAGTGAAATCCTGACATGAATCCCTTTTTAATTCAAATGTGAGTTCGTATCTTGAACCCTCGGGCCGGTAGATATACATTTTACTAATTTATTACGTTCAAGAAACTTTCTTTCTTAAGAAATAATAATTAACACTTGGTCCTAATCAATATCTGTATAACAAAGTACACAGTATCATTTGAATTACGTGACTTGTCCACATTAAAATAAAACGCTCTTTTCTCAAGCATAAGTCATGTAAGTCACGACTTAAGACAATATTGCACAATAATTAAAAGTACAAAGATGAACCGACTCGTCTCCCATGAATAAATTTGCAATATCAATTCAAAGGTATAATGCGCTTAGTGACATTAGAATTTCGTGGGCATTCATATTAACCTTAATTGACAGTTACAATGATTTGCCCATTTATTTGAAATGTGAAACGATTGAGGAATTTCTTTACATTTTTGAATGAATCGTATTTCACAATGAAGGTTATTTAATGAAGAAAAAAAAACGATCAATAAACAAATAAAATTTGAGAAAGTTAGCATTGACGAATATTGTCGTTAGAATTATGTAAACGTTTTATGAAATTTTTGTAATGTTATGGACTTTTCTGAATATTGCGTCATCATAGTAGTAAACATTATAACCGACCTTCGTGGGATATTTGGTAAGACGCCTGTGTTCCAGCCTAAGTGTTACATGTTTGATTTCAATTGTTACCAAAATTACTTTAAAAATAATTCTAACCTGGTTTTCACTTAAGACCTGAACTTTTGAACTCCGATCTCACTCTTATTAACACTAGGTTATAAAGTTATATCTCTCTTACTGTTTAAAACTATTGTAATGGTTTTATAAATTGCACTTAACTCTCACTAATGCATCTAAATTGCATATGATGTACTGAGAGTATAATACATAAGGCGATAAACCCGTGAGAATTAAAACATGTTTTTTTTATTATAACACTTTATACAACAAACTTTGCCTGACAAAGAGCTCGGTAGTGAAACTCGAATCACGATAATAAAATCATGTAAGTGGAACTTACGAAGAAAATCCGATCAAAGTTTACATATAATAAGTTTTAAAATTATTACGTTTTAATTTTGTAATACCATGACATAAATTCATTAACGATTATTTTCAAGGGAGTGTTGTTGCCCCTTCACGTGCAGTTATACTTCTAAGACTTACGGTGACGAAATACGAGTTCCATGCTCACCTAAATGATTCTAAAATTGTCCTCGTCATAAATATTTTTATTGAAATTTATAAACGTTACTTAAAAAAGCATGCGATTTAGAAATAATTGTTAGTAACGAGATGGCAGATATATTTTTTTATTTTATTTAAGTTAATGCAATACAAATTATTTAGCTTTCATAAAAAAAAAACAAAATTAATGAGCATCGAACGCAATTAATATAATCAACAATTTATCACTCAGCATGATCTTTTTTCATTTGAGGTATTTATATTTTCTCAGGGAATATCACGAAATAGACTCTACATCCCTAGTAAACAGACCCTTCACATCCCTAGTAAACGATAAACCTCCAATAATCTGTTTAACAGAAAGACTCAAAATAGTATAACAACTCACTTGACCTAATCATTTTTCTGATAACAAATCATAATTGGAAAAACAAAATGTGACAAAATAAATTATTTCTTAAAATATACTACCATCTCGTCCATTTCACATCTAAATCTGTACCACAGCACGATGAATATGGCGGCATTGGAGAGCAATAACAATGGCTGGAAGGTCAGCTCCGTGACAGACTGAAGTGCGACGATGATGGGAAACTGCGGAGGCTGGAGCAAGTCTCACGATATCTTACCATATGTACTGGTATTGTGCCACCCAAGTGTGAGACATGGACAGTTACTAAAATTGTTAGAGAGATATTTATTAATGATGATAATATTATATTTTGAAAATGAATCCAACAAAAAAAATTGAAAATGTAGCACCATAATGCTTCCTACTTAAGTTGAATTATATTCCAAATATTGTTGTATAATTGTATTGTTTTACACTTTCGTTGTATACCGTACAACTTGGTGAGTTTATTGCAATTTAGTAATTAAGAAGGCCTCAAGTAAAAACGTGAATAAAAATAATAATCTCGTTTATTAAAAGCAAAAACAAAGCGATACAAAATATGTATATATTTAAATAGATTTCATATTGTTTATATAAAAACAGTCAGAACCAGGTGCTTTCAAAAGGTCTGGACTCATTTCGTACGCCCCCCTCCCCTAGTGCAATGAGAATAAACCCAACCGGAAGCATCCCAAGTGTTTTTCAGTCCTCACCATCACATTATACAAAAAAATACAATTACCAAGTCAGTTTAATATGTTTTCGTTCAAAGTATATTTTGTAATTTTCAGAATAGGTATCCGAGAGCGCATTCAAAAGGGACAGCCCGCAAAAATAAAAAAGTGACACTCTGCAAGTTTTAGCATATGATAATATTAATAAGAATCGTGAGAAATTAAACTATTACAACGTTTCTCTGATATATTTTATGCGTAGAGATAAATCTAAAAAGGTCTCAATTTCGTAATATTTAAACTGGTACAAATGTATTTAGATCTCGTTAAACAGCCGCGACAAATGTCAGTCTGATAAAAAATAGCAAATTAAACAATCGTTTATTTTGACATTAATTTATTGACCTTTTTGTAAAATATCAAATTTTCACTTAAAATGTTTATCAGGAGAAAGTGATCCGATTGCTGTATATCTTTCATAGCGTCATTCGGCTTTTCAAACCTCTGTCGGAAATAAAACAATCAGGATATCAATTTACATTTATCATACAGAAATGAATAAAAGTATCGTTGCAAATATTAAAAATACCGTGGGAATTTATTTATTTATTATTTATTTTACACAAGGAAAGACATAAGAATAACAAATCAACAGTTTGAAGAAATACACATCAACAACCATGTTAAAAATATATTCCTCGTCACCCATCATGCTTAATTTTATCCTCAGATACCGTATGACATGGACACGTTTTCAGTTAAAGAAATAAAAAAAGTGTAACAGGCTTAGAAGTTTTTTTTTATCAAAGAAATCACTGAAACAGCACTTGATTTTGAAAAAGGCAGTTATTAGATCAAATAGTCAAACCAGTCTGGAAGTGAATCCGCCATGAATCGAACCTGGGGAGCCAGCTTACTTACAGTGAATGCTAACCATGACCACGGCCGTCGACTAAAAAGACGCCGACGATAAGAATTATGTATAAAATACAAAAACAACGAAATTATAAAAATTGAAATGACTATTAGAAAATGCTGAAACTTTACTATAGCTCACAATTCTTCAATACTCTTCAGTGAGAAAAATGACCATATAGTAGACTATACGCTGGTAGCCATTTTGGCTAATCACCGTTTTACTGAAGATTTATGCCACTTTTACTTTTCTCTCTCCCAATTGTTTATGCAACAAAGGTACGCCACAATACGCCTGTCGCAATTTAAATAACTTATTAAGTGTAGTGTTTAAAGTTAACCTCTACTTTGTTATCACTTTTCAAGTACAGTAAAATGTTAAGCTAATTGATTACATGTAACTTAAAAAATGAACTTCATACTTACAATTTTAAAATGGACAACTTCAAATCAAATTATTCAAATAATTCACAAATCAGTCGTCATCATCATAATGCTATGTCTTTATTAGGGTAAATCAATTCAATTCAATGGAAAATTTTATACAGCGCCGTTTAGAGAGGAAACTCTCCTCAAAGGCACTCTAACTAGTGACTCAAACCCACTATTATTAAACAAATCACGTCTGGCAGCTATAACAGCGCCCGAGCGAATTATGCATAACACTTTCTTAGTGATAGAAAGATATTTGTGAGGGTAGGCAGAGGAAACAGATCGCCACTTAATTTAATATCGTACATATTTCACTTCCACCACGTCAATTCACTCGTCATTCGTGATCTATTGTATAATAAAGCTTCTTTACTCTGCCCTCCTTCAGAATGGTATTAATATGTTAGTGCCACGTTTTTCTAGATCTTCCCAAACTTTCCAGCCTTTTTTACGACTCATTTAACTAATTTTTGTAAATACTTCTTCATTTTTTTTCTTTTTACGTGTTCAAACCATCTCAATGCTTCTTTCTTTATCTTGATATCTGAATATTCTTTCAATTCCCAATTCTTTCCTTATGTACTCATTCTTTATTTTGTCACACATTTTCTTTCGTTAATCACGTTTTTGTCCCGTCCAACTTGTTAATCGTAATTTAAGACCAAGATTATATAATACATTATTATTATTAATCGTTTTTTTTATGATTTTAAAGCTATTTTGAAAAAGAAGCCCTATGACAGCTTCTTTACAATCTAAAGTAGCACGTTTTTTGAGTCGTTGATTGAAATGCAGTAAGAGTGATTATTACATGAACTCTTATTGATTATTTGTTACAAAGAAAGCATCGATTAGAAAATGTCAAGTCATTTGTTAAAACCATTTAAATCCATACTGTCATACATATAACTACTTTGTACTCGTAGTTATAAATAATTAATTACTCAAAAAAGCTTGTTCTTGTAGTTCTACTCGCAGGTGTAATGAAAGAATAAAAGCATTCAGATAAAAAAATAGGCTTCTTTAATTTTAATGCCTGAAAGCGAGATTCGTGCTGGGTTTCTCAATATGCCTACAATTTATTGTTATTGTATTCTATTGTTGGACCCGTATTCCCGAGTTGAGCTTTAGAATTACCTCAGGGCTTTTGAGATTTATAAGATCACTTGAAAAAGTACTATAAAACAAATTAACTAATATGAATGAATAAAAAAAGATTAGGGAGCACATAATTTTAAATAATGTATCTTAAGTATCCTTATCAAAATTAATTATTCATTTGTCTCTCTTTTTCATTCGAAAAGTTCTTCAATAATTGTTACATATTTCTTCAACAAAAAAAATAAAAAATCGATGTCCTACGTGACCAAGTTGGTAAGACGCATGTTTCCCAGTCTGGGCATTGTGGGCTCGTTTCTTATTAGTGCCCACTATTTTTAAAAAGGGTTTGAATCTTGTTTTACTTAAGGCCTCGTAAACATCTTACTGATTTGTTGGAAAAAAATGCTGGATAACAACAAACCAACAAGGCTATATTATGTTCAATGAAATTGTTATACAATACGATATAAGTCTAATTATCAAAATCTCCGGCTCGATCTGTCAAGATTTCAAAATACTGGATCTCAAAATGATTCACGCCTTGAGATCTAGCGAAAAACTAAGTTTTGATTCAACTTGATTGTTGGCACTTTCAAATTATTATTAATTTAAAATTGTTCTACTTTCCATAAACTCATAAAGTGCAACAAAAAATCACTAATAAACTTAATTAATTAAAATATGCAACAAATTTTAATTTTTGAGTCAGATATCCGGGTTCAATCTGTTGTGCAATAGCTGGAACATACAAAACTATTTATATTTACACGATTCAACCCACAGGACAGACAAATAATGGTTCTCTCTGAACGGATAGCTTGTGATTATTTTCTCAGTATATTATGCATAATGTATCAGTATATTGTGCATAGTATATCAGTACGCGTATATTGTGCTCAGCATTATTTAAATTTTTTCAAAATAAATTTGTTTGCAGTAAAAACAAAGTAAATATACCGATCTCTCGATTAACTCAAGGGTTACGTTATATTAAAACATCGCGCAACACGAATCCGTGCAGCGCAAAGTTTATTTGACATGAAAAAAAAACAGGTACTGTTTATGGCCGCACAAAATGTATGCCTTTATTTTATTACAGACAATTAAATAATGTGTTTTAAAAATTAATCCAATCTTGAGCTTGTTAACAAAATAATTGAAAAATAAATAAATAATGTATTTTTTATTCAAGTCTATGGTTTCTTCCTTGCTATTTTGCTCTGTCAAATTCTCTCAGAAATATATACAAATGAGGATAAACGTATCAAAGTTATTCCCTGCTTCCGTGTGTACATTTCTTAAGGGGGACTTAAAACTGAAGATAAACTTCTTCAATTTAAGAAAATATAAAATATATCGTGTCTTCTATATATTATATTATTTAAATAATTACCTTCGAGATATTTCATCATGTACTCGTATTATTTCTAGATAACCCATTCACATGTGTGTTTCTTTCTTATATCTTTAGCACTTTATTTAATATTTCAAACCATATTCTTGTCAAATTTCTTTATTTTTATTTTGACGTACATTGTTTTATCATAGATTCTACGCAACATTTAACATTTACGTCGTTTTCATCGCTCTTTTATAAATACGACCAAAAAAAATACTAGACAAAGAAAACAAATATCTACTTGATTATATTCTAGTGTACATATTTCACTTCTGCCATTTGCATACATACACCTTGTTATCAATTTTTATGACATCACTTTTCCATCCACCAGTAATGAAAAATAAGAACTCATAAAAATGACACATTTTTGAGTTGCATCATTGTCACCAATTTCACGATGTGTTAGGAGTTTGATTGCGTAATTTGCAATTCTTGTTTAGTTGTACGTTGCACTATTAGAATTCACCTGCGATGTATTAAGATTGTATCACAAAACACGACTGAAATTAACCATTCTCAATTATTTATTATGTCAATGACATATACCATGAGATGGCCTAGAACAACGGTTACAGCTAAGTTAATTAGACCATGTTAAAATATATTTGTCTTTCTTTAATTCCCCATTGTGTGTTATTTTGAAACTTGTGTTTATACTCTTTCAACAATTCAACAGTGTCTCCCATGATGAATTCGTTTTGATGTTACATCATCGCAGTTTTACAGTCAAAACAATGGGAAATTTAAAATTTGAACAATAATATCTTTGTTGATTATTTTTAAGATTAAACGTTGAACAAATTTTTTAATGAAATGTATTTTAATTATAAAGCACATTCGTGTTATTTTATTATTATTAAATACATTTTATGTAATAAAATTTCCTCTGAAGAAAATAAGAACTGAAAATTATAATAATAATTATTATAAAAGGACAATTTTAAAAGCGCCTTTTAGACAGCAAACTCTCATAAAGGGTACTTTAACTGGGGATTCGAACCCAGTAAGTACATTATTCACACATACATAATAACATCGTAACATATCTCTTAAGGAAAAAGAGAGGACTGATCTCCACGCCTTTCTATTCATGCACACACCTTTTGACTTTTACTTCTTTTATTTCCCTCAGTAGAAATTTCTCCAACCATCCCTTTCTACACTTCGGGGCTCTTTATTCGTTTCCCTGTTACGTAAGCTGTCGCAACTTATTATCATAATCGTTTTCTTAATTTTACTTTTGCATCCATCCGTCAACAGTTATCCTTTATCCGATATCCTTATCTATTACAAATTATAATACTAGCTATTCTATTATATTTAAGTATATATAAGAACATTAATCAAATCCACATATTTTTGCATACACTGAACCACTTTCTAGACAAGTTCTATGACGAGGTGGTAACATAATTTTTGATAACAAGTTTCATTTATCTTCCTTGATAACTGAAACATTATGAGATACACCCATATCCTATTTAATTACAATAGTCAATTCACATCACAATCACTTAAATTCACAATTGAGCTTTACTTAATTGGGAATCTAATCTTATGTTTATGTAAATGTTTTTTTTACGCTTTTTAAGCTTATAGTGTAAAGACATAAAGGTATCGGTTGTGGTTTTTATCAAGAAAGTTCCCCGTATTTTTTTTTTAATAATATGTATGAGATACGCATTTCGGATGAAAACTTTCCTTTTGTTAATTATTAAGGATCTACTTTTTTAACAATTCCAAGCAAAAGATAAACAGCAGTTGAAGCTAACTGTGTCCTCATAAATAAAAACTTAAAATTATATTGTTATCATATAAATTCTATTGTTATCATATAAAATCTATTGTTACCATATAAATCAAAAGTATTTGGAATTCAAAAATATTAATAAATATTAATTTTCTTTCAGAAGGTTGCAGTGGCCCTTTTGTTGGTCAGCAAGGTACAAGGAGAAGGTAAATCATTTTTGTATTCAAATAAAATACATCTAATATCCTTTCGATAATAATAACAAAACTTTAGATAGCCAACTCTTCTCAAGGGCGCTTTAACTCAGTATTCGAACCCACTAATATTGACATATTCTAATATATATATACGACTATGCATATATACACACATATATTGAGGCATAGGAAGGTAGTGGCTGCGGCCATTAGATTAGGCACTTCCCCGCAGTGTATAGTAGTGTATATGTAACATCACAAACTATATTTATTTGAAGAAATACAGTTAAACTGCTTGATGAAATATTTTGTTTTCATTCGTAGGTATTTTTCTCGATAAATGTTTTTGTTTCTCATTAATCAATTACTCGTTTTACTTAATTTATTTCTTTTAAATTAAAAAAAACGTGTTAATTACTAGAACATTTAATAATTCCTGTCAATTGATAAGGATTTACGATAGCATGCGTAACACGGTGTAAATTACGTAATTCTAACAAAGTATCACTAAATTTTAACACTCTGCTTCGTATGCAAAGGTGTTAATTTAACATATACAATATTTAAACAAACAAAACACTCTTATTTTTACGTTTTTCTTGGTTTGTTAATACTTTATTTACATCTATCTAAAAATACACGGTCTAGAAAGAAACTAGAAAAAATAATTTAATTGGGTAAATGTGCCAAGCAGCAAATTGTTATTATTGAAGTTACTTGGGTAACTGTGCCAGGTCGCAAACGAATACCACTCGTAATTAATTATCTGCAAAGTTTATCCATTACGGCAAAGATACGATGTTTTATCCTATATAATATATTTTTGGGATTAGTCAAAATAATTCTAGCATTTTTTTAACTCTACATTTAGTAAAATATAATTGGACGCCATTCAACAGTTTGACCCAAACAATTGTTAACTTTTTTTTTTTTATGACAAGAGTTCAACCCGAACAATTGTATGTTTATTTATCACAAATCAATACACAGTTATATCCAAACAATTGTTATTTTCGTTATTTATATTTTTCTATCACAATTCAATACCTACTTTACCTCAAAAAATCCCTTAAAAATGTATAGTTTTTATGCATATATTTTATTGTTACAGCTCCCTTGTCTGGTGGCTACCTGCCTCCATCCACATCTTATGGAGTCCCATCGTTAGGAGGTGGCGGTGGCGGTGGCGGCTTCGGCGGTAAACCATCGTCTTCCTATGGAGTTCCCGGAATCGGAGGCGGTGGCGGCCATGGTGGATTCAGCGGCGGTCATGGTGGAAGCGGCGGATTCAGTGGTGGAAGTGGAGGATTCAGTGGTGGTCATGGTGGAAGCGGTGGATTTAGCGGTGGATTTGGTGGAGGTAAACCATCTTCATCTTACGGAGTACCCAGTATTGGAGGAGGATTCAGCGGTGGGCATGGAGGAAATGGAGGTGGATTCGGAGGCGGTCATGGTGGAAGTGGAGGATTCGGAGGTGGTCACGGAGGAAGCGGTGGTGGATTCTCTAAGCCTTCTTCATCATACGGAGCCCCATCTATCGGAGGAGGATTCGGAGGTGGTCACGGAGGAAGCGGTGGAGGATTCGGCGGTGGACACGGGGGAAGCGGCGGTGGATTCTCTAAGCCTTCTTCATCATACGGAGCTCCATCTATCGGAGGAGGATTCGGAGGTGGTCACGGAGGAAGCGGTGGAGGATTCGGAGGTGGTCATGGAGGAAGCGGTGGAGGATTCGGAGGTGGTCACGGAGGAAGTGGCGGATTCGGCGGTGGACACGGGGGAAGTGGTGGTGGATTCTCTAAGCCTTCTTCATCATACGGAGCACCATCTATCGGAGGAGGATTCGGAGGTGGTCATGGAGGAAGTGGTGGAGGATTCGGAGGTGGTCATGGAGGAAGCGGTGGAGGATTCGGAGGAAGTGGCGGATTCGGCGGTGGACACGGAGGAAGCAGCGGCGGATTCGGAGGTGGATTCTCTGGAAGACCATCATCCTCATACGGAGCTCCTTCTAAGCCGCCATCAACTAGCTACGGTGTACCCTCAGGACCATCCGGTGGATCATTCGGCGGTTCCGGACATGGTGGATCTTTCGGTGGTGGATCAATTGGCGGTGGATTCTCATCCGGATTCGGTGGTGGACATTCCAGCGGCGGATACTCTGGAGGAAGCATCGGTGGAGGACACTCGTCTGGAGGCGGTGGATTCGGTCACTCCGGCGGTAGCGGTGGTGGATTCTCACAAATTGGAGTTCCAGAAACCATCAGCCAGTCATACGATTCCAGCGGCGGTTACAAATATTAATGCATCTTCAAAATGTGTTCATTTAACACTACCATTCTTAAGAATTCTTGAGAAAATAAGTCTTCCATTTTTAAATGAACAGCTCAAATACAACTATTTATAATCCATAGCTTATCGACTTAAGACAAACTCTATTTAATTTGCAATAACTTTTGTATTATTTCCCTTTTAAGTTCTAGATAAGTCTTTTATTGAGTCAATTGTATTCTTCCACCATAATATTGTCATAATTAACAATATTTCTCAGTATTATAGTTTATCTTAATTAAAAAACATGTATTTTATTTGAATAGAAATCTTTACCACTTAAAAACAAAAGTTACCAGGTTTAAGTCGAGCTTTACACTTAAATACTTTAAAATTGAAATACTCAAGTTATTTTCGAATAACTATAATGTTTCGTGTTAAAATATGAACAAACCTTTCATAGGTATTTTAATAAGAGTTCGTTGTTATGTTAAGGCCAGTCATATAGAAATTTCTTTAATAAAAAAATTAAATACAAGAACCCTTTGTGTTTCATCTAAGGGCAGAAAAATAAAGTAATGCCTTTTCAAGTTCCAAAGTGAGATTTCTATAAACCTTATTTCGACGAAATATCGATCTTTTGTTAATATCTTCTACTATGTTCTACTATCCATCATGTTGTCTTATTTTATTCTTAGATTATTTTATCCAAATAATTTGAATAAAATAAAGACTAAAAATTTATGTATTCATTTTTAAAACGAAATTATTTTGTTCGATGTATTTATTAAAAATGCATTTAGAGCTATTGCTCGTTGATTGTATTGTATTTTTAATATCTAAGTTATTCGATCTATTTTCTTACAATTTCTGCCTTTGCATTTAATAGGCCACCGCCGAATTGAATATTGTAAATAAATATATTTTATAAAAGTACAATCTTTTAATATTTGTCCTTTTTTCTTTAATTCTGAGAAAATTAGATAGTTAAGTACATAAATGATGTCACTCAATGTAATAAAATGATGTCATTCAATGTAATCAAAACTCTTTCCTTCGTCGAATTCTTCGGATCCACTGAAGTGATCATGTCACAAATGTTTCGACCCTGCAATGCTCCAACTGCAAACCTATAATAGATGATATGGTTGTAAAGACGAAATTGCAATGAACTGAACATGTTATATGAATGGGCGATTATATGCTTCCAAAACACGTATTCTACGGGGAAGTAGTAGGCAGGCGATGATAATGACAGTCTGCGAGAGTCACTGACTTTGTGCAGGATGCCTGAGGACTAGGAGCAGGTGGCTTAGGAACGTGGAAGATGGGGAGCCATATAATCTCAGGCTAATGGCGTCTTAATATCTAGACGTGTGAGAAATAGTCAGCGTGCTGCGAAAATGTCAAGCGACTCAACAAGATCCACATGTCGGTGACATCTGCAGGCAAGAGTGCACATCTAGGATCGGGCTGTTTTCTCACTGAAGAACACATGACTGACGTGGAAGAGTAGCTCAAGATTGACGTTGGAGTAGCGAGGGGATCCTCGATTACGAGGCCCAACAACGACGACGATGACGAATCAAAACTCTGACTGCACATCTCACGAAAGGATCAAACCTCCTTTTTTATTATCATCGTTAAAATTGAATGATAGTTTTGCCTGTAAAGATCTCATCTCATGACATCCTGACAATCGTGATACACCTCCAACAATAGTTGGACGAAGCCGGCAGCAAAGACCTCAAATGGTTTTGAGCCCACACCATTGTACACAAAAACCATATTACAAAAAAAAAAAAAAACAACAATAACTAAACAATTGATACAATTATAAATGTTTACAAATGTTGTTAAAAATATAAATGCACACACACACAAACAAAACTTGATTGATTGGCAGCGTAAGAAGCGAAAAGAAAATAACAGTTAAAATGTTGATAAAACTGAAAAATATATTTGATAGCAATAGCATAATAGGGCAGAAATAAAAGCGCCGAGGATGAACGAGGTGTCTTGATTGTAAATCACTCTACAGAGTCAGTGATATTGGTATGAAGTGAAGTTTTATAACTTAGTTTCATGAGTTAAATAACCCATTGGAATGCTTCTCTTTTGAAAAGATCGTTATTTAAAGATATGTAGTACTATTGTGAGTGGAACGCATGTGAGAAAAAGACCAAGGAAAATATGGTTGGATCAAGTGAATGATATTCTGAAAGAAGAAAGCGTAGAAAGTCAAAGATATCGTAGAAGTTGTATTAGGATGTGTATGGATGTAGAAGAGGCTAAAAAGGTGTGTAAAGATAGTAAAGTCTGGCGCTCTGTCCTCTCTACCTATTCTGACAGGAAAATGGTTTTTAATTTTCTCAATAGCACTGTATGTAGTGGAAACATGAACGATGAGAAAGAAGGAAGCGAACATGATAGATACCTTCACGATTTAATATTACCGGGGATGATCCGTACTCCACGAACTGCAAGGAGCACCAACGTATCTACGAGTATAATTCGAGAATTGGATATTGCCGCAAGACTTGCGAAAACACGCAGAAAAATAATCCAAACGTACTTTGGGAATTTCGCTAGAAAGAACGATGTAAGTCTGGAGAAGTTGATGATCACGAGGACAGTTGAAGAAAGGTGTGATGAAATGAACTATCCAAGTAAAGGAGTTTACAGGATTTTCTTTAATCGCTGCATTCAACATGGCTCAGGACCGGGAGGGATGGAATAATGTAGAGTGGTGCGTAGACAAAAGTGATGTTTGAAACACAACCATTTATCTGCTTCCTACCATTTTCAAAATGTATTACATTATCATGAATAGACTTTCATGGAATTCGCATATTAATACAAATGGATTTAAAATATACGAATCTGATTCTTGTGGAACAGCAGTTTATATTTCGGAAACAGATACAAAAAATATTATTTAGCTTCCTCCTTACTCAGTATTAAAGTTTGAATGTGTAGCAAGAAAGGAAGCACTTAAAATATGAAAATATAAAAAAATGTTACCTTCTCTGATTCCCTAATTGATCTTTGTTATATTTCAAGTAATTGTTCGAGTAACTCGTATAAAGAAATTATATATTCAATCAAAGCAAAGATATTTCAATTCATGTCAAATAACGTATTCGTAGATGTTTTCTAACTTAGATTCATTCACACGTTGATGTCAAGGGTAATGAAACTGTCGATTCCTTTGTAATGGAAGCATGGTTAATCAGTTTTCTCCAATTATTTTTTTGTGATTTTTAACAATCAGTTACAAGTGATTTTTAACAATCAGTAACCAATTATTTTTTTAAGAAAATTTAACACGAAACTTGGCAATGGTGGGCATTGGATTGGGATATAACTGGTGTAAATAAGAGTTCTTGATATAAATCAATTCTTTTGAAACCGTGGTTTAATATAATAAGAATGAATAATATGCAAGCGTCAATCATGTGTCCTTGGTACTGATGGGCATTGGGTCGGGATATAACTGGTGTAAATAAGGATTCTTGGTATAAAGCAATCCTTTTGAAACCGTGGTTTAATATAATGAGAATGAACAAGATGGAAGCGTCAATCATGTGTCCTTGGTACTGATTTACACCAGTTATATCCCGACCCAATGGTCGGGATATAACTGGTGTAAATAAGGATTCTTGGTATAATCCTTTTGAAACCGTGGTATAATATAAAGAGAATGAACAAGATTGTGTCAATCATGTGTCACTTGCTGATGGGCCACTGTGTGGTAGCTAATCACCTTTACAGAATGGGTATTGTGGAAGATCCTGGCTACGAGTGTAGTCTGGATAATAAGATTATAGGGCATGTGTTTTTCGATTGTCCTTTACGTGACAGATTTGATTTATAAAATGCCTTATATAGCTTTTCCTCGTCCAATGAATTTTGCATTTCTTCTTTCTCCAAAGAACTTTTCCACTTATTAAATTATGTTTTTTTTAAGTTTAATCGGTTGTAACTTTAAATTGACCAAAATTGGTTTTTTAACTTAATTTATTACATTGACTCTTATAATAACATTGTTGGCTTTAATGTGGTGACACAAATCATTCTAAAGTGTGTATATTTACCATGGAAAAAGTATCTTGTTTGGTGTATCAAAAGTTGTATTCGTGCACTTGTGCATCGAACTCAGTTGTATGAATATAATAAATATTGTGTTGTACATACTCGTATAAAACGACTAGCAGTATTTCGTCGCACTTTATAACAGCACAGTCTAAAACACGCGCAAATGAGTATTTCAATGGGTATTTTAAATTGGATTATTCAAAATGATTTTACGAATGCCATTATTCAAAATTTTGGTGTTTTTCTTCATAAAAATAAACGTATTATTTCTATCGACTGTCTAAAATAAGTTCGCATCATCAACTTAAATGTGTTGAAGAGTATTTAACAAATAATTTGACTACACTAAAAACATTTAAAAACTGGATTTACCAGACGATGCTCTGAAATACCGTCTATAGTTCGGAAATTCTAGGATGAGTCTTGTGACAGCTCACAAATTTGCCCCAATACAATCTTGTAACGATGTTCAGTAACTTTAATTATTTTATAAACTTTGATATAAGCCTCAATTCTAATAAATAGCAAGTTATTTAGGTAAATACATTACATAAGGTTGTATTGGGGCAAATTTGTGAGCTGTCACAGGACTCATCCTAGAATTTCCGAACTATAGTTGCAAATGCTCAAGCGTTGCGAAAAGTTCAAACAAAACGGGAGGAATTAATCAACATTTAGTGCTATAAGGTTGCCAATATAGTTTATGAACTCAAAATAAATAATTAATATTCTCTTAAGCTGAAGTTGAGGGTTAGTAAGTAGAAATTCCGTACTTCTTGCTACAGAATTGTTCTTTCAGAATGTATATTTATGTATTAATTTTTAACAAAAATTTCAATTACTAAAAATATGCAAGACGTATGTATGTATATACACTGCCACGCTGTTTTCATGTCGAAGTAGGCAGAGATGAGAAAGTTTCAGACATTCCTATAGCGGCACACTTCTTTTGCCTCTTCTACATCCAAACACCTTCTTATACAATTTCTTTGAATTTTCACATTTCTTTTTTTTTTTCAAAATATTATTCACTTGATTCAACCATACTTTGATCTTGATTTTCCTCTACCATGCCTTCTACTCACATTTGCACTTTATATATATTTGTTTTATTAGTCTTTCTTCATTCATTCGTTTAATACGTCCAAACCATCTTAGAGTGCTCAGCCTTCATCTTACGTGATACCTAAAACTTAAGTTCATAATAATCCCTGATCACTTCATTCCGTATTCTGTCATACTGAAGTCATAAACAGAAAAGGACAATGCAGGGTTCAAACCGCCATTATCACGCCAAACCGCACGGCACGGGTTCGAACTTATATATAGTAAATGAACTCTTGACGAGAGTTTGCTCTCTAAATGGCGCTATATAAATTGACATTTTATTATTAAATGTCTCTCAAGAAGTTTTTCACATAAGTACTCGATTGACGGAGTGCTCAGCTTTTTAAATCGGAGAAACACGGCGTGATAATATATATCTTTATTTACCACGCCTTCCTTTCAAATTTGCACTGAATATTTGTTTTGTTTGTCTTTCTTAATCAACTCGTTCGACATGTCCAAACCATCTCAGAATG
The DNA here is from genome assembly GCA_949825065.1 of Odontocerum albicorne. Classification (NCBI taxonomy): domain Eukaryota; kingdom Metazoa; phylum Arthropoda; class Insecta; order Trichoptera; family Odontoceridae; genus Odontocerum; species Odontocerum albicorne. The sequence goes on from OX463850.1 coordinate 30,951,090, forward strand.
TTCTTCTTTACCTTACTCAAAACATCAGCCATGAGTTTACATTCACCCCTGTTAAACAAAATTCAAACTAAAACAACATTAAAGTAAACCTCAAAAGATTTAACTAAAATGAAAATCAACAACATCATTTAAAAATATCAAAACATAACATATAATCAAACCGAGAAAACAGTTTTGTATTATACAAAACGGAAAAAATATGTTACAATTACTGGTCAAAATATATCAAAAATATAATCATTGCGCTTCTTAATTAAAATATGTCATCACGATCAATAACATAACAACTAAATTAAAATAAATATGACAAAAATGTTATGTAAATGAACTGTTGCTTGCTGATAACACGAATGTGATAGTGGAGAATGAAAATCAACTTCTAAGGATATAATAAGTAAATTGTATGAGAAATGTCAACCAACTTACATGATAATGAATATTATAAAATCATGGTAACTGAAAAGAAAGAAAAATGCGTTATTTATGCATGTAATATTTTTTACGTCGCTGTTATATTTTCATTTCTCTTACTCTGTCATATTTTGTTTTGTCGCATACTCGAATCAACGCTATCTCAAAAATGAATAAAAGTAACGTTAACCGTAAAAAAACGAAAGGATTACTTTATAACGACAGTTTACATAATACGCCACTGAGATCAGTCCCAAATACTCGTATGATGCATTTTGAATGAAGTCACTCTGAAATGGTAGCTGCAAAACAACTGATGCATTTTAATTGTTAAGTGAAAGTCATTTGGCTCTCAGATACTTAAATTCATCCAATAAATCAAGATTAACATCAGGAACGGATGTTGATCTTAAAATATTCATGAAGCACTGGTTTTTTGCATATCATACACGTTTTTGCTCTTCATATGCTATCTTCAAACGTTCCATACTGAGTTAATCATTCATAATGAAGCACATCAATTTCTTTTGTAACGCTTTAACGTTATAACTAATGAAAAAATCTGTCAATGCTCTTTTTTATGTTTAATAATACAAAAAAGGAGATAAAACTGGAAAATTTCTTTACCGTCACTTAGAATTGAGACTTATTGTATTGCATTACACTTTCGTTGTATATAGTACAACACAACGGGTTTATTGCTATGCTGCAATATCTTCCAGCCATCAAGAAATATGTTCAAGAGGCCTTAAATGAATACCAGACTTGAACCCTTTTTAAAAATCTAAGTTCCAGTGGGATTTGAACTCGCGACCTCCGGGCTGGGAGACAGGCGTTTTATCAACTAGGACATGGAGGTCGTCTTTTATTGACAAAAGTAGCAATATACAATAGAGTCATCCCATTAAAGAACTTAAATGATGATTTTATATTATATAATCTTAATTAATATTAAAATAAAATAAATCAAATGTATCTAAAAGACATTATTCCCCTATCGATCGCATGCTTTCCATGTCCAGGTATCTGTCGTCGTTGCGGGGCCTCGTTGTCGAGGATCTCATCATTCCAATATCAATTCAGCTGGAAAGCGAAACTATGCCATAAATTTTCTCCTCATTTTTTCCTTTTAAGCGAGTAAGCCGTTGTACACCAGCAAACTCACTGGCCACACCGCTATACTGGATCCGATGGCACAACCGAAGTGAGACGATCGGAGCACACCGGCATGTTGTTTTACCTTTTTTTTTTTTTTAATTCTTGATTCATTCGATGAGAGTAACACAGCACCGGGTTCGATCTGGCGACCTTCCTCACGGAAGTTCAGTTCGTTGCCGCCAGTCTCTGTACTCCTAATGTATTGAGTTGTTGGAAAGTAATTTCGTATTTTTAGGTTATATTCAAACGTAGTTTGATGTAACTTGCTAATATTGAATTGTTTTCCGACATTTTTAATATTTCAGCAATATATCGTATCGTAGAACGTTGGTTATTCGCAACCAAGGCTTTGATTTGATCGTTATCAGTGGTAATCAATTTTCTAGAGCGGACACCATGTTCAAGTGCCGTATTACCATTACAATTTTCTAGAGCGAACACCATGTTCAAGTGCCGTGTTACCATTACAATTTTCTAGAGCGGACACCATGTGCATGTGTCGTATTACCATTACAATTTTTTAGAGTGGACACCATGATCAAGTGTCTTATAACCATTACAGTTTTCTAGAGCGAACACCACGTTAAAGTGTCGTATAACCATTACAATTTTCTAGAGCGGACACCACGTTAAAGTGTCGTATAACCATTACAATTTTCTAGAGCGGACAGCATGTTCAAGTGCCGTATTACCATTACAATTTTCTAGAGCGGACACCATGTGCATGTGTCGTATTACCATTACAATTTTTTAGAGTGGACACCATGATCGAGTGTCTTATAACCATTACAGTTTTCTAGAGCGAACACCACGTTAAAGTGTCGTATAACCATTACAATTTTCTAGAGCGGACACCACGTTAAAGTGCCGTATAACCATAATTTTCTAGAGCGGACACCACGTTAAAGTGTCGTATAACCATTACAATTTTCTAGAGCGGACACAATATTTAAGTGCCGTATTACCATTACAATTTTCTAGAGCGGACACCATGTGCATGTGTCGTATTACCATTACATTTTTTTAGAGTGGACACCATGATCGAGTGTCTTATAACCATTACAGTTTTCTAGAGTGAACACCACGTTAAAGTGTCGTATAACCATTACAATTTTCTAGAGCGGACACCACGTTAAAGTGTCGTATAACCATTACAATTTTCTAGAGCGGGCACCATGTTCAAGTGTCGTATTACCATTACAGATTTTTTAAATCATATTTGACAATCACAGCCGCCTACTGCATCGTCGCCATATACTGTAAATATATATTTTTTTATTTGTGTGGCATTATTTCTTTTGTTGTAGTTATAAAGCACAAAGCACCGAAAAAACTACTTATTAAATTCCGTCCTCAAAAGGACGTCACAGAAAACGCTCAAGTAATTTATATAAACAATGGCCAAAAAAATGCGCTTAACTATTACTTCACGTAATAGTTTACTCTCGAAAATTTTATCTTAACTATATCTGATCCGAGAAATACGAAACTACTTTCCGGACAATATATTAATGCAGTTTAGTTTATAAAAAGAGGGGTTTAAAGTGTTTCTAAAATTTCTTTACTTCATTGAGGCGTTTAAGAAAATAAAACACAGGTTTTCAAACATTCTAGTATATATATATATATATATATTGATTATACAGGATAATGATATGTTTTTCTCATCGCTACATTTTCGAAGATCAACAGCAATACTACAATATTCCTTTTTTTTTTCAATAAACATTTATTTTTTTACAATAACGTTTCATTTTCAAATTCATTAAATCACATTCTCTCCACAATCAGTAACTATTATTTGAAAACATCGATTTTAAATATTTTAATATATATATAAAATATAAAATGAGCATTTCTTGACCAATAAATGTTGTCGAGTTTTTATATTTTTATTTATAAGAATAATCGTCCATAAACTTAAAAAAATCTCTAGCCTATTAAAATGATCTGTCCATTTAAAAGATTCTTTCCAAATCAAACAATTTTAATCAAAATGGATATTAAAGAAATTTTAAATTAGAAAGATTTATTCAAATCATTAATTAACTTATCATTAGTGATCCATACTTGGATATATTAGGTGTTAATATAAGTCGTCCGGAACGCTCCATGTCTTTCAGGTCGAAATTACCGTCTTTGAAACGCAAAAACTATCGACGGCCTGTCCTTTCATTCATAGCATCTTCGCCGTACACTTCGCAAATATCGCGTGCAGCTTTGGCAGCTTTATTCTCTCGATTGAACGCAAACAGAAGGAGGTGTCGAAAATGCTCACTTTCATCTACTTGACATTCCATTTTGAAGGCTTGTAATAAAATATAATATTATATGTAATGTAAAAGCAAACACAATATCTTGTAGAGCAGACAATTTTCTTTCGAATGATGTATAACATTTACCATTTTGTTTTACTTTTGGTACTCATTTTTAAATTGGGAAAAAACAGACACAACTTATGTTAACACCCAATACATCTCCAAAATAATAGGAATAAAGAGCTAAAATTTAAACAGATAGACTGAGCTATCTTTCTGGTTTGTTGAAAGGAATTCCTACATAGTAATAAACCTACCAGGTTGGAATGTATACAACGAAACTGTAATATTATAGAATACAACCCTTGCCGTCCCTTTTGTATACGTTTGAAAAAGGGTGCAGCAAATAAAAGTCATTTTTGTCTTTTTTCATTATAGCTCTACACACTTTTCTGAATTTTTAGAACCGCTCAGTGATAAATTTCAAAACGAGATAGTATGCATTTTTGTATGTTTTCGTTCACCCATTTAACTCGATTTTCGACGTTATACAACTATTTATTTAAAAAATTATATATTTAAATTATGTTTCAAAATTGCCCAATAAATAAATGTCGTTTAAGTATACGTCAAGTTATAAAATATCAAATTAAAAGTATTGCTAAACCATATAAAAAAATTATCACACAAAAACGTCAAAGCAAAATGATTAATTTACTTTTGCTTCTTGGCTAACTCGGTTCAATTTGAGAATCATGACCAAATATCGGATATCAAACTCGTTTTAATCTTACAAGAAACCGCGAGACCTGACAAACAAAAAAAGGCACAGATTTCTAGATATAATACATGGTATTTATGCCAGACAATGAACTCAGCTCGAAAATATTTTTAAAATTGTATCAATAGTTTTGTACTTGACGTTGATTTATGATGAAAAACAATCTCGCATGTAAATTCAGCTCTTGGCTGAAATACGATCAACATCATGTAATAAATATTTTATTGTACTTAAATTGTTTACATTGCAACCTGATGAATTTAATGTCATCTTTTCTTACCATTTAAAAATGCTTTCAGACTCTGAAACCAGTTCCCAACTAATGTTAGACTCGACCAATCATCGACATGTTTTAAAAAGCGATCGAACAAACTCTCAAAACAAGTCATTAATGTTACGTTCTCGATTTACATTTCTCCTTTACACCATCATTTTCTAATTCAATCAATTGATGATATCTCCCACGAGATTATTTTATAATGAAGTGTTAATAACGACATTAAAGAAACCTTAAAAACCAGACTCTAAATATTTTTTTAAAATGTGGCCTTACCAACTAGGTCACGGAGGTCGACAATGCAAAATGTTATAATGCAAATATTCGTTTTAACAAAGAATGAAAATTACAAAGTTAATATAAAAGTTTTTTTCTTTAAAAAATAAATTAACGAGACCATCTTGTGTTAAAAGTGGCATTTGAATATATCAAATACCATTCAGTACAATGCTATTTCCATTTTGGTTCAAATAAAATCTCTTATTCTTCAAGAAAGTTTTCTTATTGTTTTTTTTAGTTTTCTTTTCGCCCAATTAAGCTCCGCTTTTACCCAAAAAGGTTAATTTTTTTCCTTGATTATTTTACAAGTATACATTTGAAAGCTTTCTTTTTCTTTCTTTGTGACACTTAAATCGATAATTTTCTTATAAGCTTTCAGATATCGTATCAACTCTTATTTCCAAAGCATTTTATTTATTCTTTTAGAACTTGTCATATTATTTACTTAAATAAAATTAAAAGTTTTCTGATAGCAAATATTTTATGAATTTATAATAATATTAAGTGAATTGCAGTTTAAATAATTGATTCAAATTTTTCAAATTAATTTCAAACAAGATGCTGAGTGACGAATATTATATCTGATATAAAACTTGAAGATAAATACACAAAACATTTTTTTTAATGTCAATTTTGTTGAAATGAACAAATGTAAATTGATTTGTTATTAGATAAAAAAAACATAATCAATTGGTTTTTTTAAATGGAATAAAAATAATCAAAGATGTCAGATACATTAGGCCGATATAATTTTTTTTTTATTAAGCTCTAAGTCAAAAGTTTAAAACGTTAACATTTTCAAAAGAGTGTAATTCAAACTGGTCACAACATCGAAAAGACAAATTTTAAAACGTCCTTAAACATACATTCATAAAGGTAAACATTTAAAAATTTAATATGATCCGTTTCTAAAATATATATATTTGAAGAGATAAGTTTTTTAAAGTCAAATTGATATGTTTAGTTTCTATAAGTCAAATTTCATTTGACGAAATTTCGTAAGTCTTTTTTAGAACAAACAAAATTTACATTAGTAAGTTCACGACGTATATATACTTTTAAGAAAACATTTTTAAAAACTAATTTGTGTAACAATCAGTTTAAAATATATTAATAATGCTCATTAAACACATTTTTCTTCATTCCATTATTTTTTTGTGCTTTTAATTAATATTCTACAAGCGCTAACAATGTTTAATAATACCTAAAAACTATTCTAGATTTATTAACAGTTTTTTTAAAATACTCAGAAAAATAACATAAATATAATACTTAAAAGCACCCAGTGAAATATTTATGCATCTTTTTCTATTAAATGATCACGATATAATGCAATTTTTACAAAGATTAAATAAAATTCTATGACTTATTTACAGTGTTTTAACAAATGAAGCCATCTTCTAATATATATAGAGTCGCAGAACACTTATCTAGTATACCTTTAACATGTTACTTTTCAACAATCACGCTAAAAAATTAGAAAAGCTTTTAATTACACATATATATATTGAAAAATATATCGTTTAAAATAAGGTTCTCGAAATAATTAAATTTAAACTCAACTCAAAACCCGAGATCCCACGATATTAGTGCGCTCAAAGATCTATATACTCGTATTACTCGTATAATATCTCTCTCTCTTGAAAAATGATCAAAAGTGAAAAAGAAGATAATGAATGCATTATTTCTGAAACGACTACATTTAAACATACTTTGCGGGATATCGCCATAAGATCGATAGCACTAAAAATAACGTGTGATGTTTGTCCTGTGACGCCGCACCCTCCTTATTCCTTCACGACGCTAGTTGCGCCACTTCGTGAGGTTATTGGACGAGGAGTGATGGTGTAACGCTGCAGGTAAGGCGTTGTGTTCTGCTGCTATTTCATGCCACTGGGTGGGGGTGGGACACTTCAAAAGACGATGGAGAAAGCATCCACATTTTAATGAGTTTGATTGACTTTAAATGAAACCCAAGCTTTAAATTGCAAATCAAATAAAGAACCGCTGATTCTTCGCTAGAAAATAATCAATGAAATCTTGTTTTATCATATATAAAGCAAAAATGTTATAACAAATACACAAGTTTACTGAGATACATTCTTTGAGGACATTTTGTCTAGATATTTTGCGTCTTTCTCCTCGATAGATTAATTAAATATGGTTATTACTTTATTTCATTATGCAAAGCGCAAATCAGTTTATCTCATTTTTGGCGAAAAAGATTTTATCATATTTTCCAATTTTTTTATGAAATCGCGTTAACTGAGATAAACTAAATTGTTAGAATTATTGAAAAAAATGGAAATTGTAATTGACTAAAAATTTATAACGCAATATAAAATACTCCTATATAAAGAATATTATCATTGTTATACAAAGTAAAATAAGAACATTTCTTAAAATAATAAATTTATAATTTCAGATATTTGTCGAGAAGATAAATACATATATTATTTGAAATACTTTCTGCAAACATTCATACTAACATTACTCCACATTTTAAGAAATCGTTTTATGAGTTTAAAATAAAACAGTAAGAAACGTCTATTAAATAAAAAAGGTTGTATTAAAATCTTTGAAATTGAATTTTTTAACGATTTAAATATTTTGAACCCTGACTAATTATATGTCATTTATTTATTATGGGCGCGACGTCACGTAGTGGCGAAGATGGTCCTGTCCAAAGGGACTCCTCTTCCGGCGACGGCACCTCTGAATTTGAAAAGAATAGTAGCGACGCCGGACCTTAAGGTTCAACTATTCGTTATAATATAAATTCCATATATTCATTATAATATACACTAATTTCAAATTAAGTAATTATATACTCGTAGTTTTTTTACAAAATAAAATAGTTATTACATATGGCGCTTGGCACGCCAAAATGACAGCATTATTTAAAGTGTCAAATTATTCCTTATCATTTTACTTGGCTTATTACAGAAACTGAAATTTACAAGTTGTATTAAATATAGTTAATTTTCATTCCAAAAATAAATTAACTAAGTATAACGAAGTTTATTTTTCTAAGTTAAATTTTAAACTCGTGAAACAATTTTTTTAATTACAAAATAACTAAACGAAGTGACTTACTAAAATCGTTTATATTTTCTAAAATTAATTTTACTATACAACATCTTTAAATATGATAATTATTTATTGTGTAAATACATTTCTAAGTTGATATGTTTCGTTACATTTTAGTTCTTCAAATTTTATATAATAATATATAAATCTATTTTTTTTCTATACATATACACTTTCTAAAATTTAACTAGAACATTAACATATATCATACCATATATGAACTCGTACGTATAAATTTCAAAATATCGTGGTAAACTTTTGATATGTGTATGACGTTATGTTCAAAATGATATGTTTTATTTCAGTTTCCATGTGGTATTTAACCAGTATATATATATATATATATATATATATATATATATATATATATATATATATATATATATATATATATATATATATATATATATATATATATATATATATATATATATATATATATATATATATATATATATATATATATATATATATATATATATATATATATATATATATATATATATATATATATATATATATATATATATATATATATATATATATATATATATATATATATATATATATATATATATATATATATATATATATATATATATATATATATATATATATATATATATATATATATATATATATATATATATATATATATATATAATGTATATGCTTAAAACTATGATATGTTTTTTATTTATTTATTAAGATCATTCCGTTAACTAAAATATTAATTCAAATAAATTAAATACTGTTACTTGCAGCTTCATAAAAACTAAGGGAGTTTATTACTAAATTAAGTTTTGTAACATATTATATATGATCAATAATTAATTATACTGGCCACGAATACACAAGTATTTAACAAACGAAAAAAAAGTTTGCTTATTCATATAAGAATTTTATCAAGCCATTTTCTTGTGTGGTAAGGTACAGAGGACGGAGCCCCTATATTTACTATTACAACACACTTCTATCGCCTTTTCCATATCCTTACACGTACATGTCATTCTGTTTCTTTTACTTCTTAACTTTTCTTCTTCCAAAATCTTTACAATTACGAACCCTTGTCTCGCCGCTTTGTATAGGTTTGTATAGAATAAACATTAAATAATTTTGTATTATAATTCAACTTGTTCATATATTTTAGAATTTATGTTTGCTTTTGTGGTATTTTAAATAATGTATTTTGTGATAAGTCCTTTTTGCATATACATATTTGTCCAAATAAACGCCGTTTTATTTGTTTGGATACATCTACGATATGTTTGCATTAAATAAAATTTATAGAAAGTTAGAAACTTTCTTTAAAAAAATAAATATATTAAGTGGCTCAAAACTCTAGCATATTACTCATCTCATAAAAGATCGTCTCCATTGACTTGGAACTTGTAAGAGGAGCACTGTTGAGCCTGGTTTGAGATCGTTCAAGGGGTTGCTGCCCTCAGTACATTACTGCCCTTTGTGGGTGAGATCAGACGGCTGCTTAGAGGAGACTCACATTGAGATATTCGAATATGTTACATGTAACAGCCCGAAAGAGCTTTATCGATCCTTCATTCACTGAAAGTATTTTCTGAGTTGATGTGTTCATACTCTCACTTACATTAAGAGTAAGAGATTATAAAGAGGTCGACACATTTTTTACTATAAAGAGACTAATCTTAAAATATGGAGATGTGAACTAGAGATTCGGAGATGAATTTGTATGATGGCAAAATTAGCAATGGAGAAACTTAAAAAAAAATTACAAATCAGTTTTTACTTCTCAACGCCAAAATTCATCAGGTGAAAACTATGATTTTCTCCATAACACTCGATGGAATGGAAATATGGACGCTGAAAAAAAGAACTGAGATCTACTGGATGTTTTCAAAATGAGATGATGGCACCTCATGGCACCTGGGCATCTCATTGACTACCGTTCGTCTGCCGTCTATCCGCCAGTATTTACTAGTCAAATGCTTTCTAATGTTGTTCACGGCTGTCATCAACATGAAAGAATAGAATATTGTCATACTACGGACATGTCGCTAGAAGATCTGAAGACAGTTTGCAGAACTTGAAGTTTTGGTGGCCGACGATCAAGAAGACGATATTCAACAAGGTGGATAAACCAAATCAAAAAAATAAATACTTCATCGTGAATTCTTCAGTGTTGCGCTCATCATGACTCAGTCCCAGATTCATCAGACAACCAATACTTTCAGCCATGAGCCTCACTGAGGGGTACTTAAATACCGAGTATTTTATCTTAATTAAAAATTTTAAAGTCGAGATTATTTTTTCAATTTCAATAATTTTTAATTTTATAGCTCCCTTAAGACTCTGAAATGGAAATATACCTCTAGCTTCGAAACGGAACAGAGAAAACCTTCCGCATACCACAACCTAAGACAGGCATATTTAATATTTAATAACAAGAGGAAACTTAAATTATTTCCTTTACTAAAAGCCTGTACATTTAAAGACATGGCTCGTTGAAGCTTTTGTAAACGAGATAGTAATGAAGATAAAATTATACAATATTTCACTTGCGTTTACAATTTGTAAGACCGCTTTGTAACCTTAAGTAACAGGTTATTTACTCCATTGTGTGTTTATTAAGAATGACAAGCGGAACAATAGCACTATTTCGGAACACAGCTTTACAATTCTATATTATCAAGAGATTTGGTTTCAAACAAAAAATATCAATAAAAAGGTTTATGATCACTTTTTGGAACAATATTTCTTTAATTTTTTCTTTATATTTCCTTTTTTTCTAGCATTGACGGGGCACGCTATCTTCGAAACTATACTTTAATTAACCAGAGATAGCGGTATTAAAAAAAAACCTTTAAGCTCATGAAAACTTCCTCATTCGTAATATCGACGGCCTCGATGGTCTCGTTGGTAAGACCTTCTATATCCAAAATATAAAAGAGGTTCAATATAGTTAAAAATTAACTGTCTGGTTAACAATACTAGCATACAATAAACGTATGTGAATGTAGTATTTCCAATGTGATGATTATCTGTGAGATATTTTCCTACTCGAGGGGTTTTTAAATCATAGGCTCGATTACCAGACCCAAATTCAATATTGTCTCCCGGCAACGCTCTTCATTATACCCGTATCATCAATTTGGATATAAAAAGGGTGATAATTCGAATGAATGAATTCGAATTACCATCCTTCGTTATTATTATAATTATTAAATAATCCAAATATCTGCAAACAATTTAAATATATACAAGTCAAACATATCTTCAAGTCTTGAACTGAACACTATGCTTATCTGTATTACACATCCATTGTATACAGTATAACTTGGCGAACGTATTGCCTTGTGACAATATCTTCCAAACAACCATTTCTGGATATCTGATTCGCATCATTTTTATTAATCAGGGTTCCAAAGGCAATCGAATCCGCAACCCTCGGGTTGTATAAAAATGTCTTATCAACAAGGCAATGGATGTCGTCACTATATAACATCATTTAAAATTGTTTTTTCTAAAATCCTAACACCCTTAATTTATCCTTGTCTTATACTCTTAACTGTGCCATCCATTTCTTCTCCTATACCTTTTTTACCCACCGGTTCTGAAGCACCACATAAATTGAACTTAAATATGCAAAAAGGATTCAATTCAAAAACCATTTTTATTTTCAGGTTTCCTGAAATATCAAATAAATATATCTCGATAACTGCAAGTACAAAAATATCATCAGTACTTTTATAGTAATATCAGTACTTCAGAATTAAATATCTCTTAAATATTTTTTATTCAATACAAACCCTCACAAAGAGACGGTATATTTTCTTTAATATCTCGAAATATATCGTTCCTGAAAATTCATCATAAAAACTTCCATTTCACTTAAAATATGTTTTTTATAATGTATATAGTTTGATCAAACAATTGAATTGTCGTTAAATTCAAACCGAAAACGTGTTACGGTAAAAAAATTGAATATTTTAAAATGATTTTCAAGAAAAAGATTTTCAAATACACTAAATTATGAACAGCATCGTTTTACATTAAAATTTTCGTATTATTAAAATTAGAAAGATTTTATCATCGAATGTTAACCCTTAAATTATCCGATGAAAAAAATCAATGGAAATATTATAGAAAAAATACTGGCAAAAAGTTCAAGACGTTTTTTTTTTCATGCTGAAGACATTTTTATGGTGGAAAATATGTCACCATTATCGATTCATATATTATATAACAAACACTGATACTACGAACAGAAAGCGGGTGGAAAATATTTTAGCATTGTCACGTTCAGTGATAAAAACGTCTAAAGGCTTTCATAAAAACTGGGTGTTCAAAACACACAACGCCTTCTATTCCGAGTTTCTTTAGATAGATTAAAAAACAAGTGAACCCGACGTGGGTTAACCGTACTGATAGGGTTTGTGAAGGTATTTGCCAGTCTACATTTTTTTAACTTCATTTAAAAAAAGGGCGTTTTTAGCACCGCTCTGATTTTCAAAGAAATCATTTAGCAGTCAATGTGTAAAAGATTGATAAATGTCTCAAATTAGCCAACTCACTTCGAAAATTTCCACAATCGCACTTCTGTTGGATTCAAATGTAATTATTTTTTAAGCATCAGCTCATCTTGTTTAATAGTGTTATGGAGGGTTTTATAATACGAACCCAAGTTTTAACATTGCTGTCTTGTGCATACATGACCTCGATATATTTTCTTCTCGTTAAATTCACTCGAGTATAATAGAGTTTGAAAATTTAATTGATCACAGAATGGTTCAAAAGCTATGCGTACATTTAAAATACAACATTTTCACATTACAAAATGAAATAAATTTAAATAAACAGTTTTGTAAAATTTTCAGTGGCGTAACAAATATTTATTAAAAACTTTTAAAGGAAATAAATGTGTGATTTAAGTGGCGTAACAAATATTTATGAAAAAAACTTTTAAAGTAAATAATTATGGGATTAAAAGTTCAACATCTTATGCTTGTTTATTTACTTCCATTAAGTCTCCGAGTATTCTACCAATTTAATTATACACCCTAATACGTTCGTGTTTGACATTCTACTGAGTTCCTTTGTTCCTATGGTATCAACTCTGGTAACACAATTATTATTCCTACGGTGTCAACTCTGGTAACACAATTAATTTAATCATTCCTTTGAGATATTTGAACCAATTTTAGAAGATAAGTAACATAAATTGTCATTGTATGTATAATAATATTCAGTTAGGTAACCAACATACTATACATTTGACACTCAAGTTTTGTATAAATTTCGGCGTAAAATATTTAGAAATAAAACAAGATAAAATGTAATTTGCAGAATTCAGAATTTGAATGAAGAGTATAAATGTTTCAGTCGGGTGTTTTAATATTTATTAGGACAAATATGTGAAATTAGTGATTAAGAAAAAAAATACTCTTGTCACAGACCTTGCTTAGTGAAATGGTTCTTGGCATCCACAAAACGAAGGATTTTAGTGTCGTTATTTTCTTGCACTCTAACACGCGGTTAACATTTCCATTAAAATGATATAAAATTAAGTATTAAAAAAAAATTGTAATGCAAATAAGCTCCTTCCAATAAGAAATATATTTACGTACTTAAGTGAAAAATTGTAATTAAAATATCTGAAAATTCATTTGTATAAATTAAGCTTGCCTATTTATGTATTTTAATCAATATTCATTTTGAAGTTCTCAATGTTTACTTTCAATGCATAAATTATTTAAATAATTGTTTGAATTTCATTCGATTCAACTATAACTAATGTTTCTAAGATTTAATTTCACTTATATTTAAATAATTGTATTTTTTATTTAAAAAGTATATTTTTAAAACCATTTATAGCGTTATTCTCATATACATATATTGATCCTTTGTTCTTATTAACTCTTTAGATTATTTTATTTTCAAGACTGTTTTTTTTAATTAAGCTTGACAGAACATGTAATTGATTTCAATTTCAATTTATTCAATTGGAATTTGGAAATATAAATACATAATATAATTGACTTTTTTATAATTCTTATAAATTGAAACATTTTTTTTAGTTTTTAAACGTTTATATATAAAATAAACGTTATATTATCATGCTGTCACTTTCTTATTAACCTGACAATAAAATAACATAACAAAATACATTATTTAACTTCCTGTACATTACGTTCCTTCAATATTAAAGAGGTCTATTTTCTTCTCCCATATTTCACTTTACTAGAATTAAAAGTCATTATAAACGTTAACATCACTGTTAAAAATTGAATTACATTCAATCACACATTCCAATTCAATTATGAAATCAAATCACGAGACAAATGACTACCGATCCAGATTAATTTTTAAAATGTTGGCCAACAGATTTAAATCATCGGTATAATATACAATTTGCAATTTAAAAAATGACATCCTCTGAAACGATACTTAACAAAAAAACTTTCAAATAATCCATTTCCGGAGCGGATGCTATTGAAATATGTATGTGTTATTAAAATTTACTACGCCACTGACCAAACAAGTGTAGCTTAAAAAATAATTTGAAAATTAGATTCAAGTATAAAATATTATTAAACAATTCCAACATCATGCCAAAGTCTTAACTGCCCTACGAAGCACAAGTGGGGTATTATATTTTTTAGGTTTTTTCATGATTGTATTAAACAGAATTAACAAGTTTTAAGACTGCTTTTCTTTTAGAAAAAATATATGGTTTAACCTCTTCAGACCTGCGTACTGGCATCCATTATAATGGGCACACAGTTCATATGCACTTTGTAAATAACTTTGTGGTGCTCGTATATTTCTGTTTCCAATTATAACAAATGAACTGTATAATACTGTGTTATCAGCTTTGAACATTTTGGACGCAATCCATATAAACTTATACGACATTATGTGGCATTTAGTGTAAATAATACACTCACAAGCAATGATATTTTTAAAAACCTTACAATTAATTCAGGTCCGAACAGGATAAAATGGCGTATCTACAATTTATGCCAAAAAAAGGTAAATTTAACCAAAATTATTTTTTTTACAATTAGATATGAGACTAAACTGATTCATAAACGACGAGAATATTATAAAGAAATTAAATGATCATAAAGTTATAATATTTTCAGTTCCATCTCATCACGACCCACGTTTTTATTGGAGACAAAATAAGTCCACATCCAGCGTAATCTATAGTAGAAGGTGGAAATCTTCTTTATTTATTATGAGCGCGACGTCACTCAGTGACGAAGAAGGAACTTCTTCTCTGGCGCAACACATTTGAGTGTGAAAAGAATCGAAGCGATAATAGATTTAAGGTACGACGTCACGGGAGAAGGAAAATGACTCGCACTGCAGTAAATAAAGACATAAATCGACTTAAGGCTTGGACAAGTTGTGACATTATAAATAAAAGACAATGCGGGCACCCCTTCTGTGCTTAATACTGCAGTATACCAAAAGAGTTTATTTATTTAAAAAGCCGTATTCGCTTGCTGCATTGCTCTTGCTGTGTCAGAAGGGGCTGGTGCACCTCTTGATCTAAGGTCTGATCCTCCACCTCTCTCCATCCCCGGTGGTGGACCTCTGGCTAAAGATCCAATCTCCCTAACTTCATCTGCAGGCAGATCATCATCAGCTTCAAGAGCAGGATTGACTCTTCCATTCATTTCGTCGGGTCCAACCAAAGTATTGGCAGCTCCGTATAACCTACCCATGGCACCTGCAGTCATCACTGCCATTTGTTCACCATCCTCTGAATTGTCACCAACGCGTTCGATGTCTTCGGGGATGTTCACAACGCAATGGAAGTAGTCATACTCTGGAGAAAGGTACCCACTGGTGAACAGGAATCTGTTGACAAATTAATAAAAAAAATTAAACATACGATAGTAACAAATCTGGAGAGAAAACACATTCTCACCCAGTGAAAGGGAGAACACATTATCAAAAAACAAGGGATAACAGATTCCCATATCTTTCAATACTATTTCTTTTTTATTTTAATAACTGTTGTTATTAAAATAAAAAAGAAACTATCCGAGCTTTCTGGCATCCACTGTTGGTCTTGAAACGGATCTCCCGCAGATAAGGAGGGACTACCAAAACATTTCAAAAGCAACCAAAAAAAGATTAATGCCTTTACTATTTTCTATGGAGCGCAGATCTGAACACTCAGGGCATAAAAGAGAAAAAGGGTGAATTCATTTAAGATGTGGTGCTAAAGAGGAATGCTAATGATACAATGGACGGCGCAGCGTACCAATGTACCACTTGGGATTCAGGACAGGCTTGCCACGATTTCTCTACCACGAGTGCTCCAATTCTTTGACCAAATACAAGGTGGCAAAAATTTACTTTTCTATATGTTTCCTAATAACTTCTGAAGAAAATTAGGTCAATTGAATGTTTTAACGTTACATATTTTTTTATTTTATAATTTTTTTTAATATTAAGTATGAAAAATCAAACCAGTTAAATTACTGTCTCTTTCTTGCTCACAAGAATATGTTCTGATTATGACATTTTTCATGGTATTATCTAATGGTTCTAGACTTATCGCTACTATTTCTTCACGAATATTAGTTTTGAGATGTTGTTTTGTTCATAGCTTGTTCACGTACACTTTTTCTTTAAATCACCTGGAAAAAAGTCTGTTACAGCCAAATCAGTGATCACGGAGGGCATCTTAAATCGTCATTTCAGGAGATTATTCGACCTGGAAAATGTTCCCTTAAGAGTTGCATTGAGGCTGTATAAGTGGTAGCTTTAGCCTAATGAAACCCAACGTACTGGTCTTTTTTCCTGTAGGTGTGGCACCAAATAATTCGATCATTGCCCTATATCAATCACCATTGAAATTATCCATCAGCTTTAAAGGTACACCAAACTGTAGTTCAAATTGGATATAAAAATCTTTGATGAAGTTAGCTTGGATTTTCAACACCCCAGAATCAACACTTTTCTTGACGAAACCATTAAAATGGAAATACGCCTCATCACTCATCATTAATTTGTATTCATCATTTTCTGCGATGTTTAACAGGGCGCGGGAGTGTTTCAGACGCAATGGTTTGCCTTCGAGATAAAGTTGTTGCACCAAATCGATCTTATCAGGATAGAGATCATTGTGTAAAACTCGGTGTAGTGTGCGTTAAGAGAGGTTTAATGGAGTAGCGCGTCTTCTGGTTGTTATTAAACACTCGCCGCTACACGCGCAATATTCATGTTAGATCGACTGATTCGTGATTTTCCTATACATCTTGCATCTGCCACAATATTGAAACAAACTTCAAATTGTTGCCGCAGTAGAAGTTATTGCTGCGGTAAAAATTCGACAGCTTTTTACCTTTAAATCCGAATAATTGATTTGTTGTTTTGAAGGTAAATTATGACATTTGAAGGTATTATTATGCATCGCTCCATATAATATTTTTCCCTTTAGACCAATAAGATAAAATAAATCACTATATAACAACCAACAAAAGGTTGCAATTTTTTCAAATAGGAAAGTTAATTTAGCGTTATCATGTAGTACGCAGAAAAGAGGAGAATTCAGAAAAACTCGTGTTAACGGGCAGCATGGAAACTCGACAAGTCAGAGATAAACCACCGATCCAACGGAGTGACTGAGTCAGGGGCATAACAGAGTTCTCTATGACAGCAGCACTCCAAGAGGCCTGAAGGAGAGGGGTAGTGGAGAACTGCCGTGAGCAGAGTTGGACTGGTGGATCGGAGAGATCACGACCCTCGGGCACGAAAGAACGACCAAGATGATGAATGAAAATATAAAATACAAACTATTTACTAAAAAACTCGATCGGTCGTGTGTAACAGTTGAAAATCTTAAAAACGGGCCAAGCAACGCGAGTTTGTATGTTCAAAATCATATGTGGTTTTATGTACAAATACGCCACAACCATTACAAACCAGATTTTTACGTAAGACCTGTGCGTGTATTGGTTTATTGTATGCGATCTGTTGCACCTCAGTAACCACACGGTCTTGACAGATCAAACTTAAACTTCTAATAGCTTAGAGAACAATGTTCCAAGACGATCGGCAGGATTACACTGCTGCATTCTCTCGCTATTTAGAGTTTTTTACAATACATTATTTTTGTGCAGTTATGAATTTATGGTAAGCAAAATATTAGCTACAAAAAACAGTTATTCAGATGTAAAACGGTCTAGAGTAAAACTAATTCGAAAGTGAATTCGCCATAAATTGAGCCTGAGACTCATTCTTGCTTAGCGTGAATGTTAACCGTTAGACCATACTGACAACATTAAGTAATATTATGACCGTCACAAGAATTAGTAACTTTAGACAATTCCGTAAAAAGAATTAGTATCGTTAGACCACGACTCTCACAATAATTAGTAACGTTTGACCATGATCGCAACAAAATTTAGTAACGTTAGATCACGACTTCCACAATAATAAGTTACGTTAGACCTCAGTCGTCACAAAAAATTATAACGTTAAACCACGGTTGTCACAATAATAATTGGTAACGTTAGACTATGGACGTCACAAAAATTAGTACCTTTAAACCACGTCCGTAAGAAGAATAAGTAACGTTAGACCATGGGCATCACAAACCATAGTCACAGTTCCTTAAATGATCGGGCCTACTCCAGCGTTGTGATGAATCGATCGATCAAGAAGAAGGTTGTATAGAAGAACAGTATGGTTATCTCAAATATATACGAGTCGATATGAAACCTTTCTAAAATTTCCAATCACATTTACAAGCAAATATCATAAGATTACGAACTGAAAAAGGACGACCTGAACTCATTTTGAATTTCATATTTTTCATAAAGAAATGGATCGATACGGGAAGGAAGCTCAAAGAATTCTAACAAAAATGATGCTGAATAAAATATGACCGAATCTTCTTTAAAACTTGTAAACGAAGCATAAATTATTCATGCTAAGGAGTTCCACAGAATGAAAAAATATTGGAAGTAATCTCGCGAATGATTCCATTTAAATTCCCTGAATAACAAATGGATTCCCTTTGAAGGAGGTTGTTTTATAAAAAGAAATGTTAATCCTGAAAAAATCCGAAGGCTCTGAATCATTAAATGTACCAAGTCAATTGGAAAAACACTTTTGATGTTTGCTTTGAGTTGACAGTTGACAATACAATACAGTTTGTTATACGATAAAGGAGGATTTATTTTAGACTCCGTGGCCTAGTGTTAGTTACTCTGTAGTTAGAACGGTTGACTTTTCTATCTGGAGATTAAAGTCCGAATCTATAGTTTAACCTTAACACTAAATACTGAATCTTAACTATTTATTTACTTCTTCTTTCGTACGGTGCCCTTCAAAACTATTCTTCAGAACACAAAAATAATAAATGATGAGGTTTCGAGAAGAGCAAACTGACGTAGCATCGAAATACAGGTCACGCCTACGTTGTTCTGGACATGTGGCTCACGTGCCTGAATACGAACTACCAAGAAATGTCCTCTTTGGTGAGCTGATAGAAGGGAGACGGAAGCACGTTCGTCAGCGTAAGATATATAATGGACCTGTTGCATGAGACGCTTAAAAACATTATTTTTTTGCAAATTAAGGGAAATACTCGTATATCACATATCCAAAATTCTAAAAAGTTTCGATTTAGTTCGTTGTTCCTTTGTATGTATTCTGCGGGTTTTTTTTTATTATCTATTATCGTTTATAAATAAATGAATAAATAAACATATTTTTCAAAACATTCGCATACACGTACCATATACAATATCTAATCCATGATGAAAAATATATGATTTTATGTTCCTAATAACCATTTGAGGATAATAAATATTAATCGACTTAGACTACAGATAATTAGAACAAACTTTTCAAGTACTTTTCAACTATTTCACGAGTTAGCCCTTTTTATTGAGCCTCTGACATCGTAAAAATTCAAGATTTTTTTAATGGAAAGCATTTTGAGTAATCTTTGTAATATGAATTAGTTGTTTCGGCTAAAGAGTTATTTTTTATTTGTTTATTTATGTAAATATTACAGGTGTAACCCAATTATATTAAATAAAATGCATAGTACCAGAAAAAATATAAGAATTCAATAGTAATAACAGAAACCACGATTAATCATGATTCTCCGTGAAGTGGCTCAATTATGCCTACAAAGTTTATAAGGCGCTCAATCCTCATGTACCGGTTAGCAAAGTCGTTCCGTATGCTTGTGGCGACGCTCTTAATAGCCTGGTTCACGAATAAGGTGCTGAAAACAATCTTAATTCACGATGACGTAAATAATTGTCAGATAATTAAACAAATGTATTTTTCAGTCAACTAAGAGATCGCTATTTTTCCTGTAAATTATTTATATATACAAACAAGTGCATATATCTATTTTAACGTTTAAATATTTATATATACAAACAAGTGCATATATCTCTTTTAACGTTTAAATATTTATATATACAAACAAGTGCATATATCTATTTTAACGTTTAAATATTTATATATACAAACAAGTGCATATATCTCTTTTAACGTTTAAATATTTATATATACAAACAAGTGCATATATCTATTTTAACGTTTAAATATTTATATATACAAACAACAGCATATATTTCTTTTAACGTTTAAATATTTATATATACAAACAAGTGCATATATCTATTTTAACGTTTAAATATTTATATATACAAACAAATGCATATATCTCTTTTAACGTTTAAATATTTATATATACAAACAACAGCATATATTTCTTTTAACGTTTAAATATTTATATATACAAACAAGTGCATATATCTATTTTAACGTTTAAATATTTATATATACAAACAAGTGCATATATCTCTTTTAACGTTTAAATATTTATATATACAAACAAGTGCATATATCTATTTTAACGTTTAAATATTTATATATACAAACAACAGCATATATTTCTTTTAACGTTTAAATATTTATATATACAAACAAGTGCATAAATCTCTTTTAACGTTTAAATATTTATATATACAAACAAGTGAATATATATCTTTTAACATTTAAATATGAATAGCTGAGCAAACCCATTCAAAACGTAAGGTATAGTAATTGATAAAATATATTATTAATAGTTAAGGCATTAACGTTTATTTATTTAACACTTTTATTGCAATACAATCTGGCGGGCTTATTGCCAGGTGGCAATCTCTTCCAACAAACCAGACAAAAGTAAATGAAGCAAGTTACGTGGTCGCATAAATCATTCAAATAACTATCCATCCCCACGAAATCCATAAACATATACGCGAGAACATGCCCGAATCACAATCACCCGAACATTATTTTTCATATAAAGTGAGATATCATCAATCAAAAGGAAAGGAAAGGGTGGTGGAGAGGAAAGGATAAGAAAAATCAGGAATGAAACACGTTATTTTACTGACTAGAAATTAAGAGTTTTTTCAGTCGCTTCTTAAAGCATGCCAAGGACGGAGCGAGTCTTATATTGGTTTGTAACTGATTCCAGAGTCTCACTGCATGGACAGTAAAGGACGACGTAAAGAAAGAAGAGCGATGAACTGGAAAGGCCAATAAACAATCTCTGTTTGAGCGAGCGAGCGAACGTTGTGGAGATTTAAAACATTGTTATTTGTTTTATCATACACTGATTATTCCACTTTTTGTAACGGTATAACCCTACCGGTTTCAAGGCTTTCTTCTCATCGTCAGGGAGCACAAATAAGATTTTTTTAACAATGTTGATTTCTTTTGTATACTTGCATAATGTCTTGGTTAATTTGTAAGATAATGTTGATTTTTTGGTAGAGCTCCATAGAGTGTATATTGATTTGTAAGGTTATGTTGAATTTTTGGCGAAATTCAATAATGTCTATATTGATTTGTAAAATTATTTTGAGGTTTTGATGGAATTCCATAGTGTCTATATTAATTTTTAAGATTATGTTTAGTTTTTGGTAGAATGCTATATCCATATTGATGTACGAGTATATGATTATATTGAGTTCTTTGTGAAATTTCATAATGTTTATATTGATTTGTAAGGTTATG
The DNA here is from genome assembly GCA_949825065.1 of Odontocerum albicorne. NCBI lineage: Eukaryota > Metazoa > Arthropoda > Insecta > Trichoptera > Odontoceridae > Odontocerum > Odontocerum albicorne. Next base: position 30,973,375 of record OX463850.1, read on the forward strand.
TCGAGTTTTTGGTAGAATTCCATAGTGTCCTTATTGATTGGTAAGGTTATATTGAGTTTTTCAAGGAAGTCCATAATGTCTTTATTTGATTTGTAAAGTTATATTTAGTTTTTGGTGGTATTCCATGGCGTCTTTATAAATTTGTAAAGTTATGTCGAGTTTTGGGTGGTATTCCATAGTGTCTTTATTGATTTGTAAAGTTATGTCGAGTTTTTGGTGGAATTACATAAGTCTACATTGATAATATTTATTTATCAAAAAACAATTAAATATTTTCGCACTAGTTTTATTTAGACCAGTAACGCGTATTGTTCTATTCGCATCTACAATTACCATTCAGTAGATTCTAATAGAGTGAAACGCGTTAGTGCAAAGGTATCAAGCATTTTATTTTCTATATATTATAACATAAATATTTAATAAAACAATGCCACAGCGGAACAACAGCGGAACATTACCAAAATTGATGGGATTAAAACCTTGACATGATAAATAATTACACGAACTAATATAGTAAATGCAATAGAAATGCTTGCACCGAGAAGAATTTATTGTATATCAATGTACGTCAAAAATAAGAAATTAAATATTTACAATAAATATTAGCTAAATACTTGTGTAGAGTAGGGTAGGGTGATGACGAGCATTTTAAAGTGGTGTGTACATGGGTGACGATAGACTGGCAAAACAGATTTACAGTGCAAGCATGAGAGAGGGTCGTTGTAGAAGACAACCAAAAAAGAATGGTGGAACACTGTAAATTTGTTTTATTAGCCCCTCTCTATTCATAGGCTCTACATATATGCTAGAACCATCTTAGAGTACTCTTGTTGAACTTATTTAATACATTTGCCGTAAGTTCACAGGTATCCCTGATCATACCGTATTTCGTGAGACTTTTTCATCCCATGTATTCTTCTCAGTGAACACATTCCAGCAACATGTATACAGTTATTTTCAGTATTTTTCCACGTTTACGTTTCACTTAATACTAAACTACGGTTGTGGACTATCATATTAGTAGACTTTGATACTGTCCAGTTCTTGTATTATATATACTCGTATGTTTGGGTCACCGGTTGATTTTATTTCTAATCACTGCACGCCGTTTGATATCCCTCTTAACTCTTCCATCATCTCAGAAAATACTAATCAAATAGCAGAATTACCCAATCTTTTACTGTAACAACTCCGTGGCCTAGTTGTTAAGACGCTTGACTTCCAACCCGGAGGCTGCAGGTTCGATTCCCATTGAAACTCAGATTTTTTTAATTCCATTTCAGTTTTGTTATCATTTAAGGCTTACTTATTTTTATTTTTCTGGTTGGCTGGAATATATTGCCACATGGTAATGAGCCCACTAGGTTATACTGTATACAACAAAAGTGTTAAATAGTACAATTATTCACCTATATACTTATCATTTCACACTTTTCTATCACCAATGTTTTAGATTTCATAACATTAATTCTCAGATCTTTCTCTATGCATCTCTCATACAATTTATTACTTATCAAACTCTCTAATTCCTCTTCATGCTACGAGTACGTTACCATGTCATTAGTATACAGCAATTCACATACATTTCCATTTGACATTTGTATGCCACCTATGAACCTCTGGGGTTCCTTTTTACATGAATTTATATACGCAAATATTAATCAATATAATAAACCAAAAATACGTGTTATGCGGGTTTGATCCTTTTTGCATAAAGGTACGTGCATACTTAGTTGCAGACTAATCTCTAGATCACGATTCATCATAAAACGTTAAAATTATTTCAGCACCGCGATCATTTCTCGATGGACTGATTGCACTCACTCCGTATTTAGATAATTGCATTAGGAAATTACGAGAATTATTCTCGAGGACGCGATATCGAGATAGAGGGTACGTGTTTACAAAAAAATTTGCTAAACTGTTCAAAAAGAAAACAGACTCTCAATATGTTTTCCTTCGTAAGATAGATATCAACATATCCGAATTGAAGAGCATGACCGTGAGACAATATTGCTTTCACCCTTGTAATCGAGTTTTTGTTTAAAAATTACTGGAGAAGGCATGGTTTGTTTTGGTCACACTACCGTAGGTGAAAAGACTTTAACGTTCGTACGTGTACTCAACACGCACCAATATATTCTTACCTGATGAATTATTTTTACTAGACAGGAACCTTTCTTTATTTTTTTGGGTACCATTGAGATTCGAACTCGAAACCCATGGGTGGAAGTCAAACTTCTTACTAACTAGGCTACGGAGGCCTAGTTAGTAAAACGTTTAACTTACTAACTAGGCATCCGTGTCTGATATGTAATGATATCTCATTTACCTGAATATTTGTACAACGTTTTTGAAATCCATAATATTTACGTAAAATCACCAACTTCTTTATTTTTTTAATTTATACTTTTTCGAATTTGTTGAACATGTTTGATAAAAGTAAATGACAGAAATCTGTGAAACCGAAAGAGATGACCTCCGTATCCAAGTTGTTAAGGCTTCTGTCTTCGAACCCGGTGGTGACAGTTTCGATTTCCGTTAAAACTCAAATTTCATTAAAAATTATTTTCACTCCAAGGCTTGAAGAAATTGACACATGAGCATAAACTCGGCAGATTGTAACGTATAGATACAACGAAAATATAATTATAAGACAGTTGTACAGTTGTATAAAAACACAAGGAGAATCTAAGAAACAACAGGAACTATGTGAAAGATTATTGAATGTTAAGGAGTTGATGAAATTATGTTATGAAAGAATAGTGTCGTCCTCTCAGAAATGATACAGCGAGAAGCCTTTCTCGACAAGCTTACAGCGAGATAGTATTTATCCACAACATAATGTAAAACCTAGCGGGTATATTGCCATAAGCCAATATTATGAAAGAATAGTGTCGTCCTCTCAGAAATTATACAGCGAGAAGCCTCTCAACAAGCTTACAGCGAGATAGTATTTATCCACAACATAATGTAAAACCTAGCGGGTATATTGCCATAAGCAAATGTTATGAAAGAATAGTGTCGTCCTCTCAGAAATGATACAGCGAGAAGCCTTTCTCAACAAGCTTACAGCGAGATAGTATTTATCCACAACATAATGTAAAACCTAGCGGGTATATTGCCATAAGCAAATGTTATGAAAGAATAGTGTCGTCCTCTCAGAAATGATACAGCGAGAAGCCTTTCCCAACAAGCTTACAGCGAGATAGTATTTATGCACAACATACGAGTAATGTAAAACCTGGCGGGTATATTGCCATAAGCAAATGTTATGAAAGAATAGTGTCGTCCTCTCAGAAATGATACAGCGAGAAGCCTTTCTCAACAAGCTTACAGCGAGATAGTATTTATGCACAACATACGAGAATGTAAAACCTGGCGGGTATATTGCCATAAGCAAATGTTATGAAAGAATAGTGTCGTTCTCTCAGAAATGATACAGCGAGAAGCCTTTCTCAACAAGCTTACAGCGAGATAGTATTTATGCACAACATACGAGTAATGTAAAACCTGGCGGGTATATTGCCATAAGCAAATGTTATGAAAGAATAGTGTCGTCCTCTCAGAAATGATACAGCGAGAAGCCTTTCTCAACAAGCTTACAGCGAGATAGTATTTATGCACAACATACGAGAATGTAAAACCTGGCGGGTATATTGCCATAAGCAAATGTTATGAAAGAATAGTGTCGTCCTCTCAGAAATGATACAGCGAGAAGCCTTTTTCAACAAGCTTACAGCGAAATAGTATTTATCCACAACATAATGTAAAACCTAGCGGGTATATTGCCATAAGCAAATGTTATGAAAGAATAGTGTCGTCCTCTCAGAAATTATACAGCGAGAAGCCTTTCTCAACTAGCTTACAGCGAGATAGTATTTATCCACAACATAATGTAAAACCTAGCGGGTATATTGCCATAAGCAAATGTTATGAAAGAATAGTGTCGTCCTCTCAGAAATGATACAGCGAGAAGCCTTTCTCAACAAGCTTACAGCGAGATAGTATTTATGCACAACATACGAGTAATGTAAAACCTGGCGGGTATATTGCCATAAGCAAATGTTATGAAAGAATAGTGTCGTCCTCTCAGAAATGATACAGCGAGAAGCCTTTCTCAACAAGCTTACAGCGAGATAGTATTTATCCACAACATAATGTAAAACCTAGCGGGTATATTGCCATAAGCAAATGTTATGAAAGAATAGTGTCGTCCTCTCAGAAATGATACAGCGAGAAGCCTTTCTCAACAAGCTTACAGCGAGATAGTATTTATCCACAACATAATGTAAAACCTAGCGGGTATATTGCCATAAGCAAATGTTATGAAAGAATAGTGTCGTCCTCTCAGAAATTATACAGCGAGAAGCCTTTCTCAACAAGCTTACAGCAAGATAGTATTTATCCACAACATAATGTAAAGCCTAGCGGGTATATTGCCATAGAGAAATTCTTTTCATCATCTTCCGTAGACCGCGCTGGATTGTGACTACGAAAATAGGGCGTTATTTCTTCCCCCGTAACAGCGTGGAATGTTGGAAAGCACTCATCAACTTATTTAAGTAGAAGTACGGGATACTAATGGGAATGTTGGAAAACACTCATCAACTTATTTAAGTAGAAGTACGGGATATACTACTGGGAATGTCGGAAAGCACTCATCAACTTATTTAAGTGACTTTTAAATATTTTATGTTTTTTTTTCTTTTGTAATAACTTTATTTTATAATTTAAAAATTTAATGTAATTAAGCCTAGTCTGTGTATTATGAAAATAAATAAATAAAACATTTGAGAATCGAAGAAACTTCATGACCTCTCTAATAAAGTCTGATTACCCATAACGATAGAGTCCATATATGGAGTAGAAACAATGAGATCATTGCAGCATAATGAAACTGGTACAAACTAAATTTACAATCCCAACAGTCTCCGTATCTTGACGGCAAATCAATTATCAACCTGAATTTGCAAAATTATTTTGTAACAGATTGCAGAGGTCCATAATTCATATAAAACGTAATATTTTTTCAAATATTTCATTTATTGTTTACTTACGACAAAATAAGAAATGTGTTCATTAAGTCCACAACAATATTTTAGTTCCAACTGTGATGTATGGGAGGGAATGAAATGTGGATGTGAAAAATGGCGAAGAGAAGACTGCTGAGCTGACATGTTTAGGAGATGTTTAGGGAACAAATAAATTAAGAAAGAATAACAAAATATTATAATAAACAGTGCAAATGAGAGTGGAGGGCGTAGTTGAGGAAGAAAAAGGAGATTATGGTTGGATGTAGTGCGAGATACTTTGAAAGAATGTAACTTAAGATAGAGAAATCATGGGAGTTGCACGAGAAAGTTTATGGATGTAGAAGAGATGAAATATGTGTGTCGATAAGAAAGTCTGATGATCTGTTTTATTTATTTATCCCAACAGGTATGTATGTATATAAACATCAATATAAACCAAATCTCTTAGATTATAATTCAAGTATAACAACAAAAACTTACATGTAACATGGACTAGAAATAAAGTAAATAACAATAAATTACAAAGTACCCGTATTACCAGTTACAAACAAAACAAATACAACAGACTAAAAGCAACAACACAAAACAAGCGTTAAAGCTTGTTTTGATATTTTTGTCTTTTCAATATTTTGGCTTGTTGCGTAATTGTTGTATATCCATGTATGTGTATAAAATATTTTATTGTGGTATATTTATGAAATATTTCATTAAGGTGTGTTTATCCATTTTTTCTTTAAGGTATATTTATTCAATATTTCATTATGGTGTGTTTATTCAATATTTCGTTAGGGACTGTTTTATTTATTTATCCCACTTTTTTATTATGTTATATTTAATCAATATTTCATTAAGGTGCTTGTATGAAATATTTTATTAAGGTATGTTTATGCACTATTTCATTAAGGCATGTTTATCCACTATTTCATTTAGGTATGTTTATCCAATATTTATTTAAGGCATGTTTATCCAATATACCGAAAATATGTTTATTGTAAATTCATACCTTTTTGCACAGAGAAATCCAACTAAACTTTGCCAAAACGTTTTATTTCATCATTTAGAGATTTAACTCTTCGCTGTTTTAAAATTTCATCAGCAAACTATGATGATATCACAATTTTCAAAATGAAATTATATTTCCTTTTCAACGGAGAACCCAGTCGGGCTCATACCAAGTCTCTTGAGGATGGAGAAGAGAGATAGAAACAAAGAATAATTTGTTTACTCGCCTTTAATTAAAATAAATAATACTAAAACCATTTTCCGGTTGGACACGAGGGAGTTAAAAGATCTCATTTAATATTATTAGACTGAATTTAAAATTATTAAGTACGGTAATTAAGCAAGTGGAGGATTTAAGCGGGCTATTTAAATGGCATACTTTCTATAGTTAAGATAGAGGTAAATAATGAAAGGCGTGTTGCTGTAGAAAACATGAGCAACGACGTAAATTTTCCTTTTTTGTCAGCAATCAATCCCAAAGCCTTCGAAAATTATTGTGCACCATTGTGTAATGGGGTCCATTGTATACAATATAACCTGGTGGGCTCTTTGCCATGTGGTAATTAATCTCTTCCAGCCAACCAGAAAGATATAAAAGAGGCCTTAAGTGAAAACTAAACACTGAAATATATATTTTTAAATCTGTGTTCCAGCAGGATTTGAAGCCGCAATCTCCGTATTGGGAGACAAGCGTCTTACCAACAAGGTCACGTAAGTCGTCTTGATGAATGGAAGCGAACCAAAACTATAAGGGTTTTGTAAGACGTGAATGAATATTTTGAAGAATATATGGTATTACAACGCATATGATACATGCATACATACTACCTTCTTACTATTTCACTGTCGGGATGTACAGAGAGGATAGAACAACAATATTTCCTTTCTCGGGACGTATCATTCGCCTCTTCCACATCCATACACCTTATAGAACTCCAAAGGTTTTTCTGACTTTTTATATTTCCTTTCTTTTTTATATATCTTTCACATGATCTAACCATGCTTTCCTTTGTTTTACTCTACCACGCCTTCCACTCACATTTGCGCTATATATTTGTGTTGTTGGTATCTCTTCATTCATTCGTTCTACATGCCCAAAGTGTCTCTGAATGCACGTCTTCATCTAACACAACACATAAATCTAAAGTTCACATTCATTCCCAATTATTTTATATATTATTTATAGTTAAGTATTAACATTGTGGAGGTTCAAGGACATTGTTATTTGTTTTTTAACAAACACTGTTTATTCCATAACCCTATCAGTTTCAAGGATTTCACCTCATCATTAAAGAGGCACACACAGTCTGGTTTGTGCTCCCCTGATGATGAGATGAAAGCCTTGAAACCGGTAGGGTTATACCATAGGTTCTCAACGTGGGCGTTTGAGACTTTCAGGGGGGCAGTAGAAGACCCAGAGAAAATTAGGGGGCGTTGAGATGGTACGGAGGGGCGTGAACAGATTAAAAAAATTTAGTCTAAAAATGACAAAAAAAACATGCTTATCACGAACTAACTAAAGTAAACTTTAATAATGGTTAGTTATTGTTATTGTTAAATGGATTTTTTACTTTGAAACATTTATGAAAAGTATTGATATTTGGCAAAATTGGACGTTAGGGACAAAACACATGAAAACACGTGGAACAAACAATATATCTGTGGTGATTTTGTACATATATTCGTAACCTTTGTCGTCAATGGCAGTTTTTTGAGTAAAAAGTGTGAAATTTCCATATATTACTAACAAATGTATGAGATTTAAACGTTTTATGTCCTTAATAAACGTCAATGAGTTTCTACTTCACTCTTGTCTTGATTCATTATAATTCAAGAATGTTTGAACGAAAAATGTTGTTTTGTAAGTCAAAAGTAATATAATTGATTTTTTACTTGGAAATATTGACACCAACTATAGAAATTTAGTAAAATTGGATGTTTGGGACAAAAAAAAATGAAAACACATAGAACAAACAATAATTCTGCGATGATTTTGTACATATATTCGTAACCTTGGTCGTCAACGGCAGTTTTTGAGTAAAAAACGTGAACTTTTTATATATAACTAACCAATATTTGATGAGGTTGAAACGTTTTATGTCCTAAATCAACGTCAAAGCGTTTCTACTACACTTTTGTGTTGATTCATTATAATTCAAGCATGTTTGAACGAAAAATTGGAAATATTGACGCAAAACATTGACATTTGGCCAATTTGGACCTTTCAGTCTAAAAACATGAAAACACGGAACGGACAATAATTCTATGGTGATTTTGTACACATATTCATAACTTTGGTCGTCAATGGCAGATTTTTCAGTAAAAAGTGTGAAATTTCCGTATATTACTAACAAATGTATGAGGTTTCAACGTTTTATGTCCTAAAGCAACGTCAATGCGTTTCTTCAAAACTTTTGTCTTGATTCATTAAAATTCAAGCATGTTTGTACGAAAAATTGGTATTTCGTTCATTAAAAATTATAAAATTGATTTTTGACTTGGAAATATTCATAAAAAGTATTGATAATTGGCAAAATTGGACGTTTTAGACTAAAACCATGAAAACACGTAGAACAAACAATAATTATCTGGTGATTTATTTATACACATATTCGTAACCTTGGTCGTCAATGGCAGTTTTTTGAGTAAAGAGTGTGAAATATCCGTATATTACTAACAAATGTATATTGAGGTTTAAGCGTTTAATGTCCTAAATCAACAACAATGCGTTTCTACTACACTTTTGTCTTGATTCATTATAATTCAAGCATGTTTGTACAAAAAAATTGGTATTTCGTTAATTAAAAATTATAAAATTGATATTTGACTTGGAAACATTAATGAAAAATTTTGATATTTGGCAAATTTGGACGATCAGGACAAAACACATGAAAACACGTGGAACAAATAATAATTCTGTGGGGATTTTGTACACATATTCGTAACCTTGGTCGTCAATGGTAGTTTTTTGAGTAAAAAGTATGAAATTTCCGTATATATTACTAACAAATGTACATTGAGGTTTAAACGTTTAATGTCCTAAATCAACGTCAAAACGTTTCTACTACACGTTTGTCTTGATTCATTTATAATTCAAGCATGTTTGTACGAAAAATTGGTATTTTGTAAGTCAAAAGTAATAAAATTGATTTTTTACTTGGAAATATTGACACAAAATATAAAAATTTGGCAAAATGGGACGTTTAAGACTAAAAACATGAAAACACGTAGAACAAACAATAATTCTGTGGTAATTTTATACACATATTTGTAACTTTGGTCGTCAATGGCAGTTTTTTGAGTAAAGAGTGTGAAATATCCGTATATAACTAACAAATGTATGAGGTTTAAACGTTTTATGTCATTAATCAACGTCAATGCGTTTCTACTACACTTTTGTCTTGATTCATTATATAAAAATTCAAGCATGTTTGTACGAAAAATTGGTATTTTGTAAATCAAAAGTAATAAAATTGATTTTTTACTTGGAAATATTGACGCAAAATATTGATATTTGGCTAAAAACATGAAAACACGTAGAACAAACAATAATTCTCTGGTGATTTATTTATACAAATATTCGTAACCTTGGTCGTCAATGGACGTTTTTAGAGTTTAAATTGTGAAATTTCCGTATATTACTAACAAATCTATGATGAGGTTGGACGTTTAGGACAAAAAACATGAAAACACGTGGAACAAACAATAATTCTGTGATGATTTTGTACATATCTTCGTAACCTTGGTCGTCAATGGTAGTCTTTTGAGTAAAAAGTGTGAAATTTCCGTATATTACTAACAAATGTATGTTGGGGTTTAAACGTTTAATGTCTTAAATCAACAACAATGCGTTTCTACTACACTTTTGTCTTGATTCATTATAATTCAAGCATGTTTGTACAAAAAAATTGGTATTTCGTTAATTAAAAATTATAAAATTGATTTTTGACTTTGAAACATTGATAAAAATTTTTGATTTTTGGCAAATTTGGACGATCAGGACAAAAAACATGAAAACACGTGAAACAAACAATAATTCTGTGGTGATTTTGTACACATATTCGTAACCTTGGTCGTCAATGGTAGTTTTTTGAGTAAAAAGTGTGAAATTTCCGTATATTACTAACAAATGTATATTGAGGTTTAAACGTTTAATGTCCTAAATCAACGTCAATGCGTTTCTACTTCACGTTTGTCTTGATTCATTATAATTCAAGCATGTTTGTACGAAAAATTGGTATTTTGTAAGTCAAAAGTAATAAAATTGATTTTTTACTTGGAAATATTGACACAAAATATAAAAATTTGGCAAAATTGGACGTTTAAGACTAAAAACATGAAAACACGTAGAACAAACAATAATTCTGTGGTAATTTTATACACATATTCGTAACCTTGGTCGTCAATGGCAGTTTTTTGAGTAAAGAGTGTGAAATATCCGTATATTACTAACAAATGTATGAGGTTTAAACGTTTTATGTCCTTAATCAACGTCAATGCGTTTCTACTACACTTTTGTCTTGATTCATTGTAATTCAAGCATGTTTGTACGAAAAATTGGTATTATGTAAGTCAAAAGTAATAAAATTGATTTTTTATTGTACTTGGAAATATTGACGCAGAATATTGATATTTGGCAAAATTGGACTTTGGGACAAAAACATGAAAACACATAGAACAAACATTAATTCTGTGGTAATTTTATACACCTTGGTCGTCAATGGCAGTTTTTTGAGTAAAGAGTGTGAAATATCCGTATATTACTAACAAATGTATGAGGTTTCAACGTTTTATGTCCTAAAGCAACGTCAATGCGTTTCTTCAAAACTTTTGTCTTGATTCATTAAAATTCAAGCATGTTTGTACGAAAAATTGGTATTTCGTTCATTAAAAATTATAAAATTGATTTTTGACTTGGAAATATTCATAAAAAGTATTGATATTTGGCAAAATTGGAGGTTTTTGACTAAAAACATGAAAACACGTAGAACAAACAATAATTCTCTGGTGATTTATTTATACACATATTCGTAACCTTGGTCGTCAATGGACGTTTTTACAGTTTAAATTGTGAAATTTCCGTATATTACTAACAAATCTATGATGAGGTTTAAACGTTTAATGTCCTAAATCAACGTCAAAGCGTTTCTACTGCACTTTTGTCTTGATACATTATAATTCAAGCATGTTTGTACGAAAAATTGGTATTTCGTTAGTTAAAAATGATAAAATTGATTTTTTACTTGGAAATATTGATGAAAAATATTGCTTTTTGGCAAAGTTGGACGTTTAGGACAAAAAACATGAAAACACGTGGAACAAACAATAATTCTGTGATGATTTGTACATATATTCGTTACCTTGGTCGTCAATGGTAGTCTTTTGAGTAAAAAGTGTGAAATTTCCGTATATTACTAACAAATGTATATTGAGGTTTAAACGTTTAATGTCCTAAATCAACGTCAATGCGTTTCTACTACACGTTTGTCTTGATTCATTATAATTCAAGCATGTTTGTACTAAAAATTGGTATTTTGTAAGTCAAAAGTAATAATTTTGATTTTTTACTTGGAAATATTGACACAAAATATAAAAATTTGGCAAAATTGGACGTTTAAGACTAAAAACATGAAAACACGTAGAACAAACAATAATTCTGCGGTAATTTTATACACATATTCGTAACCTTGGTCGTCAATGGCAGTTTTTTGACAAAAGAGTGTGAAATATCCGTATATTACTAACAAATGTATGAGGTTTAAACGTTTTATGTCCTTTATCAACGTCAATGCGTTTCTACTACACTTTTGTCTTGATTCATTGTAATTCAAGCATGTTTGTACGAAAAATTGGTATTTTGTAAATCAAAAGTAATAAAATTGATTTTTTACTTGGAAATATTGACGCAAAATATTGATATTTTGCTAAATGAGTCGTTAAGGACAAAAACATGAAAAAACATAGAACTAACTTTACTTCTGTGATGATTTTGTACATATATTGGTAACCTTGGTCGTCAGTGGTAGTTTTTTGAGTAAAATGTGTGAAATTTCCATATATTGCTAACAAATACATGATGAGGTATAAACGTTTTATGTCTTAAATCAACGTCAATGCGTTTCCACTACACTTTGGTCTTGATTCATTATTATTCAAGCATGTTTGTTCAAAAAAATTGTATTTGGTAAGTCAAAAGTGATAAAATTGATTTTTTACTTGGAAATATTGACTCAAAATATTGAAATTTGGCAAAATTGGACGTTTAAGACTAAAAACATGAAAACACGTTTGACAAACAATAAATCTATGGTGATTATGTACACATATTCGTAACCTTGGTCGTCAATGGACGTTTTTTGAGTAAAAAGTGTGAAATTTCCGTATATTACTAACAAATCTATGATGAGGTTTAAACGCTTTATGTCCTAAATCAACGTCAAAGCGTTTCTACTACACTTTTGTCTTGATACATTATAATTCAAGCATGTTTGTACGAAAAATTGGTATTATGTAAGTCAAAAGTAATAAAATTGATTTTTTATTGTACTTGGAAATATTGACGCAGAATATTGATATTTGGCAAAATTGGACTTTGGGACAAAAACATGAAAACACATAGAACAAACATTAATTCTGTGGTAATTTTATACACCTTGGTCGTCAATGGCAGTTTTTTGAGTAAAGAGTGTGAAATATCCGTATATTACTAACAAATATATGAGGTTTCAACGTTTTATGTCCTAAAGCAACGTCAATGCGTTTCTTCAAAACTTTTGTCTTGATTCATTAAAATTCAAGCATGTTTGTACGAAAAATTGGTATTTCGTTCATTAAAAATTATAAAATTGATTTTTGACTTGGAAATATTCATAAAAAGTATTGATATTTGGCAAAATTGGACGTTTTAGACTAAAAACATGAAAACACGTAGAACAAACAATAATTCTCTGGTGATTTATTTATACACATATTCGTAACCTTGGTCGTCAATGGACGTTTTAACAGTTTAAATTGTGAAATTTCCGTATATTACTAACAAATCTATGATGAGGTTTAAACGTTTAATGTCCTAAATCAACGTCAAAGCGTTTCTACTGCACTTTTGTCTTGATACATTATAATTCAAGCATGTTTGTACGAAAAATTGGTATTTCGTTAGTTAAAAATGATAAAATTGATTTTTTACTTGGAAATATTGATGAAAAATATTGCTATTTGGCAAAGTTGGACGTTTTGGACAAAAAACATGAAAACACGTGGAACAAACAATAATTCTGTGATGATTTTGTACATATATTCGTTACCTTGGTCGTCAATGGTAGTCTTTTGAGTAAAAAGTGTGAAATTTCCGTATATAACTAACAAATGTATATTGAGGTTTAAACGTTTAATGTCCTAAATCAACGCCAATGCGTTTCTACTACACGTTTGTCTTGATTCATTATAATTCAAGCATGTTTGTACGAAAAATTGGTATTTTGTAAGTCAAAAGTAATAAAATTGATTTTTTACTTGGAAATATTGACATAAAATATAAAAATTTGGCAAAATTGGACGTTTAAGACTAAAAACATGAAAACACGTAGAACAAACAATAATTCTGTGGTAATTTTATACACATATTCGTAATCTTGGTCGTCAATGGCAGTTTTTTGAGTAAAGAGTGTGAAATATCCGTATATTACTAACAAATGTATGAGGTTTAAACGTTTTATGTCCTTAATCAACGTCAATGCGTTTCTACTACACTTTTGTCTTGATTCATTATAATTCAAGCATGTTTGTACGAAAAATTGGTATTTTGTAAATCAAAAGTAATAAAATTGATTTTTTACTTGGAAATATTGACGCAAAATATTGATATTTGGCTAAATTAGTCGTTAAGGACAAAAACATGAAAACACATAGAACAAACTTTACTTCTGTGATGATTTTGTACATATATTGGTAACCTTGGTCGTCAGTGGTAGTTTTTTGAGTAAAATGTGTGAAATTTCCATATATTGCTAACAAATACATGATGAGGTATAAACGTTTTATGTCTTAAATCAACGTCAATGCGTTTCCACTACACTTTGGTCTTGATTCATTATTATTCAAGCATGTTTGTTCAAAAAAATTGTATTTGGTAAGTCAAAAGTGATAAAATTAATTTTTTACTTGGAAATATTGACTCAAAATATTGAAATTTGGCAAAATTGGACGTTTAAGACTAAAAACATGAAAACACGTTTGACAAACAATAAATCTATGGTGATTATGTACACATATTCGTAACCTTGGTCGTCAATGGACGTTTTTTGAGTAAAAAGTGTGAAATTTCCGTACATTACTAACAAATCTATGATGAGGTTTAAACGTTTTATGTCCTAAATCAACGTCAAAGCGTTTCTACTACACTTTTGTCTTGATACATTATATATAATTCAAGCATGTTTGTACGAAAAATTGGTATTACGTTACTTAAAATGATAAAATTGATTTTTTACTTGGAAATATTGATGAAAAATATTGATATTTGGCAAAGTTTTACGTTAAGGACAAAAAACATGAAAACACGTGGAACAAACAATAATTCTGTGATGATTTTGTACATATATTCGTAACCTTGGTCGTCAATGGTAGTTTTTTGAGTAAAAAGTGTGAAATTTGCGTATATTACTAACAAATGTATGTTGAGTTTAAACGTTTAATGTCGTAAATCCAACGTCAATGCGTTTCTACTAAACTTTTGTCTTGATTCATTATAATTCAAGCATGTTTGTACGAAAAATTGGTATTATGTAAGTCAAAAGTAATAAAATTGATTTTTTACTTGGAAATATTGACGCAAAATATTGATATTTGGCAAAATTGGACTTTGGGACAAAAACATGAAAACACATAGAACAAACATTAATTCTGTGATGATTTTGTACATATATTCGTAACCTTGGTCGTCAATGGTAGTTTTTTGAGTAAAGAGTGTGAAATATCCGTATATTACTAACAAATGTATGAGGTTTCAACGTTTTATGTCCTAAAGCAACGTCAATGCGTTTCTTCAAAACTTTTGTCTTGATTCATTAAAATTCAAGCATGTTTGTACGAAAAATTGGTATTTCGTTCATTAAAAATTATAAAATTGATTTTTGACTTGGAAATATTCATAAAAAGTATTGATATTTGGCAAAATTGGACGTTTTAGACTAAAAACATGAAAACACGTAGAACAAACAATAATTCTCTGGTGATTTATTTATACACATATTCGTAACCTTGGTCGTCAATGGACGTTTTTACAGTTTAAATTGTGAAATTTCCGTATATTACTAACAAATCTATGATGAGGTTTAAACGTTTAATGTCCTAAATCAACGTCAAAGCGTTTCTACTGCACTTTTGTCTTGATACATTATAATTCAAGCATGTTTGTACGAAAAATTGGTATTTCGTTAGTTAAAAATGATAAAATTGATTTTTTACTTGGAAATATTGATGAAAAATATTGCTATTTGGCAAAGTTGGACGTTTAGGACAAAAAACATGAAAACACGTGGAACAAACAATAATTCTGTGGTAATTATATACACATATTCGTAACCTTGGTCGTCAATGGCAGTTTTTTGAGTAAAGAGTGTGAAATATCCGTATATTACTAACAAATGTATATTGAGGTTTAAACGTTTAATGTCCTAAATCAACGTCAATGCGTTTCTACTACACGTTTGTCTTGATTCATTATAATTCAAGCATGTTTGTACGAAAAATTGGTATTATGTAAGTCAAAAGTAATAAAATTGATTTTTTACTTGGAAATATTGACGCAAAATATTGATATTTGGCAAAATTGGACTTTGGGACAAAAACATGAAAACACATAGAAAAAACATTAATTCTGTGATGATTTTGTACATATATTCGTAACCTTGGTCGTCAATGGTAGGTTTTTGAGTATAATGTGTGAAATTTCCATATATTACTAACAAATAAATGATGAGGTAAAAACGTTTTATGTCTTAAATCAACGTCAATGCGTTTCCACTACACTTTGGTCTTGATTCATTATAATTCAAGCATGTTTGTTCAAAAAAAAGGTATTTGGTAAGTCAAAAGTAATAAAATTGATTTTTTACTTGGAAATATTGATGAAAAATATTGATATTTGCCAAAGTTTGACGATTAGGACAAAAACATGAAAACACTTGGAACAAACAATAAATCTGTGATGATTTTGTACATATATTCGTAACCTTGGTTGCCATTGGTAGTTTTTTGAGTAAAAAGTGTGAAATTTCCGTGTATTACTAACAAATGTATGTTGAGGTTTAAACGTTTAATGTCCTAAATCAACGTCAATGCGTTTCTACTACACTTTTTTCTTGATTCGTTATGTTTCAAGCATGTTTGTACGAAAAATTGGTATTTTGTAAGTCAAAAGTAATAAAATTGATTTTTTACTTGGAAATATTGACACAAAATATAAAAATTTGGCAAAATTGGACGTTTTAGACTAAAAACATGAAAACACGTAGAACAAACAATAATTCTGTGGTAATTTTATACACATATTCGTAACCTTGGTCGTCAATGGCAGTTTTTTGAGTAAAGAGTGTGAAATATCCGTATATTACTAACAAATGCATGAGGTTTAAACGTTTTATGTCCTAAATCAACGTCAAAGCGTTTCTACTGCACTTTTGTCTTGATACATTATAATTCAAGCATGTTTGTACGAAAAATTGGTATTTCGTTAGTTAAAAATGATAAAATTGATTTTTTACTTGGAAATATTGATGAAAAATATTGCTATTTGGCAAAGTTGGACGTTTAGGACAAAAAACATGAAAACACGTGGAACAAACAATAATTCTGTGGTAATTTTATACACATATTCGTAACCTTGGTCGTCAATGGCAGTTTTTTGAGTAAAGAGTGCGAAATATCCGTATATTACTAACAAATGTATATTGAGGTTTAAACGTTTAATGTCCTAAATCAACGTCAATGCGTTTCTACTACACGTTTGTCTTGATTCATTATAATTCAAGCATGTTTGTACGAAAAATTGGTATTTTGTAAGTCAAAAGTAATAAAATTGATTTTTTACTTGGAAATATTGACATAAAATATAAAAATTTGGTAAATTGGACGTTTTAGACTAAAAACATGAAAACACGTAGAACAAACAATAATTCTGTGGTAATTTTATACACATATTCGTAACCTTGGTCGTCAATGGCAGTTTTTTGAGTAAAGAGTGTGAAATATCCGTATATTACTAACAAATGCATGAGGTTTAAACGTTTTATGTCCTTAATCAACGTCAATGCGTTTCTACTACACTTTTGTCTTGATTCATTATAATTCAAGCATGTTTGTACGAAAAATTGGTATTTTGTAAATCAAAAGTAATAAAATTGATTTTTTACTTGGAAATATTGACGCAAAATATTGATATTTGGCTAAATTAGTCGTTAAGGACAAAAACATGAAAACACATAGAACAAACTTTACTTCTGTGATGATTTTGTACATATATTGGTAACCTTGGTCGTCAGTGGTAGTTTTTTGAGTAAAGAGTGTGAAATATCCGTATATTACTAACAAATGTATGAGGTTTCAACGTTTTATGTCCTAAAGCAACGTCAATGCGTTTCTTCAAAACTTTTGTCTTGATTCATTAAAATTCAAGCATGTTTGTACGAAAAATTGGTATTTCGTTCATTAAAAATTATAAAATTGATTTTTGACTTGGAAATATTCATAAAAAGTATTGATATTTGGCAAAATTGGACGTTTTAGACTAAAAACATGAAAACACGTAGAACAAACAATAATTCTCTGGTGATTTATTTATACACATATTCGTAACCTTGGTCGTCAATGGACGTTTTTACAGTTTAAATTGTGAAATTTCCGTATATTACTAACAAATCTATGATGAGGTTTAAACGTTTAATGTCCTAAATCAACGTCAAAGCGTTTCTACTGCACTTTTGTCTTGATACATTATAATTCAAGCATGTTTGTACGAAAAATTGGTATTTCGTTAGTTAAAAATGATAAAATTGATTTTTTACTTGGAAATATTGATGAAAAATATTGCTATTTGGCAAAATTGGACGTTTAGGACAAAAAACATGAAAACACGTGGAACAAACAATAATTCTGTGGTAATTTTATACACATATTCGTAACCTTGGTCGTCAATGGCAGTTTTTTGAGTAAAGAGTGTGAAATATCCGTATATTACTAACAAATGTATATTGAGGTTTAAACGTTTAATGTCCTAAATCAACGTCAATGCGTTTCTACTACACGTTTGTCTTGATTCATTATAATTCAAGCATGTTTGTACGAAAAATTGGTATTTTGTAAGTCAAAAGTAATAAAATTGATTTTTTACTTGGAAATATTGACATAAAATATAAAAATTTGGTAAATTGGACGTTTTAGACTAAAAACATGAAAACACGTAGAACAAACAATAATGCTGTGGTAATTTTATACACATATTCGTAACCTGGGTCGTCAATGGCAGTTTTTTGAGTAAAGAGTGTGAAATATCCGTATATTACTAACAAATGCATGAGGTTTAAACGTTTTATGTCCTTAATCAACGTCAATGCGTTTCTACTACACTTTTGTCTTGATTCATTATATAAAAATTCAAGCATGTTTGTACGAAAAATTGGTATTTTGTAAATCAAAAGTAATAAAATTGATTTTTTACTTGGAAATATTGACGCAAAATATTGATATTTGGCTAAATTAGTCTTTAAGGACAAAAACATGAAAACACATAGAACAAACTTTACTTCTGTGATGATTTTGTACATATATTGGTAACCTTGGTCGTCAGTGGTAGTTTTTTGAGTAAAATGTGTGAAATTTCCATATATTGCTAACAAATACATGATGAGGTATAAACGTTTTATGTCTTAAATCAACGTCAATGCGTTTCCACTACACTTTGGTCTTGATTCATTATTATTCAAGCATGTTTGTTCAAAAAAATTGTATTTGGTAAGTCAAAAGTGATAAAATTGATTTTTTACTTGGAAATATTGACTCAAAATATTGAAATTTGGCAAAATTGGACGTTTAAGACTAAAAACATGAAAACACGTTTGACAAACAATAAATCTATGGTGATTATGTACACATATTCGTAACCTTGGTCGTCAATGGACGTTTTTTGAGTAAAAAGTGTGAAATTTCCGTATATTACTAACAAATCTATGATGAGGTTTAAACGCTTTATGTCCTAAATCAACGTCAAAGCGTTTCTACTACACTTTTGTCTTGATACATTATAATTCAAGCATGTTTGTACGAAAAATTGATATTATGTAAGTCAAAAGTAATAAAATTGATTTTTTATTGTACTTGGAAATATTGACGCAGAATATTGATATTTGGCAAAATTGGACTTTGGGACAAAAACATGAAAACACATAGAACAAACATTAATTCTGTGGTAATTTTTATACACATATTCGTAACCTTGGTCGTCAATGGCAGTTTTTTGAGTAAAGAGTGTGAAATATCCGTATATTACTAACAAATGTATGAGGTTTCAACGTTTTATGTCCTAAAGCAACGTCAATGCGTTTCTTCAAAACTTTTGTCTTGATTCATTAAAATTCAAGCATGTTTGTACGAAAAATTGGTATTTCGTTCATTAAAAATTATAAAATTGATTTTTGACTTGGAAATATTCATAAAAAGTATTGATATTTGGCAAAATTGGACGTTTTAGACTAAAAACATGAAAACACGTAGAACAAACAATAATTCTCTGGTGATTTATTTATACACATATTCGTAACCTTGGTCGTCAATGGACGTTTTTACAGTTTAAATTGTGAAATTTCCGTATATTACTAACAAATCTATGATGAGGTTTAAACGTTTAATGTCCTAAATCAACGTCAAAGCGTTTCTACTGCACTTTTGTCTTGATACATTATAATTCAAGCATGTTTGTACGAAAAATTGGTATTTCGTTAGTTAAAAATGATAAAATTGATTTTTTACTTGGAAATATTGATGAAAAATATTGCTATTTGGCAAAGTTGGACGTTTAGGACAAAAAACATGAAAACACGTGGAACAAACAATAATTCTGTGGTAATTATATACACATATTCGTAACCTTGGTCGTCAATGGCAGTTTTTTGAGTAAAGAGTGTGAAATATCCGTATATTACTAACAAATGTATATTGAGGTTTAAACGTTTAATGTCCTAAATCAACGTCAATGCGTTTCTACTACACGTTTGTCTTGATTCATTATAATTCAAGCATGTTTGTACGAAAAATTGGTATTATGTAAGTCAAAAGTAATAAAATTGATTTTTTACTTGGAAATATTGACGAAAAATATTGATATTTGGCAAAATTGGACTTTGGGACAAAAACATGAAAACACATAGAAAAAACATTAATTCTGTGATGATTTTGTACCTATATTCGTAACCTTGGGCGTCAATGGTAGTTTTTTGAGTATAATGTGTGAAATTTCCATATATTACTAACAAATAAATGATGAGGTAAAAACGTTTTATGTCTTAAATCAACGTCAATGCGTTTCCACTACACTTTGGTCTTGATTCATTATAATTCAAGCATGTTTGTTCAAAAAAAAGGTATTCGGTAAGTCAAAAGTAATAAAATTGATTTTTTACTTGGAAATATTGATGAAAAATATTGATATTTGCCAAAGTTTGACGATTAGGACAAAAACATGAAAACACTTGGAACAAACAATAAATCTGTGATGATTTTGTACATATATTCGTAACCTTGGTTGCCATTGGTAGTTTTTTGAGTAAAAAGTGTGAAATTTCCGTGTATTACTAACAAATGTATGTTGAGGTTTAAACGTTTAATGTCCTAAATCAACGTCAATGCGTTTCTACTACACTTTTTTCTTGATTCGTTATGTTTCAAGCATGTTTGTACGAAAAATTGGTATTTTGTAAGTCAAAAGTAATAAAATTGATTTTTTACTTGGAAATATTGACACAAAATATAAAAATTTGGCAAAATTGGACGTTTTAGACTAAAAACATGAAAACACGTAGAACAAACAATAATTCTGTGGTAATTTTATACACATATTCGTAACCTTGGTCGTCAATGGCAGTTTTTTGAGTAAAGAGTGTGAAATATCCGTATATTACTAACAAATGTATGAGGTTTAAACGTTTTATGTCCTTAATCAACGTCAATGCGTTTCTACTACACTTTTGTCTTGATTCATTATAATTCAAGCATGTTTGTACGAAAAATTGGTATTTCGTTCTTAAAAAATGATAAAATTGATTTTTTACTTGGAAATATTGACGCAAAATATTGATATTTAGCAAAGTTTGACGTTTAGGACAAAAAACATTAAAACACGTGGAACTAACAATAATTCTGTGATGATTTTGTACATATATTCGTACTTGATGACGACTTGGTCGTCAATGGTGGTTTTTTGAATAAAAAGTGTGAAATTTCTATATAATACTTACAAATATATGATGAGGTTTAAACGTTTTATGTCCAAAATCAACGTCAATGCGTTTCTACTACACTTTTGTCTTGATTGATTATAATTCAAGCATGTTTGCAGGAAAAGTTAGTATTTTGTTAGTCAAAAGTGATAAAATTGATTTTTTATAATTATTTTTTATACATTTATTCGTAACCTTGGTCGTCAATGGTAGTTTTTTTGAGTTAAAAGTGTGAAATTATTATAGTATATATTACTAATAAATATATGATGAGGTTTAAACGTTTTATGTCCTAAATCAACGTCAATGCGTTTCTACTACACTTTTTTCTTGATTCATTTATAATTCAAGAATTGGTAAATTGTATGTCAAAAGTGAAAAAATTGATTTTTTACTTGGAAATATTGATGAAAATAATTAATGTTTGGCCAAATTGGACGTTTGGGACAAAAACATGAAAACACGTGAAACAAACAATAATTCTGTGATGATTTTGTACATATAGTCAATGGCAGTTTTTTGAGTAAAAATTGTGAAAGTTCCCATATATAACTAACAAATATAGGATGAGGTTTAAACGTTTTATGTCCTAAATTATAGGTTCTCAACGTGGGCGATAACGCCCCCTTTTGGATGTTTGAGACTTTCGGGGGAGCAGTAGAAGACCCAGAGAAAATTTGGGGGCGTTGAGATGGCACGGAAGTGCGTGAGCAGATAAAAAAAATATAGTCTTAAAGAGACAAAAAAAAACACGCTCATCACGTACTAACTAAAGTTAACTTTAATATTGGTAATTTTTTTTTTATTGTACGTATTCTAATTATTTTTATCACGTGGGCGAAAATTCACATATTTTTGTAGTTCGGGAAGTGGATTAAAATTGAACTTACAGATTCCATTACATTCAGATCTACATCAAATTGGATGATAAAAAAAAATTATTTTAGATTTGAATAAAAAATTTTCAAATCTTCCAATTTCACGTGAAATATCTCATATGTAAATACAGGTAAAGTTAACAAAAGCCTTTTAATAAAAATCAGAAAAAAATATGCTTGTAGCAATTCAGTTATAACAAGTTTTTGTTAAATAACGTGATTTTTGCAATACTGCAAGAATTGAATGTATTATCTGCGCTTGTTCTAACCCGCACTCTGCTCCCGCAACACCTTTGCCCCGCGCTTTACTTCCGCGCCGGGTGTTATAAACGAGTCACTGCATGTTTATCTTTTTCCTGTCGATGCGTGTTATATGTCTCCAACGTATATAAAGGCAGTGATTTTTCATTTTATTTTCATTAGCATTATCGCGCGCAATTAATGACAGGGTTTTAAAAGTTGGGCCATACCATATCCTATCTTACGACTGTAGTATATAATATTACACGTTTAAATATAATCGTGGCAATAGCTGTTTCAGATTCGCAAGTAAAAAAAATTGGGGTGCTTTAGAAAAAAAAATATTCTCAAAATGAGCGGTGGGCAAAATAAGGTTGAGAACCTATGGGTTATACCATTATATGGTAAAAAGTGGAATAAACAGTGTTTTATAAAAACAAATTACAATCGAATTATTTCATTATGTTTTACTTGTCCCCATTGTCCCCTCATGTATTTTTCCCAATGCACTAATTTCTACAACATATATTTAGCTTCTTTCAGCATTTTTTCACGTTTCACACCCATATATAAATTATTTTGAAATTTAATAGTCACTTGTTTTTTTTTAAAAGGCTAGGATGACTTGTGCTATGAAATTCAAGTCATAATGCAATTATGTGAGTCAACATTATTTAAGATTTTTTTTAAATTACGATTCTGGACCATTTAAAGTTTTAGCTGATTAAGCTTCAAAAAATTAACAATCGATCTCTTGTTTTATTGCCCACAAAACTTTTCGACTTAGTTACTAAAGCTTATTTAACAAACAACCAAAATTGAGTGAATGTTTCGAAACGATACATTATTTATGATGTAATAAATTTAATAAACCTGTCAACATTTCCATTTCACTTAGAATTAAATTTGCAAATGTTGCTTTCATTGGCCATTTGCGATATGCCTCGCACTACATCACTTCAGCGCGGTGCTATTTTAAGGAACTGTCATTTTATGAAACTATGTAATTTATTACTTAAGCTCACAAAACCTTTGACATTTAAAAATATTTTTTTGTAAGTAATACTTAGATTTACGGATTACATAAAAAGGTTCTCATTAAAGGTTGTTGGATTTGTAGATTATTTATTGTATTATATTACGCCATGGATAGCAAAGCGAACTTCGAGTAATGCCTCCATTCTTGAAGAACTAAGAGTCACTGATAGATGGTTGACAGTATGTCTACGAGAAGTCCTCCGATTCTTTAGACACATTATTATTTGGAGACAGTTTGGTAAAGGTTGTAGTCATGCGTTAGTCTGACCAAAGAATCGTCGCAACAGGACTACCCCTTAATAACTGTGGAGTGCTGAGATGGATGGAGAGGAGACGTCGAGGGTTATCATGGGAGTCATGTTACTCAGTCATGAGCTATCATATACGACAGGATAATGATCTATTACACTTTCATTATGTACACTATAACTATCATTTTTTTAAAGTCGTAATATCTTATAAACAACCAAAAATGTGTTTCCTAAGGGAAAAATCACAAGTTATATGAATTTTAAAAAATCCTTATTTTTTCTCAAATATGTTTTAAGACTTTCGCGGTTCTTCGGGTTAGTTACAAAAGGTATTTAGGTGTTTTGTACCTCGTGGTTTGGCTAAAGTTGTCAACGTTTCGAAAACATTACTAGTTTATTTGTAATAGTGAAGCTGATTAAACAAGCTTTGAAGATGAAAACTACATCGTTTTTAAAACGTCGTCATCACAAATCGAACCAGTTAAAGACTCCGAAAAACCTTATATAGCTATAACTTATACTTAATAATATATAGCTATAACTTATAGCAAACCTTATATAGCTATAACTTATACTTTAGTTATTCTTAAAATTAAAATGTTAGTTAATTTGAATTTTGTTTTAAAGGGACTAACAAAATTACACTTTCATTATAAACAAAACCATCTGGAAGTTTTTTTTGCTATACAGTAATTACTTCTACCAATCAAAAAAATTAAAGAGGTTTCACGTGAAAAAACAGTCTAAAAAAAGTTTTTTTTTTATATTTTGTAATATCTGTATTATTATTTTTTTGTATCCACTTTGCACGGATTTCTCCTGTTACACAAAGAGGGTCTGCTTCTAGCGTTAGCTTATTCGTTAGGAATAATATCTGCCAGGATTCTTCTCATACTGCTAGGCGGTACCGAAAATATATCAACAGTGTCATTCACTTGGTTCAATATCTATATACCTCGCGTGACTGAGTTTTTAGCCATGATATTTGTTCTGTAAGTTGGTATGTAGAACAGAGGGTGATTCTTTGGACGACTATATTTATTAGGTACATATAATCTTAGTGCTTCTAGAATCGCAGGACAGTTAAAGCAACTTTGAAAAACCTTTAGTAGGAATATCGCAATGGATTTGGTACCATTCTCCCAGCAATTGGCATGAATCTGCGTAACTTTTGTCTGGTTAATTGGAAGAGAATGCTGTGTAGCAAAAATCTCACAATTTTCATTATTTACAATAAAATATATGAATAAATAATGGAATAAATATTTGAATATTTTTTATTTCAAACATAAAATTTTATTGAACTCTAAAAAGACCCTTGAAACACGTCATAATAAAACTGTAATTTTCGTATCTCAAAAGAGCATCAAATATTTTTAAAAAGAAGTGTCAAGGAATTGTCAAAGGTTTACCGAAACAGAAAATAACACCAAAAGACATTTCCATTTGACAGCCTCATGTCAAGACTGTCCAACATTTTTTTAAAGTTTTTTCAAAAGGAATGTTATATTTACATTTCTGAGGAAAATAAATTTATTTTGTAGTCTGTAAGCTAAAAAAATACACCATTATATTATAGTGCATATATAATCTAAGATAAATAGAAATTTCATAGTTTAGAGAAAATTATATTAAAAATTTCAGAGTATGAAGCTCATAATCAATAGGTACGTTTCTCTTTGTTTACATTTCACATACATGATATACCTTTTTCCATAGATTTTATGGTATTTACCATATCAGAGTAGGCTTTTTCCTTCTTTTTCTTCTTCCCAGTGTTATGTCAGGTCCCCCCAACGTTGAGTATCACCTGAGAGTAGACATTTTTGTCTCCGGCAGCCCGAAAAAGATTCCCAACGCTCCTTATACCAGTCCAATTACGTATATTGCGGAGCCAGGAGATCTGTCTCCTGCCAACACCTCTTCGACCCTCTATTTTGTCTTAGATGATCAGGTGCAGTAATTTGTTCTTTGCTCCTCAAAGTACATGACCCAAGTAGGGTACTTTTCGGATTATAATATTAGTCAGCAACTCTCTATCAACTTTGGCTCTTTGAAGAACCCTTGTGTTGCTGACCATATCCATCCAGAGTATCCGTAGCATTATCCGGTACATCCACATTTCGAATGCTTCCAGTCGGTTCATACTGCTTTTTCCTTAATTGATTCAAACTAAGGTGCATATCATTCAATAAAAATACTTCGATACGGTACCTCCAATAATGTGAAGGTGCCCAATTACTGCATGGGAAGATTCTGAGAGAAAAATATATCCAGGTTACCAATCCACACACAATGTTTTGCAATATATTACACTTTGGCTGTTTACAGTACAGTCTGGGGGGCTTATTGGCATGCATCAAACTCTTCCAACCAACCATAAAGGTGTTAAACAAGCCTTAACTGATAACCAGACTGGAATCCTTTTTAAAAAAATGGGTATCAACGTGAATCAAACCCTTAACCACAGGGCTGAATAACATGTGTTTTATCAACTGGGTTACGAAGATCGTGAATGTCACTATGAAAATTGAATGTCACAATGATGTATTACATTTTTTTTATATACACTACAACTTAGTGCGATCATTACAAAACAAAAGCTTGATTTATAACAGCCGCATCCACTACGTTCCTATTCTTATACTCCACAAATGATCGATACTTTTTCATCTTTTTTTATATACAATACATGATGGATTCGATTCTTTTTAAATTGAATTCTTGGACTATCCAATTTAATTCCGGCCATTGGAGCTTTAATGGCAAACTATTTAGCTTCAACCTTGTTCCATCGCCTTGTTGGAATTTTTCCCGCCATCTGGATCAATCTGCAGAGCACATTTTGTAGTACTGCGATGCAAATATAGTCAACAATTTCCGAAGCGAGCTCCACTTAGCCTTATATCAGTTCGTCTTCGGACCGATTGTCTACTTGGATTGGATTGGATTCGATTGGGATCTAGTGGCATCAAAGGATAGTTTTTTTGCATTTGAAATTTTCTGTGAAAGTACTGGTAACTTGTTGGGCTATTTGAACTCCAGACAATAAGCCACTTTATAAGAAAAAAAAATCTACACTGTGAGTCATTTTCCTTTTCCAGTGATGTCGGACCATAAGTCCGTCGTCACCACTATTATTCTCACACTCAGGTGTGTCACTGCCGGAGAAGGAGTCCCTCGGAACAGTTCCTTCTTTGTCACTATATGACGTCACGTTCACAAAAAAGAAGATTTCGATCTTCTAGTGTAGATCGTGCTACGCACTAAGAGTACTACGTAGGATCCTGGGCCCCGAGAATGACGGCGAAACCTGGCGAATACGATACAACGACGAGCTATATAATATCTACAAAGCTTCCAGGCTATCTATACATGTCAGACTGAGCAGATTGAGATGGGCCGGACATGTGCAGAGAATGCCGTCATAACGAGCACCCAAAAGAATCCTAGAAGGACACCCGGGTGTGAGAAGGAGTGGGCAGGCCGAGGCTGCGATGGGAGGACAAAGTTGAGAGGGACGCAACCCGGCTGCTACAAGCGCAGGATTGGAGGGTCGAGGCGGAAGACAGGAGGAGTTGGAGGCGAAGGTTGACGGAGGCCAAAGCTCGATATGGGCTGTAAGGCCATCGAAAGAAAGAAAGAAGTGTAGATCGTGCTGAATGAGAACTTATTTTGCCCCCCATAGCAGCGTGGGTGGAGATGTGATCGAACTGAACTGAATTAAATTAATTAATCGTGAAATGTACAGTCAATTTTTTCGAAATATAAAGTCTTGTTTCCTTCGCGTGCTTAGAAGATATTGAAGTGAATTGCAAGTGATTAATTTTACATTACTGCCATTCATATAACATAATATTGCAGATGGATGTGCATGTTTCTGAATACGATCTTTGTACGTGCAGATATTGAGCAATTTTTGAAGGTAAAACACATATGATCACTATGATTCATTTTATAAACTTAGATATTAAAGTAACGAGATATTCTTACAGCATTTTTTGCAAGGAGAAAGGTCGAACACGACTTATTTACAAACAATTATAGCTCATATAACGAGACCTTATAGAAAAAAGCGGTAATTTATTTAATCTTATTGTTGATAAAATATCATCAGAGACGCTCAAAGTAAGTAGTATAAACCGACTGGAAGCATTCGAAATGTGGATACACCGGAGAATGCTACGGATATCCTGGACGGATATGGTCAGCAACACACAAGGGTTCTTCAAAGAGCCAAAGTTGATAAAGAGTTGCTGACTAATATTAAAATCCGAAAGGTGTCCTATTTGGGTCATGTACTTAGAGGAGCAAAGTACAAGTTACTGCACCTGATCATCCAAGGCCGAATAGAGGGTCAAAGAGGTATTGGCAGGTGGCAAATCTTCTGGCTCCGCAATATACGTGATTGAACTGGCATAAGGGGCGTTGGAGATCTTTTTCGGGCTGCCGGGGACAAAGATGTCTACTCTCAAGAGATATTCAACGTTAGGGGGGGGCCTAACATGACACTGAGAAGAAGAAGAATGACATCAAACAAAATGCTTGACAGAATACGGAATGAAGTGATTAAAGATGAATGTGAACTTAAGGCTTTAAGTGTTAAGTGAGATGAAGAAGACCACGCTGAGATTGTTTGGGTTTGTGGTACAAATGAATGAAGGACTGATAAGACAGATATATCGTGCAAATGTGAGTGGAAGGCGTATGAGAGGAAGACCAAGGAAAGTATGATTAGATCAAATAAGTGATATTCAGAAAAAAGGGATAAATCACAGAATTTGTATAATACGGTGTAAGTTGTATAAGAAGGTTAAGAGGCGTAACATGAAGAAGAGAAATCTGAGATGGTTTGGTATGTACAACTGATAAATGAAGAAAGAATAAGAAAACAAAATATATATAGTGTAAATATGAGAAGAAGGCGTTTTAAAAGAATATCTAGGAAATTATGTTTTGATCAATTAAAAGATATTTTGAAAGAAGGAAATGTACAAAATCAGAGAAATCGTAGGAGTTTTGTGAGAAGGTGTATGGATGTGAAAATGTCGAACGATATGTGTCAAAATAAGAAAGTCTGGCACTTTGTCGTTTCTGTCTACACTGACAAAGAAATGGCGTGATGGTATGCATGTAAATGAATGATATAAGAAAACATGTATGGGAAATGTATGATATGAGATAACATTTATATAAAATGTATAATATAATATATGAAAAAAACCATTGACACGTCTTCAACGGCTCACTCAGCTCGACTTTAAAAACATCTTCCAGGATCAATCGAATACGCTTAAGGATATTTAAAAATAAACTAAAGGAGCATTATTTATCTCAAAGTATTCCTATTTCTTAACTCCCATCAAATTCCCACTCTAATCCCTATTTTTTTTTCTTAAAAGAATATATATGACCGAAGTCATATGTATCTTTATACCCTCGAGGGGTGAAAAAGTGCCTGTGTCGTTTGAGGGAAGTAGCACAGCGCGGGGTTCGAACCAAAATCCACCTGATCTACTCGTATTTGCATGAAAGTGTTAAATTAATAAATAAATTCATTTGATTTTTTTTCATTTATTTATACTTTTTTATAGAATATATAAAGTACTCCCCTGCTATACTAGAAGTTAGCAAAACTTATAAAAAATATTAAAGTAACATATACTATATAGCAGTCATAAGAAAAAAAAACAGATGCGTGAGACTCTCGCGCCGTAGAAGTGAAACTTCTTAGCTCCTAGGAAAAGTTGATATTATGCATTGCTTTTTTCCATTTGTTAACGATTTTTTTTTTTTTTTTTAAGATTAGAAAATGGTTATGTGGAATTTAATTCAAGAAAATCTCTCTTAATCAAATAAAAAATGTTTATGAGAAATTTATTGTAATTCAAGTAAATCTCTATTAATTAAATAAAAATTTATTATTTTTTTTTTTTAATAATAAATAATAATATTTTTTATAATAATATAATACACTTAATAATATTAAATTTATATTTTTTAATATTAAATATATTAATATTTTTATGTTATTATTAATTATTAAATTAATTACTTTTAAATAATTATTTTTTTATTATTTTATTATTTTTGTTATATTATCAATAATATATTATTAATAATATTATTATATTATATTATTAATTAATTATATTATAATTAATTATAATATAATAATAATATAATTATTAATATTATTATAACATATGTATTATACATATATTTTTATAATTATATATTAAATATAAATTATATATTAAATAAATATTAAATAAAACAAAATAAAGTTATTTAATATGAAATAAAATTAATTAATGTTAAATATATTAATATACTCGTAAAAATAATATAAAACAAAAATACTGTTTTTTCTATTTTTAATAATAAATAATAATGATTTTAACAATAATATAATACACTTAATAATATTAATTATTATTAATAATAAATCATTATTAATATTTAAATAATTAATAATAATGTATTAATAAATTAAATATTTAATAATAATAAATAATAATTAAATAATAAATTGTTTCACTTTTCGTGACGTTCAGGCCAATTTTCCCTACCGCACCAATAGAAGTTTCACTTCAAGAAACACACTTAAACAGAAAACAAATCAAATTCTACCATATTCACATAGCAACAAGAAAGAGAATTTAAATCAGAAATACTCAATTTACAAAGGATCATTTATTGAGAAAAAGAGACAAAAAAAAACACTAATTAAACCATAGAAATCAAAGAAAAGGAAGCTGCACATGAAACGAAATTACTTTGAATTTGATCTAAGATGTTAATTCGCTTAACAAGTGCAATATCCATTAGATCACAAATGTTAACAATGCAGGAAATATATGATATTTTCTGATACTTAGGATATCAAAAGACTAAGCAATCATTATTGAAAATTAATTTCGCGGAATGGAGAAATTGTTTGCAATCATGTCACCAAGCCGTAGGCCGTTATTTATTTTTTGAATCCATTACGCATAACGACTGGACAAATTGGCCGTCGAGGGAAATTGTTTATATATCACGGAGGCTTACAGATGTCAGCAGAGCCACGGAAATGCTTGCCGGAGTCATCTCTCAAAGAGAATTGCGTACATTACGCAAGTTTACGCGTTGTGCGGGGACTGACTGATGAGTCCACTTAATGATTAATCCTAACTAGAAATTTTAACCGATTTAATAAAATGAACCGTTTTTATAATGCTTCGAACAATAATTCTTTATTTATCATTAATGAGAGACAACTGTTCCATAAAAATCCTTTCTGTACCAATCAAATTAAATAGCAAAAGAATAAATTAATGTTTGCATGAAAGGAGAAAAAAAATCTAATTATTGAGAAAATACAATACCGGATGGAGGAGAACTCAAAAAATTAAAGAAAGCCGCGGAGTTCGAACCCAAATCTCATTGCTGGACGGATGTGTTATCCATTACACCATGGCATGCGCGGATCACCTCTGTAATCAGATAACCTCCGTGACCTAGTTGGTCAGACTAATATCCTCTAGCCCATGGGTTGCGGGTTCGATTCCCGTTCGTACCCAATTTAAAAAGCGTTGCAGTCTGGTTTTAACTTAAGACTTCTTAAATATTTTTTTAATTGGTTGAAAGAGTTGAAATTGACACATGGCACTAAATCTGGCAACTGTATAGATCGAAAATGTAGCACAAGTACATTTTATTTATTTATTATATTCACAAAATAAACACCATTGTTAGCACATTTTATTTATTTACATAACATATTGACAAAATAGACAACATTTAAATGTTCTTTACATATCACAGTTATAATGGGAAAAAACATGTCACTATCTTTAAAAACTTACAATTCATAAATCTTTCAAATAAGATGCATAAAAATGTCAACATGGAAGATTAAAAAATAATTAAAATCAATTAATCAAATTCAATCAATATTAGAAGACTTGAGAAAAAAAATAAAAGTCTCTCTTAAGCTACGGTTTCCTAAGAACGCGGGTTCATTATATAGCGCATAAATCATGATGTGATGCTGTCGCGCCGCCAGACGGTAGAAATGAGAACCCACAACTGTCAGTTCGAAACGTCAAACTGACGGCTCTCGATATTATTCCACATATTTTGTTTCAACTGGGCTTTTCTATAGTATTTGCTCTTCACATTATATAAAGCTTCATTATTTCTTACAAAATCAATCAATATTTCGTCATTTTCGCTGGTCCAAATTAAATTACGTTTGCGTCGCATCCGCCTGGCGCGCCGCCAGACGGCAGAAATGAGAACCCACAACTGTCAGTAGAAACCAAATCTGATTCCAAATATGTTGTTTCAACTGGGTTTTTCTACAGTCTTTGCTCTTCACATTATATAAAGCTTCATTATTTCTTACAAAATCAATCAATATTTCGTCATTTTCACTGATCTAAATTACGTTTGCACTCATTTTTTATTTTAAAATGGTGTCCGCTACACGGGAAAAATCGTTCCACGACTGTTTGCTCCGCTATCACGGCCGTCATGCAAATGGCAGCATTGGTGTTTGACATTACACTCACAACCAACGCACTCTAGGAAACCAACGCCATTGGTTTGCATAGACAATGTTTTGTAACGTGCGCTATATAACAATACAACCAACGCTCTCTAGGAAACCACGCCATATGGTTTGCATAGACAATGTTTTGTTACGTGCGATACATAACGACACCACTTTCTTAGGAAACCAATGCTTTACGGGCATCAAGAAGACGAAATAAAAGGACAAATTACAAAAGCTTAAAATATAATAGTCAATGTTCCAATACTGTTGAAATGCCGGAATGGACCCTGCTTAACTCAACCTTGACTACATTAAGAATATTTACCAATTGTTGCACAAGTATTGCATTTTTATGACTAATATATTACAAAGTACGATTATCGTTATTAACGTTAACAATCAAATAGTTATTGACACATTTGAATTATAAGATGTTTCGTGTGTTTCTAGCAGAAGAGTGGAAACCTATTTGAGCCAATATATTGGAGCTATGAACGATATCGTGAAAATAACCTTAACATATACATAATCATCAAATGGAATATAATCTTTCAAAGAGAGCTTAAGAAGACATGTGTAATTCAAAGAGATATCGTAATCAAGCTAGTCAGGTGGAATTCCAAGACGGAAATTAATATTTCGTTATCAATTTTATGAATATCTGACGATTATTTAATTTAATATTTGAAATTAGTACAATATAATACAAAAAAATATCACATACAAAGTGACGAAATGTTTTCTCAAATACCTCAAACAGATAAAATGTCAGTTGGGTAATTTTTACATATTAAAATCCAAATAATGACGATTCCATCATCACTCAATATCCCTATTGGGATAGCCAGAAATAACAGATTTCCACTTCGTCTTATCCTAGCACATATATTTCGCTTCTGCCACGTCCATAGATCTTGTCATATATATTTTCCTATTATAAGATTTTTAATATATTCTCTTTCAGAATTTGACTATTTCGTTGTGTCTTCCTAAACTTCTCATACCTTATATATTACTTGTATAATTTTACTCTATGATCATTAATTCTTTCTATGTGGCCCAACCATCTCAATGTTGTTTTCTTCATCTTAAGCCATACATCTTCTTTTAAATCCACATTTTTTCCAAAGGGCTTTATTCTGTCGTACAGTACCCGACGGTAAGTAATACACATCGGGCTTAAGAAAGAGACTGTCGGCCATAATCGGCTAACTTCGAATTTATAGAGCGTCGTCTCTGTCATTCATACACGTGTTTCGTCGCGATTTGTCAGTCGTTGTCAAGCGTTCTAGGGTGTGGTCGTGTACATTGGTTCTCTACATTTTCTTCGCAACGCTTTCATTTCTGCCACATTTATCATTTATATTCCATTTTATGACTGTTTTACCATGTCCACGTTCGCTTGTACGAGTGTATCCTAACGTTAGGACCAATATTCCATTATAAGCAGTTAGATTTGCTTCTCTTGAAACTCTTCAAATGGTAACCACATTGTATAACCAACATTTCACGCCGAATCATCTTAAAACTCCTTTCTCCATCTTAAACTTTATATTTTGTTTCAATCCTGATTTTTTAAATTATTAAAACCGGTTCAATTTTGCAATCGTTTTCTGTCTTGATTACAGTAAACCGTCGCAAAACAGCCATTTGTCTGTGACAGGACTGAAACATAAAGGATTTCCTAGAAAAAGTTAAAAAAAAGTGTTTCTTAAAGGATCTCCGTCAAATGTCACGGGGAAAAAAACGAACAAAGACACTTTTTGAAGTAGATTTTCGATTACAAAAGAGAAATTATAAGGAACATGAAAAGGAAAATGTCGTTTTTTTTATAAGTGTTTTTTTTTCACATTGAAAGAGAACAGATGAAAGTATAAAGTAATATATAATATAAGAAAATACCTAAATTGATTCTAAAACATAATATTACGGTCCATAGTGTCAGAT
This sequence comes from Odontocerum albicorne, assembly GCA_949825065.1. Taxonomy (NCBI): domain Eukaryota; kingdom Metazoa; phylum Arthropoda; class Insecta; order Trichoptera; family Odontoceridae; genus Odontocerum; species Odontocerum albicorne. Next base: position 31,007,797 of record OX463850.1, read on the forward strand.
AAGTCAATCAGTATATAAAATCCCCTGTTTTTCTCGAAATGTATATTTTATTTAAATTTTTGCTAGTTTTTCTCAAACAAAACTTTATAGACTTAATTAAATACAGTTATGGAAAACAATAATAATTGTTAAACAAAATTTAGTTGATTGAAAGATTTTTTTATAATTCACAAATATATGGCAACTATTATTTATTTAGTCTAACAATATTTATTTATTCCAGTTTATACACATATAACGGTATCACCCTGCCGGTTTCAAGGTTTTCCCCTCATCATCAGGGAGCACAAACAAATCTTGAAAGCGATAGGGTTATACCGTCATATACCATAAAGAGGAATAAACAGTGTTTGACTAAACAAATGACAATGTCTAAACCTCCACAATGTTAATACCTTAACTATGAATAATACAATAATTATTTGTTTAATATACCCTTTTTTCCTTGAAATGTATGTTTTGAAAATTCTTGATTATACTGTACCTATATAAATTTGGTGTTATCAAAATTCATGATTATACATATATGTATATGAATACTACAGACATACTGCACTACACCTCATGTCGAATGTGTTACTATCGCATATCGGAGGATCTTCAAAGATTTCTTTTTTTTTCTTTCAGATATTCCCTTTATTCAACCATACTTTCCTTGGTCTTTCTCTACTATGCCTTTCTTGCACATTTGCACAGTACTCTTATATTTGCTTTGGTATATCCATACAAGGTGCGTGGCCGCGCGGTAACGCACTAGATTCCGTGCGGAAGGTTGCCGGTTCAAATCTCGCACTGTGCTACACTTCTTGAATGACACAGGAATTTTCTCAGAGAGAAGAATACCTATGACTTCGGTCGTATCTATTCTTTCAAAAAAAGATGAAAAAAAAACATGATGGTATAATCCGATCGTCTCACTTTGGTGTACCATCCGATCCAGTACAGCGGTATAGCCGGTGAATTTGCTGGTATGCAACTCACTCACTTAAAAAGAAACAAACTTCACGGCAGAGCTTCGAAGTCTGACTTAATTAACGTTATGGTGGCGAGGGGTTCCTCGTCTATAAAGTCCAGCAACGACGATCCCTATCGTATATAAAAAAAAACAAAATAGTTATATAAGGTACTATTCCTGGTTCTATCCTAGTTAAATTGTACTGAGAATGCTATCTTATAAAACTGGGAATGCTATCTTGTATAAAACTGGGAATGGAAATTGTACCGGGAATGCTATCTTATAAAACTGGGAATGGAAATTGTACTGGGAATGCTATCTTATAAAACTGGGAATGGAAATTGTACTGGGAATGCTATCTTATAAAACTGGGAATGCTATTTTGTATAAAACTGGGAATGGAAATTGTACCGGGAATGCTGTCTTATAAAACTGGGAATGGAAATTGTACCAGGAACACTATCTTATAAAACTGGCAATGCTACCTTGTATAAAACTGGGAATGGAAATTGTACTGGGAATGCTATCTTATAAAACAGTAGAGAATGGAAGATCTTTGCGATTGGGTGTTCACTTATTTTCCTGCTCAAGGATTATTTGATAAACCCAACTTTCCTTGATACCCTTGGTTTGTATGTTCCGGATTATTATCTGAGGTAACGCACTCACAGATTGTTTTATAAACCTATATCGAAACCAACCTGCCTTTGGAAATGTCCATAAGTAAAGCAATCACACTTTCAACCGCGTGTCCTCTCAGATAGACGTTTTTAACGTGTCCCTAAACTCCTTCATGAAAAAAATTATATTGTTATTGTAAAATTTTCGATATTATTGTTTAATTTTTAAAACATACCTATACACACAAGTATATACTCCTTTCATGTTTTTCTCATTAATTTATCATATCTTAATATTGTTCATTGTTTTAAAATACACTTTTTTTCTAAGAGTACGCTTAAATCCTAGTTACATTAGATGTGACTCTAATGTAACTAGGCTTTAAGAGTACACTTGTCACCTCTAATGTAACTAGGCTTTAAAAGTACCCTTGTTACCTCTAATGTAACTAGGCTTTAAGAGTACACTTGTCACGTCTAATGTAACTAGGCTTTAATTTTATTTTATTTACAATTGCAAAATGTATTTTTAATTCTTTATTATTATGTTTTTTTTATAAAGCTGAATTTTACTTTAAATTTAAATTTCTTTTTAATTGCACGAATTAGGGAAACCTGTCATATACGAGTACAAATGATTTTTTTTTAATTAAATGGAGTTTAAATAAATTAAATGGAGTCAGTCTTTCTTCACCTATTCATCATTTATGCCCAAACCATCTTAGAGTGCTCTTGTTCAGCCCATGAACTATATACTTGCAGTTATCATTCTTCCAACAATTGGTTGACAATCATTCTTCATTGTGATGAATGGTTGTAATATCAGAATGAATGAATTTTTAAAATAGGTTTAAGCCATAAAAAATAATTATTCATATGATTAAATCTTTTGAAAGCCCTCATAGTGTAAAAATGATTACTCAACTCTAAGCACGCACGAAGTGCATATAAATATGCAATTTAAATGCACTTACGCTCCGACGCATTGCAAAATCGGCACGATCAAACAAGGAAAAATTTGCGGTCAATTAGCTAACATTCTCTAAAGCGATCGTCATAGAAATACAACATATTTTATTGTGGTAGAGACAATTCCGGCTATAGTCAAACTCATAGAAAACTTAAATGTGAACAGTTTCACAAAAAATCGAGCAGATGTAGAACTATTGGGGTAAAATAGGAAGAAACATATATTGGTGTACAGGGAGACAGTCTCAGTAAATTTTTATTTTACCTCATGTAGACGATTTTTTACTAACTTATTTTCAACCTTAGAAAATACGACCACATCACTTCATATGAAAAGAAGCTGAACTGATGGAACGTGAGGAATAGACGCACAATACACATACTGTCACTATTTTATAATATCTTGAACTGTCCCACAAACCTTCTAATCTCGTCGAGAATATTCATCATTTTTCCGATCATAGATTTGAATTATGCTCAAGCAGATGAGTTATTGTATTTCTCAGTTCACCTCTCTTATTTTTCCTCATATTTTACTCTACATGCAGCGATACTCTGGAACGAGTTACCAAATAATACAAGACTCGCCCCGTCACCGGCATGTTTCCAAAAAGCGACTGAAAAAACTCTTAATATCAAGTCAGTTATGTAACTTGTTCCATTACTGATTTTTCTGTCCTTTCCACCATACATTCCTTTTCCCTTTGATTGATGATATCTTACTTATACACTTGAATAATAATTATAATTTGCATATGTTTGGCGATCATTTAACTTCCTTCGTTTACTTTTTTTCTGGTTTATTGAAAAAGATAGTCACCTAGCTATAAGTTTTACAATGAAGTGTTAAATAAATAAACGAGACAATCACTCTGCGATGGTTTGGGTATATACTAGTATTATATAATAGACCAAATGAAGAAAGAAAGACTAACAAATAAATAGAATACAATGCAAATGTGAGTAGAAGGCGGACACACCAAAGAAAGAATATTTGGACCAATTAATTGATATTTTGAAAAAAAGGAAATGTAGGACAAATTGTAGGGATCATATGAAAACTATAATGATAATCAAGTCAATTGTATGAAAACTATAATGATAATCAAGTCAATTGTATGAAAACTATAATGATAATCAAGTCAATTGTATGAAAACTATAATGATAATCAAGTCAATTGTATGAAAACTATAATGATAATCAAGTCAATTGTATGAAAACTATAATGATAATCGAACTCTACTCAGCTTTACATCGATTCTTCTTCGAACCGATTGGCTACTCCGATCTAGTGGCGTCAAATGATAGTTTTTCTGTATTCAAAACTATCTGCGATAGTACCTACTGGTAACTAAGTAAGCCGCTTAATAAGTATATTTACTACACTGCGAGTAATTTTCCTTCTCCCGTGATGTCGGATCTTAAGTCCGTTGTCGCTACTATTATTTTCACGTTCCGGTGTGAAACCACCGTAAAAGCAGTTCCTTTGGGCGGTTCCTTTTTTATTACTACGTGGCGTTACGCTTATAATAAAAAATAAAGATGATTTCGATCATCTAGCGTAGAACGATCATCTAGCGTAGAATGATCATCTAGCGTAGAACGATCATCTAGCGTAGAACGATCATCTAGCGTAGAACGCGCTGGATGGGACTCATTTTGTCATGCATAATAGGGTGGGTGATTGTGGGATTAAGCAAATTATATTAGAACTGTCTACTTACCTTAGTTTTAAAACTAGGTGATGGTATGTTTGTTTGTAAAACTAGGTGATGGTATGTTTGTTTGTAAAAAAATCTGATAATATATGGATACGAGATTTAAGCATATTTTAGAATAGTAGGTGGTGTACTGAGTTAAACTTCATCGCTAAGTATCGACAACCACGATGAAATATACCAGACAAATAAATCAACGTATTTGGGTGGTTAATTTGTAGTGGATATACAAGTCGTAATAAATAGACCTATGAATTATGTAAGGCTTGAGGGCAAACAGTCTCATAATTTGTAGTGGATGTACAAGTCGTAATAAATAGACATATGAATTATGTAAGGCTTGAGGGCAAACAGTCTCATAATTTGTAGGGGATGTACAAGTCGTAATAAATAGACCTATGAATTATGTAAGGCTTGAGGGCAAACAGTCTCATAAATTGAATATGAAAGATTCTGGCAAAAAAATATTTATGCTTTTTCCTGTTAAAAGGTACATTGAAAACGAAATTGAAAAGGTCCGAATAAATTATGGGAAAATGCGTCGACTTGATGTAGGATGGTTAGGGATGAGTGTAAACTTAAGGTTAATATGTTGAGTAAGGTAAGGGTACTCTGAGATGATTTGACCCGAGGAACGAATGAAGGAAGAAAAACTAACAAAACAAATATGCAATCCAAATCAGAGTTAAAGGTATGGAAGAGGGAGACCAAGGAAAATATTGTTGGATCAAGTGTATGATCCAACAATATTTTGTATAGAAAGAAAGAAATGTAAAAGTATGATAAGTATTAAGAGCTGTATAAGAAGGTGTATGTATGTAGAAGAAGCTTCATATGTGTGCCGTGATAGGAAAGTCTGACGTTCTCTCATATCTGCCTATCCCAATAGGAAAACGGCGTAATGGTAGATATGTACATCGTGTACCTTTAAAAGTTAAATTAGTTTCTTTTTAACCCAACATGAAAAAGGCTTTACACAAAAGGAGGTGAAGTCAAGGAAATTAAAGAAGTTGTGACAAGGTAAGGTGTCACGCAACTCAAGTATATAAAGAGGGTTATACTGACAGATTAAGCTGGGATTATTTCAGGGGGTGAAAATACAAAAGTACTTGCGGACTTATTACAGTAGTTCTAAAAGTTCTAATAGAAAATGATGCGAAGGATTATTTATTTACTCCATAATCCTTATTTAAGTTCTTGCTCTTTATTATATATGTAGTATAATGTATTGTGTTGTGGTATGTTGTATTGTTATATCGTTGTATCGACTGATTGCATTGTAAAGTGCTGTAATAAACAAAACTGGATATAAGTGGAATTGAATTTTATAGACTACTGTATTTTACTAAATAGTGACATAGTATTTATATTCTACCAAAAGGCGCTTGACTCAACTTTTATGTACTTTACCATACTATTATAAATTGTATCTTTATTGTTATGTACTGTACTTTTCTGTAATAAATTGTATTTTACTGTTATTTGCTATATTGAATTTATTTTACTTTATTTAACGTTGCTAATCTGTACCGTATTTTTTTAAATGTACTAAATTACTTTGCTGTTGACTTTCCTGTACTATAATTTAAATTAATGTACTTTATTTTTAATAAAACTGTGATGTTTTTTAAAAACTAAAATGTACTTACAGCTCTTTAATAAACTCAACAGGAACTAACTATATTACACTCTCATGTACTGTTATATTTTTTATTTTACTGTGATGTATTTAAACAACTATGATGTACTTCCCGCCATTTATTGTTTTACTGCAGGAATTTACTTTACTAGACTCTTACGTACTGTTATATACTGTACTGAACTGTAATATACTTTCCTTTACTACACTGTACCGTAATTTACTCATCTGAACTGCACTAATTTATCAAGTGCTGTTATGAACTGATCTATTATTTCATACCGTAATGTACTATACTGAAGTATTTTATTATGTACCGTACTAAAACAAACTTACTGTAATATTCTATACTATATCATAATACAATATAATGTTATTTTATGCACTATACTGTA
>OX463850.1:31014293-31182542 GCA_949825065.1 Odontocerum albicorne
ACACGTTTGATAAAATTCAGTCGGTTGCAGATTTAACACACCGTTTATCCAAAAAAAATTAAGCTGGATATACTTTGAAACATTTCAAATTTAAATTAATAAATAATTAGTAATCAAACAGAATATCCTAACTGTTCCCTTTTCAATAAGTTCCTCATACATATTAATTTCTCATAAAATATTCTATCCCACTCTTACCCTTTCCCCATTCCCTTTTTTCCATCTACATTATTTTACCTTTTCATAGATAATAATCACCACCAATAGGTATATATAAGAAAATATTATAATCTCTTCGGCTTTGTTTGCTTTGATGAAATATTTTTGGTAAAACAAAAAACGTGTTAAATGAAATAGAAAATAGTAACAATTAATGGTTTTCATGAGTATTTGTAAGAGGGGTGGCAAAAGCGAAATTTGTAGGCCAGGATATAATGAAATAGAAATCGTAATTCTCTGCCCAGCCCAATAGGAATAAGGCGTGATATTAATAATGATTTTAGGGGATATTCTACTCTAGGGGCGTGAATTTCGGGCGTTTTTTTTTTTTTTTTCAGAATAAAAAAATAAAAAATATCTATCATATACATTTTTTAAGTTTGTTTATTTATGATTTGAGAATGTACAAAAAAAATTCAAGACGTTATCAGCCGTTATATCTTGTAAAAAAAGGGGGGGGGGGGGGAAACTGATCGACATGATTGAAACCCTTTCGTAAATTTGAAACAAAAATCATACACAGTTTCTTGATAAGAAATAATATTTATATAGTTGGTACCAAAAAAAAATTGTTACCTGGAGAAAAAATCTTTTTTTTTTTTAATAATAAAAAATATATTAAGCTGCGAACGATAGAAAAATATTAATCAAAGTTTTATACCAAATTCAAAGGCAATCGGTTAGATAGAACTTGAAATTTTATGTCGACCAGGTCGAAAAAAATTATTTCGAGAAAAACGCGTTTAAAGTTTTGAGATTATTGCCGGAGTTATTTCGGTGCGGCGTAATTGATGCCTCTTTTATAGCAATAACTTCGTAAATATTGAGAATTTTAAAATTTCCTTTTGAGAACATATTCTAAACTTCAAGAATATTAAAAATAAATAAAAACGATTTTTTTTTCAAACTTTTAAATTGAACCCAATTGTGTTATATACTGGGGTAGTATATAGGTTGGTAGCATTACAGCGTGCCCACTTTTATATAAACTACTACAAAATGTAGGTAGTTTACATTTTGGGGTAGTATATAAAAAAACACACTTTAATGGTTAGTGCGTATGGAACGAATGAAAGACTAACAAAACTAATATAAAGTGTGAGAGGAAGACCAAGGAAAGTATGTTTGGATCAATTAAATGTATTTTGAAATGAGGAAACGTAGAAAATCAGAAAAAAACATAGAAGTCGTATAAAAAGGTGTAGGAATGTGGAGGAGGCTAAGAATGTGTGTCGTTATTGAAAAGTCTGGCGCTCTGTCTTCTCTGCCTTATCCGTAAAAAATTGAGCTTATGGTATGTGTGTACATACATGAATGTACATATATAAAGAAAACCGGAATTCAAGGAAATAAAAGCTTCACTGAACAATGTAATTAAATCTAACGAACGATCTCAGTGGCAAGTATTTTTTATTCATCTAGAGCTTTCAGATATCAGTCGACATGAATTTATTGAGCGGCGCTTCCGAGCAGCCTTCATAAATTAAAAAAATAGGACCTTTATAAGGTAAAAATTTTGATGAAATCGCTATTGTTAAAAATTGTTATTTTTTTAATAAAATTAATGTAATAAGAGTATGGTTAAATCAAGAAAATATTATATTTTGAAAGAAGAAAATAAAACAAGTCAGTAAAAATCGTTGGGGTTATATGAGAAAGTGTTTAAATATCAAGGAGGTGAAAGATATGTGTTCTCTGTATATCTCAACAGGAAAATGGTTTGTATGTATATTCATTAACGAAATTGAATAATAATTAAATGATAATTTGAAGCAAACTCTCCTCAAGAGCGCTCTAATTCAAGATTCAAACCTACTCATCAATTTTGATAAAATCTCCCAAAAATGATTGTTTTTAAGTGTTCCAAAAACTACATACGCCACCCATATCTCAACCATTCACGACGCAGGACCTACGACGCTAAACCTCCACTATAATTTCCCACCTAATTGAATTGATTTGGAACAACCAACTTAGACGTAGAAGAAATCGACCTAAAAGTGCGATTTGTATCCAAAGAAATATCCCTCAGACATAAATTCGAAAGATACAATGGAAACATCCCATTAAGAGGCTTTAATTCAAAGAGACCAATTTTGAAATCAATCCATTCGAGAGTGTTAAGCCAGTGTAGAAGCGGATCAATATGGGAATATTTATGACTACCACACAATCATGAATCACTGAAAAAAATTCCTTGCTAAATTAACCATCGTCCTATTGCATCCGATTTAAATAAAAATATAAAAGTTAATTCAATAGGAAACTATAAAATTGTGGATCTTTAGGAAGATGTCACTTACGTGTAGCCTTGGCGATAGCTCCAATGAGCACTGGTGGGATAGCCATGAGGATACAGCCGAAAGCAGCCACGTAGGACAGGATCTGGGCTCGTCCAGCTGTTTTGCTGGACAGCACCCGCTGGAAGTACACCTGGAACAAAATAGTTTACTAAATGTATCATAGTTTATATTAAATTACTGCTTCTTAGAACAAATCTAATTTAAAAGTTAGCATGAAGTTCCACAGCATGAAGTTCCACAGTCTTATTGCCGCTTTTCTTCAACACATACAGGAGTCCTAAAATGTATGAAGGTACACACTTTCCCACCTTGCCGCGTTAATTTGTCTTAATATGTATTCGTGAGGAGTTTAGGGATGAGAAGGACTTTAATTTCCAGCAAGACGGTGCCCCTCCCTACTATCATCGTGATAGGAGAGCCATATTGATGAAAAATTGCTGAACAGATGTATTGAACATAGAGGTAGCATTGAATAACCTTCGCACTCTCCAGATTTTACGCCAATGGACTTTTTTATGGGGACTCATCAAAGATAAAGTTTACGGCACAAAACTGGTAACAGTTTATCAACTAAGAGCAGCCATTAAAAGAAAATATATCAAAATACCAAAACAAATTAATAGTGATGTTTGCAATCCCATGTTATCAGGAGTGCATGGACATGAACGGCCATCAATTGGAACATTTGCAATATTTTTATTTATTCTTCTTTAATTTGGTGTTTTAATCTTAATTTGTTAATATTGTGTGCATGATACTCATATTTTATTTTTTAATTATTTTAATTCAACGGTACAATGTACCTTACAAAGTTATTTTATAAAAGTAGTTTGCAATTCATTTACAATATTTGCAATATAATCTTAAAATTAAAAAAAATTATTTATAACAATTCAACAAAACTAAATGAAAAGACGCAACAATACATCAGTATGCACACAATTCAAAATTATTTCAAAAATATAAAAAATTAACATAGTTGATCACACGATACGGGGTCGCCTCGAGTCAGCTGCCCGCACCTTAGTCAACAATATGATATTAATGCGAAAATAATAGTACTAAAATCAGCCTATTTTTATAGGTCAACAAAGTATGTTGTAATATGTTAGCAGTACATTTTACGATACGCAAAATAATTCCTGAAAATATATTATTTTTATAGGGAAATTTTGTTAATAATTAAAGATACTTTGTTTACAATATAAAATAGTCCTATAGTGAGTATGCACTGAAGGAACTCTTATATTGAAAAATCTAATCAGTTTGGGAGAATTTAAGCTTGAGTTGATGATTTTAAATAAAGCTACTAAATAAAATTGATAGACTGATAGATACACCTTAGATTTTTTATCAAACCTATTTAAATCCAAATCAATCAATAATGAGATGTAAATGATACTTTCAATTTTGCGAATATTTTGATTAATTATTTTCACATATAACAATATGATAACACAAGTCAGTTACGTGTATAAAGTAACCTAAAATGTTGCGTGTTAGGGAATAATTATTAAAGTTGATATCGTGTTGAGATATCTGAAAGTTTTTAATATATTTTTATCATAAACTCAGTCCCTTGGCATTCATATATAACGTATGAATATAAAAACAAAATTAAGTGTGCAACGTAGTGGAAAGGATGGCCTGATTGAAGTGGAAATAGGATACCCAAATGTATGGTATGGAAATGGGTAAGTAATATTACTGGCATGTCAAATGACAGATGAATATGATATATCATGTGTTACAAAAGCGAGGGTCGCGAATCACTGAAATGCTACAAGAACTATATTAAACAAGATGGATAGATGATATCAAGCGGTTTCCCGAAAGTCTACAATAGTATTGGGAAGAATTGAGGAGAATTAATTGAAATATAAAATGCAATAACAGGAAAAATCATTCCGATCCCTGCGACTCTGCGTCGTGATGCAAAATGCCAACTATTTAATTACTTTACAAGACTTTCCGGAACAGTGGATTACTTTTTCTAAAGTATGCTGAGATAAAATATAACATATTAAGTATGCTGAGATACATTAGTGATAAGATCTTAAGTATGGTGAGGTACAATAATGATAACATTTTAATTACGCTGAGGTACAATAATGATAACCTCTTTAGTATGCTGAGATATAATAGTAAAATATGTTGAGGCACAATAAAAATAATTTCTGTAGTATGCTAATATACAGTAATGATAATAACCATTTTAGTATCCTGAGACGCAATAAGTTTCCTGAAGAACATTTTTTTTTAAAGTATGCTGCGATACAATAGAAATAACCTCTAAAGTGTACTAGTATTACAGTAACATTTTAAGTATGCTGATGAACAATTATGATAACCTCTATAGTATGCTTAGATACAATTGTGAGAACTTCTTTAGTATGTTCAGAGAGCAATTATGATAAACCCTTAAGTATGCTGAGGTACAATAATGATAATTCGATTAGTATGGTGAAATACAATAGTGACAACTGCTTAAGTATGCTTAGTTACAATAATGAAAACCTCTTTAGTATGCAGTTACAATAGTGATAACCTTTTAAAAATGTTTAGGTGCAAAAATGATTACCTATTTATTATTCTGAGATACAACAGTAAAAATATTTTAAGTATGCTGAGATACAATATTAATAGCCTTCGTAGTATGCTGATATAGAATAATGTTAACCACTTTAGTATCGTGAGACGCAATAATGTTAATTACTTTACTATGCTGAAGTACAATAATGATAGTCACTTTAGTAGCAATTATAGTAAACTTTTTATTATGCCAGATAATAGTATGGTGTGATGCAATAATGATAGTCTCCTAAGTATTCTGAGATATAATTATGATAACCTATAACGTACGTTGGAATACAATAAATGTTAATAACCTCTTTTGTATGCTTTGTTACAATAATGATAACCTCTTAAGTGTGCTAAGATAAACAATCTTTCCAATAACTGTCTATGTCATAGGGAGTCTCTTTGGTCGTATAGTGATCATTTTTTTACGATCATCGACTCAACTACGATTGATGAATTGATCACCTGAACTGAGCTCAAACGAATTGATTAAGTTTTCCCACTCGCTCTCTTAGAAGATTTGCTTTATTCACTTTAGCTACATTTGGGAATAATACAGGATTCTATTTTTCAGTAGTGATGTTTCGAAATAATACGGTAGTTGACTCGTATGTGGATATATTTAGTTCAATGGTGTCGTGATTTAGGAAGCTGATTGTTCTATTCACGGAAGAATGTGTCCTTTTTTAGCTTTCCATCTACATAATAACATATTCACTAACCTGTTTATTGACACTTATAATTAAAATACAGGCAAAATCCTAGTTAACTGGGGATACAACAAATGAAAGGCAACAAACCCAGATTCATATGAAGTGTGTGTCCACTTTAAATTGTCTGTTGTTTTTTCATAAATTTTGTACAAGTAAAATTTATTATAATTTATAAATAAATATATAAAAAATGTGAATTTATTGATTGGTATTATAAAAAAATATCTATTTCGCGTGGATTCAATTATACATTTTCTGATCAGATTGAATGAAAATATTAAAAAAAAAATTATTAATTCCTATAATTTCTTATAGAATCTTAGGAAAGACATTTGTTTTACTTTGTGGTGATATGTTCATACATTTTTAATAAAATAAATAAAAAAAAAATATGTTATATTCACCACTGTTTTATTTAAATTCGTTACTGGTTTCAAAGACCTCCTTCTCGTACCTCGTCAAGTGAAGATTTCAAATTCATCTGACAAGGATGACGGAGGTCTTTGAAACCGGCAGTGAACTCAAATAAAACAGTTGTGAATATAAACAAAAAATACGAGTTTATTTTATTTATTAAAAAAACAATTCCTAAGAGTCTATTCAACTCTTACTCACGTATCTTCAATATCTTAAAAGTAACTATTACGCACTTGATAAATCGAGTTTGTCAAGCTTATTTGGAAAACTGTCCCTTAAGTAAAGCTATAAAAATGTTCCCAAACGCGTAGTCCCATGCGGCCTATAAAGATAACTTCCAAACACCATCCCAGGGACATATCGTCTAACTCGGCCATCCCATCAACCTGAAGGACACTTGTTAGAGTTAACAGAAAACTTGAGGAAGGATACGGTTCTGGTCACATAATGGCAAGTCATTAATTAAATCTGTCTGTCAATATATATCTAGTTTTCTTAAGGAATATTACAGAGGACACTTGAAGGAATCAATATATGATAGACGGGTATTTGAGATCTCAAATTGTAACATACATAGCAATTTTTTTATTATTCCTCGTGATTCCGCTTCTAGCAAACATCATGCCAATTTGTGTTGTATCGACCTGTCAAATTTAAACGCAAAATTGCACCAAATGCTATTTTCAGTATCTCGATAATCTCTCGTATCGTAGAATGCTGGTTATTCTCGGTTTTGATGTAATCGCCATCAGTAGTAATCGACCAGAATATTTAAATAAGAAATATTAATGTAAAAAAGGACCCACAGATCTATGTACACAAAATAACATTTATAAATCCACAAACATCAAGGAAAATGGAACATTAAATGATTTTAAGAACATCTCAGTTGCATGATTTTACGATATTGATATGACGATCTATGTGGCTCAGTTGGTACGACGCTAGTCATCTGACTCAGAGGTTGCGGGTTCTAGTCACACTGGAGCTCACTTGTTTTCAAAAGAAAAAAAATCATTCAGTCTTTCATTTAAAGTCTCGTAATCATTTTTCTGGTTGATTGGAAGAAGCTGCCACATAGCAGCAATTCCACAGGGTTGTACCGTATACAACGACTATGTTATGCGTCATTCGTTCAGGCGCTGATGTATGTAGCTACTTTGTTTAATGATAGTGATTTCGAATATTGAGTTAGAGCGCCCTTGAAGAGAATTTTGCTCTCTAAACGGAGCTACACGTCTATAAAATGCTGGATTGGATTAAGATGACTTTTAAAGATAAAAAAAGAGGTAAGGCAGAATAAAAAGTAAAAAGTATGTTTTTGTGGTTCTTGTAGCTTTATATATAAAGTTTCTCTATGCTTAACGAGAAATGATATCCCTTGTCATATAAATTTAAATTTGAAGATTGCCAAATATTTGTGAAAGGAAAGTGAAACAAAAATCGCTCCATCTACTCGCAATTTTCTATAAAATCTAAAAACTTCTTTGGTTTATTGCTACTCATACAAATGTGAAAATACGCTTTCAAAACTCGAGAATCCCACACACTTTAGCCAAATCTAGATGGAGAATTTCCTATAGGTTTTTCTAACTTCGGAGTGATAAATTTTGTTAGGAAAGAAAACTTTTATACGAGTCCTTTTCTACAGTGTTTTTCAAACTATTCACCGTCATGAACTTTACTTTTTACGTGGAATTTAATTCAAACGTCAACTGGTGGATCCTAGAACCGATACGATGTGCCCCTTGTGGACTGAAAAACTTTCAACCGGTTGTTCATTGCCCGATCAGTTCTCTTAAAATGTCGCAACCACCTTAAAGTGCTCCTTTTACAATATGTTACGCATCACAATGAACACCGTTATGTTTGGTTTAAAGAGATTGCCACATGCAATACAATACAATACATCAGTCTTAAGTTCGAATTCATCTTGTTAAATATTTTTATAATTTATTTACACATTTCATTGCACCAAGGTACAATCGGCGGCCTTTTTACTCTATGGCAATCTCTTTCATATAATCAGGTAAAAATTACATAAGTTGTGTCTACTTGTCGTAAGGTATTTTGATTACACACAAACAGAAAAATAATTATAAATTAAAAGTAGATAATAAATAAATGAAAAGAAAATATACAAAACGTTATTCACTAATGTTTTGAAAGAATGAGGAATAAATAATAAAAAAAGTGCATAGAGACATATTAGCTATGCCATTGATAATAATGATTTTTCAATCAATTTTTGAAGCAAGTTAATAAGGGAGCATATCATACAGCAGCTGGTTCCAGAGCCTTACGAGATATTGAAAGGTGACGTGAAGAAGGAAGAACAGTATACTGGAAGTGTATTTTGTATTGTATTGTATTACACTTTCGTTATATGCAGTACAACCTGGCGAGCTAATTGCCTTATGGCAATATCTTCCGACAAACCAAAAATATGTTTATGAGGCCTAAAGTGAAAACCAGACTGGAATCATTTTAAAAAATCTGGGTTCTAATGGGAATCGAACCCGCAACCTCCAAGTTGGAGGACAAACGTCGTACTAACTAGGCCACAGAGGTCGTCATTACTAGTGGGATCTCACTTGAGGAGAGTCTTCTATCTAAATGGTACTATATAAATTGTCATTTTATTATTTCTGAAATTGAATATATATCACCAAGAGACCTTTTTCAGTACCTGACGTTTGTCAAGTTATTCTTAATAATTCGTGTCAAGAGACTTGTCACCTAGAAATCCCATTAAACTTAGAACTACATTCAGAAATTTAGATTACTTGGTAAATGTTTTGGAATGATGGCCAATTTGGAGTTTGGACTTAACAAACTTTTTTTTTCTTCTCCCTATTATACGGATTTCCCTGTCATATAATGTGGGAATAATTATTTATTCATATGGAATACTTGGGAAGATTCTTATCATAGTGCTAGGCGGGGCCGAGGATACATCCACTCCATCACTCAATTGGTTCAATATATTTAAACCGCGCGTCACTGAGGGTTTAGCCACCATATTGGTTCTGTAAGTTGGTACATAGACTTGAACAGAGGATGATTTATTGCACGGCTGCTATTGACGGGAACATCAAGATTAAATGCTTCTAATATTACAAGACAGTTGAATTAACACTGCAGTATTTTTAATATGAATAAGACGATGGACTGTTGCCTTCTTGTTTCGAGGTTTCTATAATTGCATACCGTTAAAAAATTTATATGGTAAACATACTCGTGTTTTGTACAATCATCCTCTCTTATACACCATAAAACTTTGAGGACTTTTTTGTATTATTTTTCAGATTTTTTTTGTATTTTAATCCATAGAGATTTTGTATTTTAATCCATAGAGATTTTGTATTTTAATCCATAGAGATTTTGTATTTTAATCCATAGAGATTTTGTATTTTAATCCATAGAGATTTTGTATTTTAATCCATAGACATTTTGTATTTTAATCCATAGAGATTTTGTATTTTAATCCATAAACATTTTGTATTTTAATCCATAGAGATTTTGTATTTTAATCCATAGAGATTTTAGTTAAGAACGTATTAAATTTTTATCCGTATTTAATAATATTTTATAATCAAATTCTTGAGATATTCTACTTATAAAACCTAAAAGTTTCTTTACGGTCAGATATCAGTTGCGAAACATGGTTAATATAGTAAATGTAAGACCGACATCAAAAGTCACCCCCAAATCCTTGAATTCGGTTACTATGTAAAATATTTCTGCCGGTATTGCATATTGATGTTGGATCGGTGAAGATGATGGACTGTAGGATACACAAACAAACTATTTTATAATGAAATAGAGATGACTGGTTCATGTAAGGAAACAAAAGGGTAATTTAGCACCATCCTGAATAGTCGTTATTTTCTTGAAAATCTAGAGATCATCAGCGAACGGCGAACAAGACAAATGATTCAAGGATTTTTGGATGTTGTCAATAAGAATTTAAAATATTAAGGGACCCAGATATATTATTTTAAGTAGCCCTGAAGAAACTACGGTTTATATATTTTTTAATAAAAAAAAATTAACATTTATTTTTTATTCACTACTATTTTAGTTGTGTTTTCTTTAGGTTTCAAAGACCTCCATCTTCCTCGTTAGGTGATGATTAACTCAATGATGTCTAAAATATATTTTCCCTAATTGAAGTAGGTACAAGAGAGAGGGGAGGAGAGTAGTAGCCAATAAGAGCAGGGGAGTAGGTAAGCGTCAAAAGGGTGGCTTTTGAACGGGAAAAATATTTTGTAGAGGACTATGTTTCCCGTTTAAAACCCATTTTTTTACGCCTACCTACTCTCCTTCCCTTATTAGCCCTTACTCCCTTCTCCTCCTTTCCTGCAACTATTACAATTAAGAAAATATATTTTAGGCATAATTTAGTTGATCTTCATCTGACGAGGAAGGCGGAAGTCTTTGAACCTCTTAGGTCTTTGAAACTCAAATAATACAGTGGTGAATAGAAAATAACAAATAAGTGTTTTATTTATTTTATTGTATTAAAAAATTATAAACATCACATCACAAAGTGAAACAAACCTCTTTTTTTAAGATTCAAAAAACTACATTTTATTTGTTTTCCAGTCTGAAATATCTGCGGATGCTTAGAGATAATCATAAGATTGTTATTTTTCACTATACATATAATGTGACATTTTTCGAAGGTTGAATAAACGCAAAAGCAGACCTCTTGTTCAGAAGCACTGATTTCAGGATCACTGTGATAATATTTTGTTTATGAGAGGAGTTTTCTAAAGAACCTTTCTGAGATAAGTATAAAGGATAATGAAAATTAGTTTAAATTATTATTTAACAAGATTAAGGAAGAGCTCCTTAATTATGCCCCACAGAGTTGCCTCGATGGATCATCTCTGAAACCCTTTTCATTTCCAGATTAATTGTATTAGGGATTAAATTATACGACCCCAAGCACTTCGGTACAAGTTATGCTAACATACTGAATAACGTGGTCGGAAGGCGTCATCGTCTGCGGTCACGATCTAGCTTTTGAGTTAATAATCACTGGAAAAGGTATGTAGCTCACAGTTCGCCATCGTACGTGTTTGAAATACTACCGAACGTAGACAACAACACTCTCACGCGCCAGCACATGCAAGTATTAATACCACACAACTAGTAAACCAGACTGGAACTTTATTTTTTAGTTCCAGTCTGGTTTAATAGCACAATCGAGAATGAAGTCCAAACCCCCTGGGTAAAAGACATGCGCCTTTCCAACTACGAGTATGCCATGTAAGTTATATATGATAAAATTGTTTTTTTTTTAGCTCATTTGTATTTTAATAAAAATGTAGGCTGCGTAGGACCAAATCAAATGAAATATTTTTTTATTTTATTTGATAAGTTCATTTAAACTTGACTAATGCCATGTTTACACGAACTTAGTACTTGTCATTAGTACTTATCGTTTGTACTAAGCTGCTTAGTGACATCAAGCATATTAGTACTAAGATTTACTAATGCTTAGTACTAATATGCTTGTTTACACGTGGATACAAGTGCGAGTGACAAGTGCGAGTGAGAAGTACTAATGACAAGTACTAAGCTCGAGTTAACATTGCATAAGGCAGTCAATACCATATAACACAATTATAAAACTAATTGTACTGTATCACACTCTTGTTATATACGAGTTAACTTAGCCAGCTTATTTCCATTTGGCAAGTCCTTCCAATCAACTATAAATATGTTTGATGGGCCTTAAGTAAAAACCTCTCTAAAGCCCTTTTAAAAAAATGGGTACCAACGGGAATATAACAGAGTTGAGAGACTAACATCTTATCAATTTGACCATAGAAGTTATATTGTATTGCACTTTCATTGTACAGTACCACTTGGCGCGATTATTATAATATGGCAATTTGTTTCAACCTTAAATAT
The DNA here is from genome assembly GCA_949825065.1 of Odontocerum albicorne. Taxonomy (NCBI): domain Eukaryota; kingdom Metazoa; phylum Arthropoda; class Insecta; order Trichoptera; family Odontoceridae; genus Odontocerum; species Odontocerum albicorne. Next base: position 31,026,451 of record OX463850.1, read on the forward strand.
TAATGAAACCTAGCGACGGAATCTTAAAAATAAATTTAATTGGCAGAGTTTTATTCACTTTGCAGAGATATATTAAATTACAGACTTCTCAAACCGTAAAGAATGAAATTAAACTTATCAGAAAGTAATCGAAGACTCGAGAAATATGAGTTGTATTTAATCTATGGTTAAAGGTTTTTCATAGTTTAAAACGCGTTTTTATAGGTCCAAGTACCGACGTTTTAAGAACTTTGAACCTCACCAGCGTTAGAAGTAGGTTTTTCTAGAGATCTAAGATTCACGCAACAATTGAAACTCCGCTATATATAATATTATTCAACACACATCTTCATAGGCAGTAAAGTTGATAACCAACAAGTTCAGTAGATGAGAGCTACAACGTTTTCGAAGCGTTGTAGTTCTCAACGACGAAGTTCATTCATCTCGACTTCTACCACTAACATAATGGTTAAGACTCTACTATAGAATAAGTGGCATTGGATACGCATCTCTACAGATAACAAAGTTGATAACAAACAAGCTCTGAACATGGTCGACATTTTAATTTATAAAAAGTAGTAATAACTAGGAAAGCCCTTATATCTATATTGTATCCGTTTCATATCCAGCAAAGGAAAATAGGCGAGGAACACCAACAAAAACGATTAAATAAATTCAAAGTTCCACATAAAAAAAGAAATACTAGAAATATATCCTTTTTCAAATGTATTTTATTTTTTTACCATCCACTTTTGATATAACACAAAGTATTATGTCAGTGGTAATCATTCAAAGTGTCTTTTTTAACATTCGGGCAAATATACAAAATTTTATTTTATAACGCAAATGTTAAAATATTCACAGTCGAGAAGATATTCAAGGATTGTATAACACAGGGAGGATATTCAGATAGACAAATATCAAAAAAAGTGACTCAATTCAATCTTATTCATCCGTATTTCTCGTATATCAAAAGTAGAAAATATAAAAATATACTATATGATATGGGCGCAACTTGACAAATGGAGGTGAAATACGTTTCAGAAAAAAAAAATTTATTTACACGATAAATGCTGCGGAAATGCGTGCTTTTTAACTGTATGCATATTAAGTAGGCATTCCATCTTTCAATATAAAGAGGATGATTTGTGGCAATAATAATATTTAAAGGATAGAAGGCAGTGCTAGAATATGTAAGAAATTACTGTAGTACAAAACTTTTAAGGAGTTTTGGACAATAAATTCAGATATGTGACTATAAATTAATGAAGAATTAAGTGTAAGTAGGTTGAACATGTTGAACGGACGGGGGGCGTTTACAATTGAGCCAATATGTATGCGATACGAAGAAGATACTCAAATAAAACATGGTCGAGGGTCTATTTACCCATTCCTCACGTGCATGTAATATTATTTTTCTGAAATAAAATTTATGATCCGTTATCATCAGGACTGCCTCCCTTGAAATGCAGACTCTCAGTTATTTTTTATTGATTTGGAGGGAAATCTGGGGGACGATTGCCAGCAGGTATTTCATGCATTGCCACTTAGGGAACCTTAGTGGTATCCATCTTTCCACATAACCTCACCAGCATCTTCTGCGGTTTATACCTTTATATCACATTTCTTTTAATATTTTCTTTATCACATATTACTCGGATTCGAGAGTTTCTAATTTTATCATTATGAGTTTATTCGACAGTTGCTCTGAGGATTGTCCCTTCATTAATTCTCAAAATATTTTAAAGTGTTTGTTGTATCTACTCTATATTCTCTTATTTAAATGTTCAAAACACGAGATACTAATATTATTAACAAACGACATGTTAATTGTAAAAATCCCTCCATTTTTATCCTTAAACTGAACTTTTTTTTTTATTCATTTGAATATGTGAATTAAGTTTATCGGTTTGAATCCCGAGCCACAGCGTCCTTAAGGAGAGTTTGATCTCTAAACGGCGCTGTATAAATTGTCATTTTATTATTATTATTGTTAGTATACATCGCATTTGTGATGTTTTAATGAGTGCTTTCGTTCGTGTGGTATTAGCTTTAGTTTCAAAAATATTTGTCAATGTATTATGATACGTAAAAAAATTTTGTATCATGTTGTGTCATCAATATGTTATATTGTGAATCAAAAAAATGTATTATGTTGTGTCATCAATACGTTATATTGTAAAAATGTATTATGTTGTGTCATCAATATGTTATATTGTAAATCGTTAAAATATATTATGTTGTGTCATCAATATGTTATATTGTAAATCGTAAAAAATGTATTACGTTGTGTCATCATTATGTTCTATTGTAAATCCTAAAAAATGTATTATGTTGTGTCGTCAATATGTTTTACTATGATACATAAAAAAATATTGTTTTATGTTGTGGCGCACTAATATGTTACATTGTGATACGTAAAAAGAACGTTTTAAAATATTTGAAAAACATCCAGAATGGGGAACAAATGTTATTTCAGAAAGTTAAAACAACCTTAAAAAATATTATAATTTTTCTTACCTGCCAGGGTATTCCTCCAAAGACCAGAAGAAGGCCGTAGTCAATATAGAACCAATACTCCTCAGGGCTAACAGAACCTATCCAATCCACTTCCATGGAGCTGAGAGACTTGACGTGATCGTTGGCCCATGCGAAGGGAATACACATCCACAAGCCGATGAAGATGCAAAAGAGCTGAATGACATCAGTATAGGCCACAGCGTAGAGACCTCCAAAGAGGGTGTAAAAGACTGCCACGCAGGCAGAGAAGATCACAGAAGTGCGGTGATCCATGTCGATGATGACTGCGAGTGTTGCACCTAAGAAGATACAAAAACATCAAAGTAAGAAGATATTACTTAATTAATTTACACTCTTCTTTCAAAATATTACTTGGTTCATTTACACACTTCTTTCAAAATATTACTTGGTTCATTTACACACGTCTTTCAAAATATTACTTGGTTCATTTTACACACTTCTTTCAAAATATTACTTGGTTAATTTACACATTTACACACTTCTTTCAAAATCTTGTTCTTAGTTTCATTTTTATTTTCGATTGGCTTTTCCAATTTAGTGGCTTCAAATGATAGTTTTGTTGTATTTGAAATTTTCTGTGAAAGTACTGACAACTTACTGGGCTGTTTGAACTCCAGGCCTTAATCCACTCTATAAGAACATTTTTACTGCGATGTCATTTTCCTTTTCCTGTGATGTCGGACCTTAAGTCCGTCATCACAACTATTTTTCACACTCAGGCGTATCGCCACCAGAGAAGAAGTCGCACTCAAGCGTATCGCCACCAGAGAAGAAGTCGCATTCAAGCGTATCGCCACCAGAGAAGAAGTCGCGCTCATAAAAAAATAAAGAAGATTATGGTCTTCTAGCGTAGATCACACTGAATGGTGTCTTATTTTGTCCTGGGTGGTGGATCGAACTGAACTGAACTGTTGGTTGGAAAAAGTTGCCACATAGCAATTAACCAGCCATGTTCTACCATACGCCATAAAAATCTAATACAACACTATAGTATATACAACTGATACACGCAAAAGTGGTGATATATGAAATGATTTTATTGTCAGGGGTAGTTTTATTCCGATCACATTATTTTGAAGTGTATACCTAAGTAAACACTTTATTGATATTCTACGAAAAATAATGTATATACGAGTATTTTTTGATCACTTGATTCGAAAGAAATTAACTGTCATGTGAAGCTTTTTCCATTATTGTACAATAATAAAAAAAACAAATTTTAGAGAGCAAACTCTCTTAAATAGCACTCCAAATCAGGATTCGAACGCACTATTATTGAAATATTAAAAATATTACACAATAAATAAATCTAAGTTGAGTATAAAGATAGGAAGGCGGTGAATGCGGGCATAAGATTTGATACTTGCCCACATTTGCATATGTTTGGTAAGAAAACCACAGAAAACTTACCAAGGAGATGACGAATTACACAAAACCTTCGTAGATCTTTCGATATGTAATAGTAACACGTTCGACTTTATGGGTATATATGTAGTGTTCATACATAATCATAAGTTTTGATAAAACCTCCCAAAAGGGCGGTCTTCAAGTGATTCCTTTATATATGTTAATATATATCAAATATATATCCTAAGAGGCCGATCATTCTAAAACACGCCATAATCAACTGAATCATAATAACCCATCCTTTTAGGGAAGTGCCTAATCTTATGGCCGCAGCCACTACTTCATACCCTTACGCTGAACTTAAATTAATTTATTTTGTAATATTTTTAATCTGTAAATAATAATAGGTTCTAGTCCCGAGTGAGCGCGCCATTGAGAAGAGTTTGCTCTTTAAATGGTACTATATAAACTCATTTTCATTTTATCATTACACGACACAACAAATGCATTAGTCAAAGTTTGTATTTCCATTTTTAGTAGATATCATCGCACGAATTCTAGCTCTCTAAGACTATAGAAATATTTGTTCATCAAAGTATAGCTTAACATCAAGAAAGACACTTACAACGTCGATGCTATATTTTGGAAAAAATACTCATCACAGATAAAGCATCCCCATCACAGAGATATTGTCTACGTGGTGAAGCCACCCAGAGAAATTCCGTTTTACTTGAATTTAGTTAAAATTTATTTTAGACACCCAATTTCTGACGATATTACTATAACAATCAGCTGAAGCAACGCATCACAACTGTATGCGATAAGATCGACGGAGATAATGCATGACAGCATCATGTTCACGTCCATTTCACAAAACGCGTCAATTCAGATCGATTCCACCACCACTCTATGAGGGGCCAAATAAGTCACCATCCAGCGTAATCTACGAGTACACTAGAAGATCTAATTCTTTATTTTTTTTATGAGCGTGACATCGTGTAGTGACGAAGAAGGAACTGCTCAAAGTGATTCCTTCTCCGATGGTGATACGTTTGAGTATGCAAATAATAGTATACGTCGGATCGACATCACGAGAGATTGAAAAGGACTAACAGTGCAGAAAAAGAAGTCAAACAGCCTAACAAGTTGTCAGTACTTTTACAGAAAATTTCGAATGCAACAAAACTATGTTTGATATTCTAGATCGGATGAGCCAATTGGTCCGAAGATGAACCGATGTTAGGCTGAGTGGAGATCCCTTAAAAAATATTGACTCGATTACGCGTCAACAACATTGCACAACGCGTTAACTATAAAAACCATATTTAAAATGTCATTAAAATATATACATATCAGACAATGTATCCAGACTTTATGCCCCCTCTGTATATTACAATGATGAATGGATTTACCCAAAGCGGCCAAGATGCCAGCAGCCCAGAAGACCTCTCCGCACAGCGCGGGCAGAAAGAGCAGTCCTCCCATCCTCTCCCCGAACAGGTCCTGCAGAGGGTCCAACATGGTCACGTAACCCTGTCTCCGCATGGGGTTGGCGAAGAATATGCCGCCTGAGAATAAAAAGTACTATTAACACTTACAGGAAAATAAAAAAATCATCACACTAAATATAAGTTTTATAAATAATACCAACGATTGAAATCCCTATTGCCAGTGTTCATCTCGTGCGCAGTTCTGTCATGTCAGCAGGTCAGAAATAATGTTACAAATTGTGTATTAAACCACTCGTTCCTCAGTCAATTAAGACACCATATCCCTTAACTTTGACAGTGTTGAACCAAATATGTCTACATCCAAGTCAGTTACCGTATTATACTCTAGGTATATTCTTACAACTGAATTATAGAAGCCGATATTACTTCTAAATGTAGCTAAGCTGAACAAAACAGGTCTCCTAAGAGAAAGAGACGCAACATTTATATCAAAACGTTCCTGTGTCGTGGGTGAATTCACAAGATCATTCAAGACCTAATAAAGAAATACAAGATTAAAAGTATGTCTACGAACCTCAAGCGATTGATGATCAAAAAAAAAATCTAAACGACCCATGTACATTCAGCAACCCTTATGTATGTCATAGACACTTCAATCAAACAGTAATATTATTGAGTTGTATTAAATTTTCGTTGTATACAGTACAACCAGGCGGATTTATTGCTATGTGTTAATCTTTTCCAATCAAACAGTAAGATTTTAAAGAGGCTAGTGACGGTAATCGAACCAGCAACTCTCAGGTTGTGAGACAGGCGTCTTACCAACAAGTCCTAGGAGGTTATCAACTTATTTTGAGGCTATTGCGTAAATAAATAAACGCATTCAAACATTTAAACAGTTTTCTATTTTGCTCTTAACTCTATAAGTATTAACAAATTTCATTTATAAAAATATTCATCCCAATTTTAACAAATATCGAAGCAACCCTTCACAAGCTAACTTATAGATTTTCACATTTTCTAGAATTTATTCTTCAAAGTTCAATCGAATTTTCACTAAAACTCCAAATTTCAATTTTACGTCAAAATCTAATTTCTAAATTTAACCCTCGTTTCAATTAATAATATTTTTCGATTCATATTCTATGAATTAATATATAATTTAGATATTTCCTTACCAAAGACCAGCGACATGGCATACCCGAAGGGAGCCTGGCACCACACCAGCCCCGAAGTGTAGATAGCCTCTGCCGTACCGTTAATGTAGCCTCCTCCGACCCAAGTTGCTGAAATAAAAGAAAACAAATACTTGTTTTAGAATGTTCCTGTAATTGACAAAATATAAAAAAAATTAACTTGAAATTTTGAACAGTCATAAACTATGTATAGTATTTGCGTTTATTTTTTGCAAGTAAAAGATGCAAACGAACCACCCTTAACAATTGTCCTTTGAACCACTGGCTACCAAGTGCTATCATGGGAGTCATGAACTACATGACATATGCATTTGCGTATATTCGTATGTGGGTATAAATGAGTGTGTATTTATTTACACGTACTTATGTAATGAATATATGTTAGCATTTAATTGGTAAATAGTCTGTAAAATAATTGTCAATAAATATCTTGGCATAACTTCGATATTATTTAAAATCGAATTTAGCTCAGTCACGTGGAACTGGAGTACCTCTTCAGAACTTCCTGATAGTTGAACAAGACCAAAAGAGATTTCTACAGCACCTACACTGCAAAGAGTATGGATTTTACGCTTGGCTCTATCCAACATTCTTATTGGGTATGCTTGGATATTCGTCGTTGCTGGGCCTCGTGGTCATCACCATTCCAACGTCAATTCAGTTGGAACGCGAAACTGTGCTGTGAAGTTTTCGTCTTTTTCTTCTTTTTCTCTTCTTAACCACCCGTACACCACTGAACTGGATCCGATGGCACACCTAAAGTGAGATGATCGGAGGACACCGGCATGTTTTTTCCTTTTTTTTAAAGAATATTTATGACCAAAGTCATAGGTATCCTTTTACTCCTGAATACTAGGCGGGAAAATAACTGTGTCGTTCGAGGGGGAGAAGCATAGCACGGGGTTCAAACCGACTACCTTCCGCACGGAAATCCATTGTTTTACCATGCACCTCAATGATTGGATTTTTTTATGTTTCGGTTCTTGTGTGATTTAATTGGGTATCTGTATCAAATATAAAATTGATAAATATAAACAACCTTTTTTTTTACATGTCTTTCGCTGTGTTTTTTATGTAATACTCGTAATAAGGTGTAAGCTGAAAAACGTTTATGATGTTCCTGGTTGGATTTCTTGTTTTTACATTAATATGAACGATACACACATACACTACACAACACCATACATATACTACACTACACCTTAAGCCGAATGTTTTAATATCACGTATCGTAAGGCGCACAAAGAATTATGTGTAGTTCGTCTTCTTTAAGTAATTTTTCTCCGGTTTTCTTACCAAATATGTTTTGCTAAACATATGCAGATGCGGTAAAGTTCTTTATAGAATGGCCGCATCCACCACCTTTCCTTTCTTACACACCACTTGTTTATTTTATAGTATTTTTAATCTGTCAATAATAGGTTCGAGTCCCAAGCTGGAGCGTCATTGAGGAGAATTTGTTCTCCAAATGGCTGTATACAATAAATTGTCGTTTTTGTATTATTATTATTATTAATGTGATACTTGATCCGGAAGGTCGTACAAGAAGAGCCTAAAGCGTATTATTATTAATGTGATACTTGATCCGGAAGGTCGTACAAGAAGAGACTAAAGCTTATTATGATTAATGTGATACTTGATCCGGAGGGTCGTACAAGAAGATCCTAAAGCTTATTATTATTGATGTGATACTTGATCCGGATGGTCGTGCAAGAAGAACTTAAAGCTTATTTTTATTAATGTGATACTTGATCCGGAGGGTCGTACAAGGAGAGCCTAAAGCTTGTTATTATTAATGTGATACTTGATCCGGAGGGTCGCACAAGAAGAGCCATAAGCTTATTATTATTAATGTGATACTTGATCCGGAGGGTCATACAAGAAGAGCATAAAGCTTATTATTATTAATGTGATACTTGATCCGGAGGGTCGTACAAGAAGAGCCTAAAACTTATTATTATTAATGTGATACTTGATCCGGAGGGTCGTACAAAAATAACTTAAAGCTTATGATTGTATCTAGTTAAATTATTTTTATATGAATCTAGTGAAAATTATATCAATGTATTTCTTTATTTTTGCTATCAAGAAACGAGATTATTATTACTAAATTTTATGTTATTAACTTTCTTATGAAGTTGGGAAAGTTTGATGAGCAACGGTAAATAGAAAATTGTAAAACATATGTATTTTCATGAGATTGTAACTTAAAGACAGGAGCATGTCAGAGGAGATGTATCGAGTTTCAAGTTCCAAACTTGGTTCAGAAATAAGTTATCTACGAGTTCTTCAGGTAGGAGATGAGAACTTCTGAAACTGTAGATAACTTTGTGCTACTTGATATCTGACGAGAGGAACATCGTGGAAGAAGCCAATACTTATACATTTGTATCGTATTATATAATATTCGTTTTCTTTGTATACAGTTTAACCTTGCAGGATTATTGCCAAGTGGCGCAATCCTCCAACAAGAAATATGTTAATGAGGTTTTCAGTGAAAATCAAACTTGAATCATTTGAAAAAAACTGGTTTTCAGCCGGATTTAAACCCGCAGCCTCCGGGCTAGGAGACAGACGTCCAATCAACTGGGCTGCGGAGGTCATTGACTTTATTTATGAAATACAACCAAAACCATAAAATTCTTAAAATATTTTAAATAAATCGAGATTTGGAAAAATTATCTGTTCGATTAATAAAGGTGTTAAAAGTTTGGGGAGACAAAGAAAACCTTTTGAAAAGATTTTAATGTGTCTTGAGTCTGCAGTGAATTGAAATGTGCAGAAATGTTGAAGATTTTGACATGTGAATTTGGAAATTTCTGGAAAATTAGTTTAACCCTCCAAACATGTTTCTGAAAATTTGTCAATATACGTGTATATCCCATCAACCGAAACAAAATAATCCAGCAGAGCTTGAAAGGTACTCGTATGTACTAAACACAAGAAGAGAAATGAGACCATGTACATATGTAAGGAGTAGAAGCTTCAAAGATTTTTTTGGGTGTGATAGAATTTGTTTTTGAAATAAAACAACAACTAATAAACCAAAAATGGATCGGAAGGTTTAATTTGAAGGAATATTTTATGCCGTTTATGAAAATGGTTGATTTGTTTTGTTTTGTTTGTGTTATTGTTACAACGTACATCGTGCCGTCTATAAGATGGGTTCCCCATTAAGAACGATAGAACTTTAAAATAAAATAAAACAACAAATAGTAAACCAAAAATGGATCTGAATATTTAATTTGAAAGAATATTACATGCCGTTTATGATTTAAACAAGATATCGTTCAAATGGCTTCTTTTGCACTTGCCAATTCGATCACGCCAATTTTCGATGACTCGGTGGAGCATTTCCGGCTGTATGGCACTAATAACACGACAAATGTTGACCTCAAGTTCATCAAGTGTCTTGGGTTTATTGGTGTAAACCTGTGATTTAACATAACCCCAAAGAAAATAATCCAGAGGCGTAAAACTGCACGATCTTGGCGGCCAACTCAAAATCCTTTCACACCCAAAAAAACACCCTTTAGTTGTCCGCAAAGGAGAATTTTAGGGGAAATAACAAATTTAACTAAATTACTAAAGTGTTTTTAATAAATAAACAAAGTTTCAGTTCAATATTCTTTATATTTATTTAGATATAACAATTTTAGTAAACCCTTCACAAATATTATAAATCCTCAAAAATAAGCTGGGCACTGGGAAAGGTTGTCTTGATTTCCATCAGGTGTTCCGAGTGTTAAGTGATTTTTATTCGTTTTAAAAATAACGAGATAAGTTTCCACCCAGCAATTTACACGAATTTGTATAACTTTTGCCAGGTTGGCTGGAGCAGATTGCTGTATGGCAATAAACTTGTTAGTGATTACTCATTATAAAAGAGGATTTTTTCAAAAGTGATGTTGATCGAATGGAGCTCCCTTTAAATGTGATCAACATTCGATTTTTAACGAATTGCGAGAATAAAAGATTTTTTCCCCTTAACTTACAAAGTAAAAATAGCATAGTCCCATGTGAAATCAAGTGTTTTTACTGAGAAGCAATTTTAATGCTCAACATCTTGAGCGGTTGAAGGCGGTCTAAGAGATCAATACTAGATAAAATTCTTAAAATAGTTCTTTACACGATCCCACAATTATTTCTTTTAAAGTGTTTTGAAACTATCATCATCGTTTTAGATTTCTGATTTATTTATTGAACTTCATTGCAAAAACAAACTGACGGGCTTATTGCCAGGTGGCAATATCTTCCAAATAACCAGACAATAGTAATTAATGGAAGTTACGTGGTCGCAAAAAATATTCAAATGATTATTCATCTTTATAAAATTAATGAATATACCATATACATAATGAAAGTAAACGTGGGATATCATCAATCAAAGGAAACGGAAGGGATGGTGGGTAAAAAAAATCTCGGAATGAAACACATTATATTACTGACTAGAAATATAAGTATTTTTTTCAATCGCTTCTTAAAGCGTGCCAAAGACGGAGCGAGTCTTACATTGGTTTATTACCGGTTCCAGAGTCTCATTGCATGGACAGTAAAGGATGACGTAAAAAAGACGAACGGTGAACTTGGAAGGCCAATAAAAAATTTATGTTTGTGTGTAGTGCAAATCCACGATCGGAAAGACGCTGAAAATTTTCCACGAGATAATAGGGGGTGGCGGGACAGTTAAGGATATTAAACAATATTAGATATAGTATGTTAATTTAGCGTCTTTTTCTCATGTTCAACCAGTTCAGCGTCTTCTGGTGATATCGTAAAAATAGGATAGTCCCAGACATAATCCAAATAGGGGAGAGAATTAATAAACAAATCGAAGAGAAGCATTTTGAAAACGCCGTAATTTGTTGAGCTGTTCCGAATAACAGACGTCTACCATATATGGTATAAGCGTATTTCAACTTTATTTTTTTAGGGCTCTTTTCAATCTTTGTGTAAATACTTGTAATTTGAAGTTATCATTTAAGATGTGCATGAGAGTTAGTTAGTTAGCTTTATTTTTGTTAGGCCGCGTCGCAAGGACCATTATATTTTTTATAATATTTTAAAAGATTGGGTTTTTAAGAAAATACTATATGCTTAGCTTTTGGGTGTTTCAATGAAATTATTTCAAAACATTTTTTTGCTTTTTACGTTATCAAATCTCATGAGTGGATTGAATTTTGTGGATTGAACCTTGTCGGGTAATATGATTTTTTTGAGATGAGTAAGAAGCTGACTCAAAACTTACAATGAACTTAGTTAGACTTCTGATATAAGCAGAGACGTTTTGTGTAGACATATTTAACCATCAAATAAATATATAAATGCAGTTTTAAGGTAATGGTTACCCATAGCTCGTGTTATATTTGAAATTATATTATTTTAATATTATCTGTAAGCTTTGTATTATGTAATTGATTCTGAAGATAATATTATGCAAAAATACCTCAAATATTACCACACTTATCACACTGAATCATTTATTTTCCGATCACTTTAATACTATCGAATATGAGAACATAATATTAAACAAAGGTCACGGAATCATTTAAATATAAAAAAATAAATCTGTGGAGGTTTTAAAGTACAAAAAGGTCAACAGCGTCGAAATATTTTCCCCTATTTTTTTTGTTTAAGGAAGAAAAGAAAAGAAAAGACAAAAAAATCATGTCATAAATCCCTGAGGCTTCAATTGAACAGAAAAAAGATTTTTTCCCCCAAAGGTTGAAGGCAATTTAAAAGGACATTTAAATTTAAAATGTAAAAGCGAAATAACAAAAGGAGATTTTTCGTATATTGATCTTATTCTAAAGAATGGTTGGCAAATTTTTAAATAAAAAAATAGAGGATGTTAAACTCAGCCTGAAATATTTTAACTGAAATTTCATGACCTGTTTGAGAATTTTTATGTTTTACACTTTTGAGATAATTTATGCTTTTTACAACACTTTATTCGCTGCAAATTGCAATCTCTGTGGCCTTAATGATAAAAACTAAAAAGATCCCAATTCAATAGCGCTCTTCTACAAAGTTATTGTTACATTTCGGTGTAACGAACTGTATTTTGTGACTCCTAGCCTAGTGATTATGAGACGAAAGAGTCGATAAATGGGTTCAAAGATAATTTTGTCTCCCAGTCATGCTCTTCATCAGGTTTAAATGTTAATCTTCTAAAATATGAAAGTCCATATTTCATGTCAGAGTATTCATTTATTCCAAAATACCCGCTCATTTTGAAATAACTTATATTTTTCTTTTTTTTTACTACTCAGTTATGATATTTTGCAAAATATTCATTTATTCCAAAATATCCTCTCGTTTTAAAATAACTGTTTTATATTTTTCTTTTTTTTACTACTCAGTTATGATATTTTGCAAAATATTCATTTATTCCAAAACATCCGCTCCTTTTAAAATAACTGTTTTATATTTTTCTTTTTTTTACTACTCAGTTATGATATTTTGCAATATATTCATTTATTCCAAAATATCCGCTCTTTTTAAAATAACTGTTTTATATTTTTCTTTTTTTTTACTACTCAGTTATGATACGAGTATTTTGCAAAATATTCATTTATTCCAAAATATCCGCTCCTTTTAAAATAACTGTTTTATACATATTTTTTTTTTACTACTCAGCTATGATATTTTGTTTGCCGACCTTAATACAAGAGATAACTTACTGCCTTAAAAATATCTGAACAATAATTTTGCTGAGATCTATTTTAGACAGTCTCTCATTATTATTGTCATATACGTTTCCAATCCAAGTCGATCGAAAGCCCGGCATACCACGTGTCAGGCCAAAACTTTGAATCTCATTGCAATAAGACACTTTCTATCACGTTTAAGTTAAAATTCTCATTGCTTGATATTATCTCAACAAATTTGGCTCGGTGGAAAAGATTAATAAGAGTCTTTGAATTTGGTTTGGTAGAGAAGATAAACATACTGAGATGAATACACGGGATAACAATGTATAATAATAATGAAATGATTAAATATAAATGTGAAGTCAAGACTAATTTATTGAGTAAGATCATTCTGAGAAAGTTTGGGCATGTAGAACGAATGAATGGAGAAAGACTTATTAATGAAACAAATATAAATTGAAATGTGAGCGAAAGATGTGGTAAAGAAAAGTTAAAAAAAAGTATAGTGGGATCAAATGAATACATTAAATAAAAAGGAAAAGTAAATGTCAGAAAAATCGCAGGAGTTAGAAGAGCCAAAGGATTAGTGCCGTGATAGGAAAGTCTGGTTCTCTCTCTCTCTCTCTCTCTATCTCTTTCTGTGCCTACCCCGACAAGGAAACAGTAAAATATATGTACAGTAGCGGTCAATGAAATGTGTTCACCTTGAAAAATCAACATTTCTTTGCATTACAATGTTTCATGTATTGTTTTATTTATTTATTGGGTTGTAAAATTGTGTAAGTGATATTTTTAAGTAATTCAAATGGCAAAAGTGGCAACACATTGTGAAATAAACAAATAATTGATATTTTTCGAAATAAATGATATTTGGGAAAATTTAGTATTGCAATGAAAACATTTTTTTCCCTTAAACAAATTTAATAACACAAAAACTGAAACTTACATTATATTTATAATTAAACTAGCTACAAAGAAAACAAAAGTTTATATTTAGTTGGTCCTCCTTTATCTCGCAATACAGCATCAATCCTTCGAGACATCGTTTCGACTAACGTTTTTAAATGGTCTTCTGAAATTTCTTCATACCATACTTTTTGTCAAGTTTCTATCAATGCCCATTTCGTTGAAGGCTTAGTTTGTTGGATTTTAGCTTCTTTTTTAGCCTACAGGTTCTCTATGGGGTTCAAGTCGGAGCTTTTACTGGGCCATTCTAGGGTCAAAATGCCATTTTTCGCGATAAATTCTTTTACCTGAAGTTACGGAGACAAAATGCTTATTTTTTTCGGTCTTAAATGTTAACCGTTATACATACTAATAGAAAAAAATAACACCTATAGTTTAAGCACGGTGGCATGTATTATTTTGAAAATTAAACAGTGTTTTTATATTCTGTTCATTATTTCGATAATTATCTTTCTTTGAAACTTTTAATATATTTTGGTCCACCACCAATTTATTTGTAAAAATTAGCTTTTTTTTTGGAGTATAATTCTAATTGAAAACATAATTCATCTAATTTACAACCAAATTATCATTCTATATCTAATTTACGACCAATTGATCATACTCTTTAAAGACCATCAAGATAAAATAAAGCTGGTGATGTAAGCTAGGATATCATGCATATGATTAATATTTTCCCACTTGTAGAAAAAAATCTATTTGTTCACTTGCTGTAGACAGTTTTCCCACCCTGGTTCTAAGAGCTACTGAGAAGAATTGAACGTTTCCAATTTCATACACATTTACATATATTTTTGTGGTGTTTATTTCAACTATACATCTGAGTTTCTGGTGGAACGTACTGGGAGTTGATGATAATTTGATAAATTTCTAAATATAGTTCCTATATTTCTGTTTTTGTGTATAGTATTTAAATTTCTACATTTGCGTATATTAAATTCAAACAGTTTATTTTCTTTGAAATTTGAATGCACACTAGTGACATATACTCGTAAATATAAAGTAATATTTTGGCTAAATCAATATTCTTTTGCGACTGGCAACGTCGTTTTATTGTGTTTATGGACTATGGTTTTGACTGTCAATGTAACGTGAGAAAATTACTGAGGTTTACTTTATTTATTTTTTATTTTACACTTTTATTGCAAATATAATCTGGCTGGCTTGTTTCCAGACGGTAATCTCTCAATCTCCACGAAATCCATGAACAAATACCTATACATGATCATACGAGCATACAAACCTCACAAAGACGGACAATTACCCGAACATTCCTTTTCGTATAAAGTGAGATATCATCAATCAAAGGGAAAGGAAGAGGTGATGGAGAGGAAAGGCAATAAAATCAGAAATGAAACACGTTATGTTGTTTATAGTTAAGGCATTAACGTTGTGGAGGTTTAAAGACATTGTAGTTTATTTTTATCAAACACTGTTTATGGAATTAACAGTGTTTGATAAAAATAAATTACAAACACGTTATATTTACTGACTAGAAATTAAGCGCTTTTTCAGTCGCTTTTTAAAGCATGCCAAAGACGGAGCAAGTCTAACATTGGTTTGTAACTGATTCCAGAGTCTCACTGCATGGACAGGAAAGGACGACGTAAAAAAACGAAGAGCGGTGAACTGGAAAGGCTAAGAAACAATCTCTATTTGAGCGTAGCGCTAGTCCATGATCGGAAAGACGCTGAAATTTTTCGGTAAGATAAGAAGGGGCGTGGAATAGTTAAGGATATTATACAATAAAGACAGTATGTGAATTTGGCGCATATTTCTAGCATACAACCAGTTCAATGCCTTCTGGTATGAAGTTATATGATCGTACTTTCGTAGGTTGAAATTAAATCTTAGACAAACATTTCGAAGACTTAATAAGATTAAATAAAGTGGGGTTCTCATTTTATTTAATCTTGTTACTCACTCTTATCAAAATAAAAGGTATATTATATTAGCTATCAGTAACCACTTAAACTAAAACGATTTTAACTACAATAAGTACGAATAGAGTATCTGATAATTTATGAAAAACCAGTTTTTATACGTATTCGAAGGCTCAATCTACGTGGTTTTCATTTACGCACTCGTTCCTGGAACCAATTAATCCATTAACCACTTAACAGTCAGATTTTTAACACGCGACGTTACACAATGACCAACTGTGAACGAATAAATTCTGTACGAAAATATATTCCGTTCGGAGGAAACAAGTTGAAATAAGATCTGGCCTAACGACGCTCGGGGAAACACTTCCAACAAGTCGAAACAAGATTTGCCCGAACGAGGCTAGGGCTAGTTAGTGTAAAAAGAAACTTCGTAACCGAGTCCCGCTCGGGCAAAACTGTCAAGTGGTTAATGAAGAAATTATTACTTACCATAATTTTTTAAGAATCTATGAATTGTGATTTAAAATAAAACAACTTAACAACGCTGTAATTTTGTAAGTCCTTTAAATTGAAAAAATACCAGTATTTATAACAATTCATTAATAGATACGAGTAATTTACAATATCAATTCATTGGGGAAACAAAATTTTGCTTGACAATGCACATTTATTTATTTATTTATTTATATGATATCCCTCAACATGTCCGAATTGATATGTTACTGCCATGTTGAAGATCGTGGCCGTGAGGCAATATTGCCTTCCGTCCCAATAATCGTACCCTAAGGTTTAGAACTACTCGAGTAGGCACGTAACTCGCAGTTTGCCTTAATGCTACACCACGTGGATAAAAATGAAACTCGTGCATATCGAGTTCTAGCGAGTCTTATTATCAGACGAACTATTTTACAGGTTACTTTTTATTTGCATTCGTGACTCAGTGGTACACCGAGGTAACATGACTTTCGTCAACATTCTGAGAGAAAACTTGAATTTTGTAACCATGACAAGTTTGACGAAAACATAGTTGATATTTATAACTGTGGCTCAATGAATACATAATTCTAATTCTGTCAGTCTCTCAATTTTGCAGCTGAGGGTTCTCCTGCCAAAACATTAAAATATTGCTGCCATAAAGGAACTGTTCTTCTTGAAGATGAAAATGAACCACTTCGTCAAATCGTTCAACTTTAATAAAGTTGTTAATTAATCCAGATTTTTCTTATAACCAAAACTTTTAAAACAAACATTCGTTCCAAAATATTTTACAATCTTTCAGGTTAGCAAGGCATCCTGTGGTTTTGGCAGGTTATAACAAGTATATAAATATTTTGATACTAAAAGTAACAAACAGCAGAAAAAAAGTATTTTACAGCTTTAATTTGACAGACAGAAAGCTTTATTGTGTTTATAAATTGCCACTGTAAATAAAAAGAGACCAGAATAAAATTCAAGAACTATTTCGGTCCCAAATTAGTCTCTGTGCCACGTATGAGATAAACCTTCTGTTGAGTAAGGGTCAAAGGGGAAACCTGAAAACAAAGCTTTTTAGATAAATCTTCAACGCGCATGACACTCAGGTCAAACGTCATACTTGACTTATACAATATTTTACAAATTTAACACTCGGCGAATGGCTCAAAACATTTCATATCGGATAGTTATAACGTATGGAAGGTATTGGATGAAATATGTGCGAGGATAGTCAGAGATAGTAAGCATCATCGCCATGTCCCTATTGAGGTTGGGAGAGGGAATAGATCTCTACTTCATACTATTCTGACAAAAATCTTTCTTTTCTGCTAGATTCAAACTTGTCATGTATAGGCTTTTTATTTTTCTCTCTTTCAGAATTTGGTTAATTTGATCACATCATGTTTTTCTTGGTCATTCCAAAGTTGTCATTCCTTCTACAATACTCCTTGAGATTGTGTTTGTAAATCTTTTATCATTCATTTTTTCAACTTAGCTGAATCATCTCAGTGTTTCTCATTGTTCTAAAGTATTTTCTTTTTTTCTGGCAATACAAACTTCAAGTCTTCAACTTCAATTTCCCTTCTTCCCAAACATGATTTAGTAAAACGTTTTTTGAGAATTTTATAATGATAGTTTTGCGAAATCTTTAATATTTTAAGCGTTTTTTAACGACATATATAAATGAACGTAGAACCGAAAATCAATATTTATGTACCTACTCGAAAAAGTGACGATAAAATGGGCACAACTGGAGCCTTAGAAAAAAGGAAAGAAAGAGGAAACGAGAGATAGAGAGGAAGAGAGAGAAAGAAAGAGAAAGAGAGACACTCGTGGAAAATCTGTGTTTAAAAAGGTTTCATAAATTTTCATCGTCTTAGAAAGACCTACACTGTTTTTAAATCAACAACCTTTCGCATAACAGTCCAGCAAATTCATTACACAATCAATTATTTCTCAATTTTGGAAATGTTTGCTTATTTACAGATATTGTTTATTTTAAAAATTGAATAGATTTAAGAAAATCCAATTAAATCTATTAGTGGCTTTTGATTCAGGGGAGTTTCCAAAAAGCGTTGTTAATTCATTGTGCTTCATTTGCAAAGAAGGAAATGTCTATTCAAGAATCTGTGTGGAGCGCTTTCATGAGCTGAAAAGCTTAAAATCGATTTCAGGCCGAATAGCGCTAGACAGGCGAAGCAAGGAGAATAACTGTTAGTGCTACCACACGTAAATTTTTTTGAAAGTGTATTTTTACAAAATAATTAGTTATATACTTTACTGAGATTATTTAAACAATAAATATTAAATAATACAGTATTCATTACAAGTAAGTTGTTTAACTTATTTTTTCTTTTGTGGAAATGATTAAACATGGTAGATCTGGCGGGCTAATGGCTATACAGCAATTTCTTTCAACTTTTTGGAATGCATTAAACTATTTAAATTCATGGTAGATTTTACAAAAAAAAACATATTCGTTTAAATTCAAGTGAAAAAGCAACTAAATTATTCTATCAATAATTGTATACCTAGAGGAAAGGAATTCATTTACCGATAAGGAAGGAAAGCGAATAGAAAATAAGGATGAAATTATATTCTATGTAATGTAATAATTTTCAATTCTCTTTTAAACGTAAATAAGGTTGGGGCACATTTGATAACTCTTAGAATGGCATTTCACCATCTTTTTATGACAAAAATTTGTCAGAACATCTTCCCAATAAGAATATTGGTGGATAATTTAATTTTTATTTCATCTTTTCGAGGTAAAGTGTTTGACACAGTCTGTCCTCATTTGTTATTTGACCCATTTATTCTTAAGATTCTCACGATCGCCAAGAGGAAATAATAATCTTACTTTTTAGACGAAGTCTTACAGTTAGAGCCCTTTTTGGGATACCATTGGGAATCGAACACAAAATACTCGTGTGAGACAAGCATTTAACAACCTACTGTAGCTTGCCACGTTCCCATTTTTCTAAAGGTATTATGTGTTTATTATCTTAAGCACTTGACTGTGTAAAATTACTACAACGTTCTTAATCTAACAGATGCGTGAATATAAGGGCTAAATATTACTGTATTTATTTTCATTTATTATGACTAAAAAAATTAATTCAAGACTTCTCAAATCGTCACGTTATAAGTAAGTACCAAAAAAGGTTTAACTGACCCGATCGAGGACTCAGACTGTGTTAAGTTTGAGCCAATAATATTGTAGAACACGAGGTCCAAGTTGGCAGGTGTTTTTTAGTATAATCGATCGAACCCCATCTAAGATTTACAACAAACTCTCCTTAGCAAAAAAAAAACAAAGTTTTGTTCATGAATTTTTAACACTCTTTACTTAACTCAGAAAAACAAATAGCAACATCTAAGTTTTCCTCCGATATTTTTAAAATTATTACCATATTAACACTTTATACCCCGTTGATTGATCATGATTATATTTTCCGGTACCGAGCTTGTTTTTCAGGAATTCTGATTTTTGTGAAGGGTTTACTAAAATTGCTATATCTATGTTATGTAATTTTTCAAAATATTGTAATGATACCCAGTATATTTGTTTAAAATACTTGAACAATTTAGTTAAGTGTGATAATTCTGCCAACAATCTCCTTTGTAGAGAACTACATCACACTCCTTACATGTTAACTGGGTCTTATTTCTTTTCTTGTGCTTACTTAGCACATACTTAACAAGCTCTGCAGGTTTTTTCTCTTTTATCAGTTGATGAAACTTTTAACATGTTTCGACATGCTCTTGGATAGCCTGTATATAGGATCCTGCGAATTCCTTATTTTATTTGAACACAGAGAATGTAGTTCGTCTTCAGATTAATAGATCAAAATCTTCAAGATCTGACACTTATCTGCACATTAATGGAATGACCTCAGAAACTCCACCATCAATCATACTATGAATATTTTCTTTATCTTGGGTATTGTCTGTGATTGAAATCAGAAAACTATTGTAATTTGTTTTATCAAACACAATTTACTCCACTTTATGTAATGCAATAACCCTACCGGTTTCAAGGTGATCATCCCATAATTAGGGGAGCACAAACAAGACTGTTATGTGGAATAAACAGTGTTTTATAAAATAAATAATGTATTTTTACATCCACAATGTTAATGCCTTAACTATAAAAAATGTATCAGAAAACTATATTTTAAAGGTTGAATTATTTATAAAAATATTTGCTAGAAGCCATAAATATATAATTTTTTGTACGAAGTAGCAATCACGTGAAAACAAGGGGCCGGGACTTACCACCAATCTACGAGTAGTTGATCACGTTAAAAAACGGGACCAGAATATAAAGTGTTAATTATTGCAGCATATTTCTACAAAGCTCATAAAATAATTAATTTATGATAAATTCGCAATGGTCACCCTAAAATCATTAATGAATGGAACAATGGAGACGGAAATGGAAAATACCAACACGTTTCCGCTGGATGGGGTATCGAAAAAATCTAAGCTTGTCGTTTATTGGTTTATTATGCTGATAAATGAATTTATTGGCTCAACGTTTCAAAAGATTATAAGGGACTTAAATGCTCGAAATTATTCTGTTGTCTTTACTTATCTTTTCATATTTAGTTTTATGATTATTGTAAATATAACTTTTCGGCAGTTTTTGAAAGAATATCAACAACACTTGACTATAATTTACCAGAATATCACAAAATGATAAATACCAATTGACATAAATACACGTAACAATTTTTTTAGGATTTTTATATAAGCATTCTTAAATCGTCTCTTTATTAAAAATAATATATATAAACGATATCATACATACATCACTCAGTTTTCCTGTTGGGGTAGGCAGGGAGGAGAATGCACCAGACTTTTCTATCGCAAACACAGATATTTTGCCTCTTCTACGTACATACAATTTATGATTTTTTTTACATTATCTTCTTTCAAAATATCATAAACGGATTCAACCACACTTTACCTGGTCTTCCTTTACCACGTCTTCTACTCACATTTACACTTTATATATTTATTTTGTTACACTTTCAACACTCATTCGTTCCACATGTCCAAACCATCTCAGAGTGCTCTTCTTCACCTTGCTTCATATTCATACATCAACTTTAAGTTCATATTCATCCCTGACCACTCAATCCCGTATTTTGTCATACTTAAATCATAAATATTCTTAAACTCCGAATTTAGGCCGAAAAGGTTATGATGAAATAGGACTATGACACGAGTTTTGACTTATAGAGAATAAATTAATTCTTCAAGAGAGTTTGCTCACTAAACAGCGCTACATAAATTGTCCGTTTATTATTATTATTCAATGACTTTCGAGAAAAAATTTCATACAATAACTGAGTGCTTCGCTCCTTAAATCGGACATACGAGGCGTTATAATATCTGTGTAAATGAATTAATGCCATTACCCGTAACGTATACGAGTATGAGAAAAGTCACAATAAAATATGTGACTAACGTTTCTGCCACTGGTGATGACTTTGTAAGCCAATTTGTGATAGGCATATCCTATTGCACATTAGATAAGGGACTTCTGTACATTCAGTTTGTCTACATCTTCTTTCTCTATTCGGAACCTGATAGCAAACAACAGTTCTACGCCATTATATAGATAGAGCTACTATCTGATGTCATTTGCTCCCAGTTATGTTTTTTAAATGACATATACCGTAAAACAAATATGTATGTATCAATAGCGTGACTTTTAAGTTGAGGGATGCTGTCCAAAGAATGCATGTGCTGTAGAAACTGCAACACCCATAGATTTCTCGCTAGACGAGCGTGTCGGACCTAAAGTTTCTTGACTGTGCTCATAAATTTTTCGCTTGACATAAAGCAGCCCTGGCCAACCCAAATTGCCCCACGGGCTGCAATGAAGACCTCAAAGTTTCCAAGGCCCACACATACTCGTTAATAACAATAATCGCTAATTTATTGTAATTTATGTGAAAAAAACGAAGCTACTTGAGTATCATCTGCCATAAATAGGTCCTTTCATCGCTTTCCTTTCATTATTTGATTTATTAACCAAAAAACGATACTACTTGAGTATAATCTGCCATAAATAGAGGCCATTTCATCGCTTTCCTTTCATTATTTGATTTATTAACCAAAAAACAATACTACTTGAGTATCATCTGCCATAAATAGAGGCCATTTTATCGCTTTCCTTTCATTATTTGATTTATTAACCAAAAAACAATACTACTTGAGTATCATCTGCCATAAAGAGGCAATTTCATCGCTTTACTTTCATTATTTGATTTATTAACCAAAAAACGATACTACTTGAGTATAATCTGCCATAAAGAGGCCATTTCATCGTTTTCCTTTCATTATTTGATTTATTAACCAAAAAACGATACTACTTGAGTATCATCTGCCATAAAGAGGCCATTTCATCGCTTTCCTTTCATTATTTGATTTATTAACCAAAAAACGATACTACTTGAGTATCATCTGCCATAAAGAGGCCATTTCATCGCTTTCGTTTCATTATTTGATTTATTAACCAAAAAACGATACTACTTGAGTATCATCTGCCATAAAGAGGTCATTTCATCGCTTTCGTTTCATTATTTGATACATTTGCCTCAAATACTCCTCATATTGAAAGAATTTAGACGTTTTTACATTAAATTTGTTCAATTTCGCCACATATATGCTTCTAAATACCATACTTCTTCATTTTATTACACCAATCGGATCAATCTACCCAAAAGATGGCCAAATTCAACAAAATTGTGTATCATCTGCCATAAAAAATGCCTTTTCTCGCTTTGGTTTCAATATTTGAATCATTGACCTCAAAAACTGTCATACTGGAAGAACTTATGCGTTTAAACATAAAATTCTTCAATTTCAGCACATTTATGCTTCTAAATACCATATATCTTTATGTTTTTACACCAACAGCAAAAGTGTAATATAATACAAAATATCAAGAAATATTGTTTGGAGTCTCTAGAAAGATTGATAACAATTATTTTATATCATCTCTCCACCTCAATACTTTTCCTGTTTTTTTATATAATACTTTATTGAATACAATATGAACAATTTATAGCCAAGCGGCAATCTCTTCCAACCAACTATACAACGTATTTCATAATTTTTAATTGAAGCTGGATGATTTACATATTTGATGTACTCGTAGAGAAAGAAAACATGTTAAACTAAAATGATAACTCAAAAAAATAATTTCTACGAAAATCTAAAAATAACACAAATTTAACAAATTCGTCAATGACCAGGAACGCAAGGAAGATTGGAAAGGAGATAATGATTGATGAAGGAGATGTTAATTGAAGAAAAATATCAGTCCAAAAAGTATAAAAAATAGCCTGATATGACTATCAAAATGTTGTAAATTTTCATTTAAGTTTTTTTTAAATCAGCACCTTTGAATATTTGAGGACGTCATACGAGTATCTCGGAAAAACAGTTTTCAGTCAAAAAATAATTTTATGATACCACTTGTTTATGATATTTTTTTATGTTATCACTCGTCTCGTCTCGTTTTTTTTTTATTTCCATCAACACCAACATCATTTTAATTAGTTCACTGCTGGATAATGATCGCTCTACCTTTTTTCTACAATTTTATGTCCATTACCATTAGTGGCTTAGTTACGCCATCCATTTTACTTGATGAAGATAATTTAATAGGCGTAGTTGGAGACTTAAGGACTCTTCAATATGGTTCTAGACATTGTTTTCAATTATCGACCGAGCATCAAAACCTCAATTGACATAAAACTAAGTTCCATTAAATATTTGAAAAGAACACAAAAGATTTTTGTTCCGTGGCGGAAATAGTTGATTATTAACAAGGTTATTTGTAGTTTTTTAATCCGACTTTCACGTGTCAGCATTCTGTCAAAAACCGTAATACAAAAATCGATTGAGGAATATTTTTTCACCTGGAAAAACACACCATTACTTATGATATATACGTTATTTTTTCCTGTCTATAACCAGAGGTGGACTGGGCTGGTGAGCAACGGGGAATTCACTGGTGGGCCGTTATATCCAGGGTATAATTTTAAATATTAAAAAGAATCATAAAGTAAACAAAATACTCTTCATTTAATTAACCACTCATATCCGTAGATCAAATTTTGTGGTAGTGTAATGATCTATCCATCTTGTCGTCTAGCTTATGACTGAGCATCGTGACTCCCATGATAGCCTCCGATGACTTCTTTCCATTCATCACTGCACTCAGCGGCTCGAAGTGCAGTTTTTAAGGGTAGTTCAGTTGCATCTCTCACTTGATCAGTCCAACGCATTGGAATTTGTCCTCTTGTGCGTTTTCCTTTCCCGTCTTCAGTAAACACAACCATCTACAAACTGTCTTCTTGGCCACGATCAATTTACCCAAAGAATCGGAGGGCTTATCGAAGATATACTATTGACAATCTGTCGGTAATTCTCAGTTTTTCGAGAATGGAGGTTATTAGTTCACCTTGCTGTCCGTGGAATTCGTAACATTCTTCTACAGCACCACATTTCAAATGCATCTATTCTACGTCTCTCGCTTGCTCTCAGAGTCCAAGTCTCTGCACCATACGTGAATATTGTGAAGACGAGAAACTTAAATAGGCGCATTTATGTCGTGATTGTGATAGTTCTGCTCTTTCATAAATTTTCCAGCTTTGACATCACATTTTTTTCCATTACAGTTCTTCTTTTCACCTCAGTCTCGCATCTTCCATTGTTGGTAATACCTAAGTAAATAAAGTCAGTAACCAATTCTAGACCATGATTCAAGTTATTTAGCGGTAGTTTGTTACTGCGGTCTATTATCATAAGCTAAGTTTTGGACCTATTGATTTTCAGGCTTCTATGATTATCGAGTAAATAATTTCCAAAGAAATCTCGATTTAGCTTTACATCATCATCAGTTCATCTAGCTACTCCAATCTAGTGGTGTAAAAGAATAGTTTTGTTGCATTCGAAGTTTTCTGTGAAAGTGCCAACAACTTGCTAGGCTGATTGAACTCCACGCTTGAGAAATGTATTTACAGTACTGTGAATAATTTTCCTCCGCCCGTGACGTCGAACTTTTAAAACTGAAGTATATCACTACCGGAGAAAAAAATCCTTGGGGCAATTCTTTCTTTGTCAATACTTGCTCATAGATAAATAAAAGACCATTTCGATTTTTAATTGTAAATCGGGCTAGATATGAACGTATTTTGTTCCCCGTAACAACGTATGGGGTGAAGGGCTCGAATTAACCATTCATATTTCATAGATCAAATCCATAACAAAAGATCACTTAATCTCATACACTTTTCATACCTCAACTAGAATTTTCAAATGCAAGTAATAAACAAACCTCTGGTTCATTTAAAACTTACAAATTTTCATGAATTAGTATTTTTAGGCTTGACTAGTTTTAACACAATATTCAATAAATTTGATGACTTATATAGTAAATTATCACCTGTCTGATAACCCACACTCAGAAAAACACATCTTTCTCATGAACAGCCAAACCTGGTACGAGACAGACTATGCTCATTATAACGAGAACGCAATAAGTCAAAATGACATGGCAACACCAAGCACTAATGACGGCTGCAAAATATATTTTTGAGGGCATTAACCTTGTTTAAGCTCTAGCTCCAGACTTGTGACAGTTCTATAATTGTAACCAATAATGACATGGCAACACCAAGCACTAATGACGGCTGCAAAATATATTTTTGAGGGCATCAACCTTGTTTGAGCTCTAGCTCCAGACTTGTGACAGTTCTATAATTGTAACCAATAATGACATGGCAACACCAAGCACTAATGACGGCTGTAAAATATATTTTTGAAGGCATCAACCTTGTTTGAGCTCTAGCTCCAGACTTGTGACAGTTCTATAATATGGTTGGTCATATTCGTTGCCATTCTGGTCGCCATTATCGAAGAGAAAAAAGTGCTAAGAGAGAGCTATGGATATTGTCAGATTTTGCGTCGCAATTTATCCGTGGCAATCTATAGCTGATGCTTTTACGACCCTAAAGAGATTCATTTATCTTTATTATTTTTTTATTCTTTGGTACTATTTGGTACTGCGTAAAATAATGTGTGTGTTGAATAATAATATCTGATAATTGTGACTGATTCGCAATGGGTAGATTTGTACACACACATACCCCCACGTCATTTCCCTGCCGGGGTAAGCAGAGATGACAGAGAGTCATACTTTCCTATCTCGCCACACACATTCTTAGTCTCTTCTACATTCATGCACCTTCTCATACATCTACGATTTCTTTGACTTTCCACGTTTCCTTCTTTCAGAATATCATTAATTCGTAACATTTCTATTTTATAGCAAAAACTCATGAATGTTTTGTAAAAATAAAATTATTAAAAAATTTACCGATTTTTATTTTCTAGTATTTTTGTAATATACTAGTATATACTCGTATGTTGAGAAATACCAAAATCGATGCCTCGCTCGTGGGGAAAAATATTGACGACAATCGTTTATCGGAAAAATATTGACAATTGTTTGAATACGGGGTCGTTTTGTAAATATGCATTAAGTAATTATTTTATAGCTTCTTAAGTAAAGTGGGCGAATTACATTTATTAAATTGATTTCATTGCATATTTATTGATTTGAAGGCTCGTTTTTTCAAGAATTTTTGGAAATATATTCGCGTGCGAGCAAGGGGTCGATTTTGACATTTCATTCGTCAAGTTGGTGTGACCGGGTACGCCCCCACCCCATCCTCCCCAAATGACTTTTAATCGTTTTTATATTGGAACTTCTGGCCTGAGTCAAATAAGGTAGATGATTAAATTATTTTTCTAAGCAATTTCTATATGTCTCATATATTCTGTTGTCTTTGACTAGTTCCATGTGGATGACTCCCAGTTAAAACTAGTCGAGCATAAAAATAATTCTGTATGTTGACGGGAATCCTTTATCCAATCAATAACGATCTCTGGTATCAACCTCTTTTATAACACTTAAAATTGTTTTTTTATATAGATAAGGAAATGACATTTTTTTCTCTTGAGAATGAATTTCTTAGTAAAACCGACATGTTTTTCTTTGTGACTCACAAAATACGTCACGGTCCAAAGTGACATTTGTTATAATTTATTGTCTTTAAGTATTTTTAGAAATGTTGTAATCGATATGTCTTGTAGATGATGACATGCAATACATTTTTTCTTCGAATCCATCTGACACAACAATAAAAAAATTATGGAATTTTCTTTAAATTTCGCAATAGATAAATAAAAGACAATTGACATATTATTTCAAAATACTTACCATTCCGGGTCATGAACTGTATTTATATTGATTTAATTTTTCATGAGGATAAAACAAAGGATTTTTTCAGACATATAAGATAGAGAAATAAAAGATTGGAGATGGTAGTTTGATGAACTCTGCAGGGCAAGAAAAGTCATATTAATATTGCGTAATATTTCAATAATTAATGATTTTTTTTGTTAACCTTCGTTTTCTCAAGTAATATTTCGATTGAATCGATCTTAATCTGCCTCAGAATGTCAGAGATGTGGGTGACGTGTGTAGTTTTGGGAGGTACTTGAAGACAGTCTGTTTTGAGAAGTCTTATCAAAGTTTGTGATATATAAGGCAATATGCTTATTTGGCTCCCATGACATACAATGGCGTGCCGAATTCAATAAAGATAAAGGAAGAAAACCATTTAGACAGTCGATTGGTACGTGGTTGTTATTGCGACAGGATTTTGAGTACTTGGGCCTCCAGGATGAATGATGTGTGGAAAAGATTTGTGTGAGCTCCTGAGTGTGGGTTTCTTCTTGTTGTTTTGTATTTGTGTTTCTGTATATTTTTGTTTTTATTCTTATGATTGTGTGCGGTATATTATGGGATGAACATTTTTGGTTTTATTTTTATTTCATTTTGGGTTTTACTTTTGTTTTTATTTTTATTCTTATGATTGTGTGCGGTATATTATGGGATGAACAAGTTTGGTCTTTCTGGAGTGATGATGTGTGAAGAGTTTGATTCCGCATGATGTTTCCAGTTGTAATTGAGTGTCACTGTTTATCAGGTTGATGAGAACGTGTAACGGGGTTTTGTTTTTGTGTAATCAAAAATCGGAAAGAAGTATCGATTTATTTATTCATGCTAAATATCCTCAGTGAGATGCAGGCAAAAGTCTAGTTTACTGGGGATACGACCAATGAAAGGCGACAAACCCAGATCTATTAAAATAATGTATGTCCAAATTAAATTACCTGTTGTTTTTTCGCAAATTATGTATATTTCTTGTCATGTATAGTAAGTAAAGTAAGTAAGTAAGTAATAATAAGCACTGTACACAGACACCCCACTTCCCTTAAAGCCGAGTGCGTTACTATTACACATCGGAAAATCTACAAAGAGTTCATCTCGTTTTGTTACCAAATATGTTTCTCTATATGCAGCTGCGAGTAAGTTCGTATTATAATGGCTGCATTTACCACCTTTCTAAATGACGCTATTCAAATTTTCATTTTATTACTATTACAAGAAAACAGCTGGAGTAGGCCCAAGTTTAATCGCCACTCATTCAGGCGATGAGCCTCTGAACACCATAGAGAGGTTATTTTTTGACAATTTCTCAGCAATTGTCATCTTTCCCAGAATGGAGACCGTTCATGGAAAATTTAACATTCGTATTTATTTTGAAATCAACTACCGGCTGCTTGAAAAGTTTACACCCTCAGTGTCTTGCTCCAAAAGTCTACTTGAAATAATAAAACTTGTATCTTCAATAACATAGCGTGTTTTTCCCTTTTATTCTTTATCTTTCCTTTTCCTTCCTCTCAAGTCATTAGCGATAATGAACAAAGGAACGTTTTGGATGTTTTATTTCCATTTTTTTATTCCCTTTATTTAATTTTAAAATTTAGTTTTTTCGTATTGTTTTTTTTTCGTTTTATTAGTAATCTGAGAAAAATGTAGCCTTTTCACTAGCAATTGGCACAATAAATATATATCTTCTCTGTTAGATTGGAAGAGATTACCTTATGGTAACAAGTCTGATTGTATCTTTGTGCAATGAATTTCCAAAATAAATCAATATTATTACAGGCTCTTAGACAACTCCATTTTGGCCGAGCTACTAGTGAAGGAATGACTATCTATGTACAACTTATCATATTAATTCATCACCAATTTAACACATCACCTACAAAGAGGACGAAACTAAGAAAGAGTTATGGTAATGAAAGAATGAATTTGGTGAAGTTAAAAGCTATATAGTATGGGAAAGGAGTTTCCATAGAGAGCACCCACGTATAGAAATAAGTTGATCAAAATTACCAATATCAATCGAAACCTTATTTGTCAAAAGTTTCGGTTTTAATTTAATGGAACTCTAAATTAGAATAATAAATAAGATACTGCTTTTTAATTAAGATAATTATATTGAGAGATAAGTAAAGCAATTACTAAAAATAATCAGCAATAAATGAGCGATAAAATCACCCGATATTAAAATATTTCCTTTCGTTTACACTTCTGATAACTTCCTTTGGTTTACACTTCTGATAATTTCCTTTGGTTTACATTTCTGATAAAACATGGCATTAGTTAAACCTCAACATTGCTCTTGTAACAACCGGGATTATTCCATCTGAAGAGAGCTTCGAAATAGAAGGTGTAATGCATGTTATTACGAGTATGAGAAATATAACAGGTGTAACTACAATTTTTTTTTTAAAGTATGTTTTATTTAACCCTATATAACAATAATTAATGGTCAATTTAGAGAGCAGAGTCTCATCAAGAACTCTCTAACTTGGAATTTGAACCTACTTTATCAACATTAAAAATATTACAAAATAAATATAAAAGTTGAGTTCAAAGGTAGGAAGGTGGTAGCTGTGGTTATTAGTTAGGTACTACCCCGCATATGTATGGTATATATTTTTTAAAACTTATTTTATAAGAAAACTGCAGAATACTTACCGAAGACGAACGACAAGTATGATAAACCTTTGTAAATCTTCCGATATATATGATACTCGTAGAAACACATTCGACTTTAGTTGAAGTGTATCTTTAAAATTGACAGATCTCAATTATTCAACTTAACTGGTTGGTACAAAAATAATTATTATCACTCACCTGTCATGGTAAATATTCCCACGAAGAGGCCGATGCTCCTTCCAGCCAACATGACCTCCTCCTCGGAGTCGTTGCCAGCTGGTTTCTTCTTGCCGGCCCATATTCCGACTGCGAGGATCAGCACATAGAAGATGATAATCGAGATCACACCTCCAATGTTGATCATGATGACCTTCTTTGTTGTCCTGAAGGAAACAAAATAACAAAAAAAGTCAGAAAACAAAATTACCCAGTTGCGTTAATTAATTCAAAAGAAAATTTACAGGGCATTAACACAAAACATATCAATTATAAGTAATGCCAAGGATTAAAATTCCAATTATCAGTGTTCATGTCATACACAGTTCCGGCATGTCAACAGGTCAGTAAAATAATACAAAATAAATGTGAAAAATAAAACACACCTTCCTCAGTCAATTCAGCTACCATCCTCCTAAGCTCAAACAGTTTGGAACTTAATTTGTTCACATTAGAGTCGACAACGGCGTTGTACTATAGGCACTTCTTTAATACTGAATTATACATATAAGTTGATGTTACTTTTAAACGTAGCTATACGAGTATTAAACAAAGATCTTCTAAGAGAGCGAGAGGGAACACTCAAATCAATACGTTCCAGAGAAGTGAATCCACAAGACTTTATAAAGAAATATAAGATAAAAAGTACGTCTCAGAGCCTCAAGTGATTGAAGTTTGAAAACATATAATATATCACTGTACGACCCAAACCCTCAATGCTACCTCTATGACAAAGTACCTCAAAAATCGCCGCTGGACCGCTTCAACTAAATCAATGTACATCCTTTAGTTACTCCTGGGTTTGGGTTTCTTCATATCACGGAGGCATACTCCGGATTGCTTTTCATCAATGATTTATACAACATCAATTATGACAAACTCTTCAATGGTCTGTCTTGTAATTCTCACTAGAAATCCCAGCAATATAAAGGACTTTTCCCCTATCTCGTTCACCAAACCGGGCGTCACTCTTGACATCAATGTAAATCAGAAATACGGTTACAAATAACATCTCTTTGTCATTGAGAGGTCTTCCATCCTGCAATGAAGGTGGAAGTCAACTTTATTTTTAATCAATAATAATTTTACACAAAACATAATTATTCTCTGAGTGGAAGATATTAATATCGGACATTATACGAGTACTTATCAGATTAAACTAGATTCAACACTCAAAAATAATTGAAATCATGGAAATTTCATTAAACCTACTAAATCTCAAAAGGCTCTTTACACCTTTGACATTATTATAGCTTTAGTCTATATCCCAGAAGCTTTGGTTAATTCCTTGAAATCCTAGAACAATGGCACATATCCAATTCGATTCCTGGAACCTTATGAGAGTACCACAATGGGATAGAACTACCTCCAGGCTGGGACCATTTCATAATATTTAAGTATATAATATTCATATTACAGGAAACTCGACTCTTTCAAGGTAAACACAATTATTAATTCGGTTAGTAGATACAATATGATAACTCAATCCACGCCTTGAGATGATCACAATAATGGCTCGAAGATTAGGTTAATCCTAGAGATATACAGAATGACAAATCTCTGTTAATACCACTTGAGATCCCTGACATTATCCTGACTTTAAATCCAATATATTCACATGTTTACTCTAGACGCAATGTACTGTACGTATTTGAATAGTCTTTGTAAGTTGTAATTTATTATATTGTTAGTATACTACCGAAACACAAAGCCTTCGTCAGCTGCCGTGGTCTAACAGGTATAGATTTTGCAATAATGTGAGTAACACTCTCATTTTTTCCCAACTTATATAGTGGTATTGGTTTTAGAATGCCACACGATTGGTTCGCGCAGAGCGCACGTTTGTATTGTTATTAATATCTTGCAGAGCAGAACTCGATGATTAGAAAAACACTACCATGTCGAAATTAGGAATGCGATTTTTGTCTAATGTAATGTATAATTCAAAAATTTTCGAAAGCTTAAAATGTACTTTGTTATAACTTAAAGTTTCCTGGAATTTAGTATCACTCCATCCACTATTATTTTAATACTACATTATTTGGTATTGTAATTATGATACATTAATATGTTAAATAATCTAACATTAATTTTATTTTTATGTGCAATCTAATTAAAGCTGACGAACATTTTTACTTTATAATACTTGTACTTATATTTATTTTTAATCTTGAAAAATTCCATTATTGTTTTCTAGAATCTGCCATGCCTAAACAATTAATATGTAAAATAAACTTACTTCCATTTTATTTTTATGATAATTACTTTTAATTTACAAAACGTGTGTGCTTATTTCAATCTTTGAATATAAAATATTATTTATATATTTTTTTACTTTTTCACTTCATTTAAAAAATAAAGGTACAAGTTTTTGTAAACGCGCTGTTACTCACACTATTCAAAATTACTCTTCTGGTTGAACGATCTATAGCACCCAAGCTAAGCAAACATATTAGATTCCTCTCGGATTGCATTCGGCACTGGTTTTACTCTTAGCCATTGTACATAAGGAGTTATGTTTTTATGTATGCTACTTATAATGAATTATTATAACGCTATTAAGCGATACAAGAATACGCTATGTAAAATTGTCTAACAAAATTATGCATTCCATTAAATCTGCCGATCATCTTACATACATACGTATCATCCCGCCGTGTATCTTGCAGAGTAGGCAGTGAGTACAGACTTTTCTATCCAAGCACAGAACTTTCGCCTTCCTCACATTCATATTATTTGTGCTTTTCCCTTTACCTTCTTTCAAAATCTGGTTCATTTAGATCAGCCACGTTTTTTCTTGGCATCCATTCTTAATCTGTCTGGAGTAGACCAGGTGGATATAGCCCTGAATGCAACAAAATGATCACGGGTTGCCGTCAAAGAAGGTGTATATCTTAGCCGGGTTTGCTCCTCCAGCAGTCTGGAGAGACATTGAAAACAGTACTGAAAAAACTAACAATCTGCATGAAAACAGACATCCTTTGCCCAACCCCTAGTTTGAAATCCAGGCACAGTTTCATTAATATTAATATGTGCTCAGCGGCGTTTAAAGTAAATCCTGTTAACTTGCTCATTTGGTCCGTTCATTTTATATGACATCTTATTCTTGCTTGCTTTGCCTCAACTGTCCACATAATCACCAGTTTTTTCAGAATTTCGTCATTCGTTATGGCAATATGCCCACAATATGTAAAGATTATTTTCGAACATTTTGTTTCCTACAAGGTAATATCTAACTATTAGATTATGGAGACGTTGGTGCGCCTTACGGTCCATGAGACACGGAGTAAAGATACTCGAAGGCATCTATCATGGTTTTATCCTTTCTCATCGTTCA
Source organism: Odontocerum albicorne (assembly GCA_949825065.1). NCBI lineage: Eukaryota > Metazoa > Arthropoda > Insecta > Trichoptera > Odontoceridae > Odontocerum > Odontocerum albicorne. Next base: position 31,060,442 of record OX463850.1, read on the forward strand.
TGTTTCCACCCCATACATAGCTATGGAGAACCATCGTCATTGCTGGCCCTTAGTTCAGTTGGAAAGCGAAGCTGTGCCGTGGAGTTTTTTGTTACTTTTTCTTTTAAGTGAGTGAGCCGTTGCACACCAGCCACTGTACTGAATCTACCTGCCACACCACTGTACTGAATCCGGCGGCTAACCGATGTATGATGATTGGAGCACATCGGCATGTTTCTTTTTTTCTTTTTTTGAAAGAATATATGTGGTTGAAATCATTGGTATCATTATACCCTCGAATACTAGGCGGAAAAAAATGCCTGTGCCATTTAAGGGGAGTGGCACTCGGGGGTCGAAACGGCGACCTTCCGCACGGAAGTCCAATGCGGTACCTTGCGAATATATGAAGAATATTAGAGAATGTACTGAATAAAAAAAAGCTATTTATGTTATAAAGTACGAGTACCATATACTATTTTTGTTATATACGAGCACATATAAAAAGTTTTCTGAATAAACATTTACGAGAAATTTAAGTATCTCTGCCTTTAACGAGGATATTTATTTTAACGTAGCATTTCACATAATGAACTGTGTATTAAAAAAATACTCGTAAAGGGAAAACAACTTCAAAATTTGCTTAATTGGGTGCCTTTGACTAGGGATCTATAAAATTGGGTGCCTTTGACTGGGGATCTATAAAATTGGCCTTCAATTGGCCTTTTTAGGTAGATCCTATTTTTACATGTGGAAAATTAAGAATCTCATTTACTCGTATACTCAAAAAAAAAAATTTAAATCATTAAAAATATGTGTGCGTATCATACATACTCTTGTACCATCACGCCGTTTCCCTGTTCGGGGACTAGAGAATAAGAGTACCAGAATTTCCTATTGAAACACACATATTACGTTTCATCTACGTCTAGTTATCTTCTCATACAGCTCCTGCAATTTTTCCTACTTTTCACCTTCCCTTTTCTCAAAATATCAATAACTTGATCCAACCATACTTTTCTAGATATTAATCTACATTGCCTTTCTCTTATATTTGTATCGTACATATTTGTTGTCAGTCTTTCTTCGTCCATTCATTCTACTTGCACAACCTATCTCATCCATTCATTCTACTTGCACAACCTATCTCATCCATTCATTCTACTTGCACAACCTATCTCAGAATGCTCTTATTCATCATATTTAATACATCAACCTTAAGATCACATTTATCCTTAGTCACTTCAATATTTCATGCATTGATACCTCATGTATTCTTTGCAGTTAATGCATTCATTTATTCGATTTCTTTTAGCATTTTTCCACGTCTACGTTTCACTCCCATACATCACAGTTGGTCTATAGATTTCGATCACTTGCCCAAAATATTTGTCATAATAATAGAGACTATGTAGGCTAAGATAATAACCCATAATAGTATTATAGTGCCAACTTTAATATATGGTAGTGAAACGTAGACGTGGAAAATGACTTAGCAGTATAAATGTTGTAGATATGCATACCTTGAGAAGAATACATAGGGTGACAATGTGGGACAGATTACGGAATGAACTGATTAGGGATGAATGTGAACTTAAGGCTGGTGTGTTGAATAAAATGAAGAACATACTGTGATGCTTTGGGCATGTGGAACGAATGAAACAAGAAAGACTAACATAATAAATATGCAGTGCAAGTGTGAGAGGAAGACCAAGGAAAGTATGGTTGTATCAAGTGAATGCTATTTTAAAAGACGGAAATGTAGACAGCGAGAGAAATTGTTAAAATTGTATGAGATGTATAGATTTGTTTTTGATAGGAGGCTAAAATGTTAATTTAGATAGTAATATCTAGCGCTATATCCTCTCTGCCTACCCCAAGAGGATAATGATATGATCTTATGTTTTCGTATGTATGTAAACATGTAATATATAGTATAACACCTTCTAGAGAATTTCCTCAAGAATATTCTAATTCAGGAATCATATTCAAATTATTGACGGAAAAAAAATATTAAAAAAAAATTACATAAATACATTCTAAGGAAAGGACTGTATTTTTTGAGAATGTTAAATATTTAGATGTTTCTACTGATATGGCGTTGTTGATAATAAATATTGATAAATGTATTATTTATAATTATTATTTAATTATCAATTTGAACGTAAACATCATAAAAGTAAAAACTCACTATTGATTAAATCTACAAATTTACGGAAATTGATATTTATAAAAATATCTAAAAATGTATTGCGATAAACTGTCAGTTTTATCTTAACAATAAATAAAAATATTTTTGTAATCCTTTTTTTATCTTTATAAATTATTTACTGATAATGTTAACAACAACTTCCGTTCGTTCGGTACAATGAGTAAATGGTGTGTAAACATATACGCGTGAAATTACAACAGCTGTCATGACTCAAATATTTATAATGAAAGGTCGATTTATAAAACGCCATTTAGAGAGCAGACACTCTTCAAGGGCGCTCTAATTAGGGGTTCTAACCCATTATTATTGACAGATTAAAAATATTATAAATAGCAACTGACGAAATAAAATTAGCAGTTCATTAAATAAATAATTATTACAATCTCGTTTATTGATAGCAAAAACAAAGTAACAAAAGAAAAAATATATTTTAATATAATTTTCACATAATTCATTGTATAGAAAACAATTTAAATTAGGTGATCAGGTATCATGTCAAAGTAATTATAATAATAATAATGAAAGAACATTTTTTATAGCGCCGTTTGTAGAACAAACTCTCGAACCGACCATTATAGACAGATTTGAAAAATACAAAAAAAGTTAAGCGTAAGGAAAGAAGGTGGTGGCTGCTGCTATGAAATTTGTAACTTACCAGCATTTGCGTATATAAAGAAAATTTATTTCGTAAAAAAATCGAAGAAAAAATACCAAAAAAAGACGAACTGCAAAAAAATTGTAAAACTTCCGACATGTTATAGAAAAATATTCAACTTAACGTGAAGTGTAGTGTATGAGTAAGTATGCAATGCTCATATATAATTCAAAGGACAATTTTATATAGCGCCGTTTAGAGAGCAAACTGTCCTCAAGGGCGCTCTGGCTCGGAACTTGAATCCGCTAATATTAAACAAATCACGTCTGGCAGCTACAGTAGCACCCGAACCAATTATGTATAACATTTTTTTTATAAACAGTACAGTCTTGTTGGATTATTGCCATGATTCAATCTCTTTCAACCAACCAAACAGTTTTTTGTGAGGCCGTAAGTGAAAATCAGACTGAAAACTTTTTTTTATACTGGATTGCAGTGGAAATGGGACAGGCGTATCACCAATAGTTCGACCTCGTCAAATAATCTAATTACAAACTTTGATAAAATTTCCCAAAAGATGCTTTCCTCAAGTGCCTTCTAAAGCTGGACACGCCACCCATACCTCTTACACTCTATGGTAGACAAATATCGATCCAATAGAAATAGTACTCAAGAAAATTAGGGTTAACCAAAAATAAGAATCATCGATTCATTAAATATCACGCATTATTAATATGATATTTCTTACCGTGAAGAGCTCATCCACCTACCATCGACAATTCTTTAGTCATCTACCTTATCTTACGGAAAAATCTTTGTTTTTTTTAATATTATATTCGCGACCTGAATAATAAGTATTTATCTCCTTTTTATTTTTTATCATTAAGATTTCGATCATCATTTCCTTAAATATTACGCAACGCAAATATGACTTTTGCAATAACAAAATAAACACGTTATTTGAACAAAACATACGTGTACTACACTCCACCTAAAGCCGAATGTGTTACTATCACATATCGGAAGATTTATAAAGTTTTTTGTATCTCATCTTCCCTTAATATGTTTTCTAACTAAATACATTTTCTTAAACACGTGCAGATGCGGGAAAGTTCCTAATCTAACTTCAGGAATCGCTATATAGGGCAAATAGTTCGTTCGAACTAGAAGGAATGGTGATCAGCAGCGACACCTCAAGAAAATAATGAAAATTCGATAGTTCCATAGAGTATTAAGCAATGATGTTGTGAGCCGAGCAAACTGCTTAAGCATCGAGATTTTGGTGGCATGTACTCCCCTCCGTTGATTTGAACATGTACTAGCTTGACTCTAGACTCCCTAAAAATATTTTCTTTCGTGAGTTGTCAGAAGAAATGATGGGTAGTGCAAGCGATATAATGATGAATTGCATAACATGCTCAAAAGTGTAATTGCTATGTATAACTGGGAGCAAACAGCAGCAGATCATGCAAATGGCGTAAAACGGTTGCTAATTATCAATGAACCAATGGAGAAAGAAGACACAGATGAGCTGTAATTACAGAAGCTCCTTGGTCTATATACAACAGGATATGCCTATCACAAAAGCTCATTGGTCTATAAACAACAAGATATGCCTATCACAAATTAACTTACATAGTCCTTACCTCCCCACTTTGTACTACCCCTGTATTATACTCGTCACGAATAATGAGCTTTCAATCATTTCTAAAATCTGAACAGATACAGATGTTTAAATTTTATACCATATATTGGTTAAGTCTATAGTATTCTCTATAGAACTGTGTGGAGTGGAAACATGGAAGATAAGAAGGAAGAAAGTAAAGGTGATAGATGCATTCGAAATGTGATTTTGAAGACGGATGTTTCATACCCCATGGATCGCAATGCGCACCAACATCTCAGTACACCAATATTATCCAAGAATGTGAGATTACCGAAAGACTTTCGACAACATGCGGAAAACAATCATTAGATATTTTGGGCTTGTTCTTAGAAAAATATATGAAAATCTGGAGAAGCTGAGGGGCAATTGAGTGAACATGAGCAAGATGGAGGTGTTCTATGAGACGTATGTATTAAATAAAATAGTTATCTTTAACATTTCCCTTCCTGTGCTAAAGAAATCCGCGCGTTCCGGTGCTATGTATTCAATACACATCAATACACATGTAAAAATAAGCGATTTAAAATCGGATAAATAAGAATATTCATAGCAAATCGCTTAAATTAATTAAATTTGAAGGGAAAAGTGATAATAATTGAAATTTAATTGTTGAAAACATGAAAAAAACATCGGCCGACGTTCACAAAACGGGCGAAGAGACCTCAACTGGATTCCCGAAAGCTACTGAAGCGAGTGAACTGAGATTCTATTTCTTGCGTTCCCATATACCGAAGTAGAGTGAGAGTGAGACGTGAATAGCGTCGCTTCCTCACCCATAGTGGTTTTTTAGAATGAATATACATACGTCACACACTGGCACACGTTTGATTGTATTGGTGAATTTATTCCCAATTTTCATAAAATATCTCTGTGGCCGATAAGTGCTAATTATTATTAATATTATTTTTTTCATTTAATGCGTAAATGTATTACGGCGGAATACCACAAATCTGAACCCAGTAATTATTATATTTACAGAGGTATTAAAGTTTTTAGAAGCAATGTGTACTAGTTACACATTACAGGGAAGGAAAGGTTAAGCACTCCATTCAACATGCCCCAGGACTCCCAGTCCAGTCCCAGAAGAAGAAAGTGAGATGTTGCAGTAGTTAATGATTTTATAATTGATATATAAAGTTTAATTGTATCACGATTGTAAATTGAGGAAACTATCAACAAAATGTTTAAACCCGCCACACTGTATTGCTTATAATTATTAGTAGCTACACTCCTTATTACGCAGTTCACTCGAACGCTCTAGAGAGGATGCAGTATAGAATTTAGCTTCATAAATTTTTTGAGACTTTCCGATCGTCGAGTGATGTTTGATTTGATACTGCTATCCAAAATAGTGAATTGGACTTTCCAAATTTACTGGTATTGATTGACTTCCGAATTTGCATCGATTGAGTAATGATTTGACTAGTCTCGGGCATGCTTGGCGACAGCCTTAATGCCTTTAAAAGTTGTCTTAGAGATCGTTTCGGAAATTTGAACCACAAATCCGAGACCACGGCATGACTCTTGCTGATTTTTTTTTTGTTTTATTTCGTTGACTTTATTTTTCTCGAACTTTTCGAGATATCTATCAATATGTTGAAGCTTCAATGGACGGTTTTTTGTACATAATTGCATTGATTGTGCGTATGCATGTTTTTATTTTCTTTTTGTATGTTAGGGTTTTTGATTGTCTGAGCCTTGACCTGTCTCATGTTTGTATTTCATGTGTGGTGGCGGGTATGCATACTGATTTTCAATATATTTTTTATGTATAATATGATTCATGAAGGTATTTGTAATTTTTATAACTTGTGTTTGTATTCAAGCGCAAAAATCTAATTTGAGTGTTGCTATTGTAACTTTTTTTAATGGTCGATGAAGGACGATGCATTGTAGTTAAATAAAATAATTAAAGTGTATAACAATAAAAATGTGCATTTTTCTAATAATATGCATTTAAACTATTGAAGAAATGTTTGAACCTAACAGTTTCGAAGCGAAATAAGGTGCGCTCGAATCTTGAAATTCTTCGCGCTTCAATCTCATTATCTCGACTGTAATCTCGACACATGTACCAAAGTACAGGCAAACACATTATCAATGCTTTACTGCCGAACCACCGCCGATAGCAAACTAGGCCTAATTGTAAAATCGATAAGTCGGCCCAAACCTCCACCATTTTGAACCTAAAATATATAATAGTATGGAGAGCTTTTGTGGTAGTTAAACCATTTTGTGTACATTGACTTTTAATTTGAGTACGGTTCATTTAACGCTATAGTATTACTCAATTCAATTTAAGTTCATGTTTTCAAAGGGATTTGTACACTGACGATTAACTCGTCCTGCGTTGATTCTTTATTTTGACATACCATCACACCATTTCCCTATCAGGGTAAGCAAAGAGGACAGAGTATTAGACTTTCTTATTCTGACGCACATCCTTCGCCTGTTTTTTGTCTCGCTTATTTTATTTCTCTTACTTTCTTCGTTTCCTCCTTTCAAAATATAATTCGCTTGATCCGACCACACTTTCGTTGGTGTTTCTCTACCGCACCTTTCATAGTTATTTTGTTAGTATTTCTTCAATAATTCGTTCTACATACCTAAACCATTTTTGACATACCTACAAAACACAATTATCAAAAATAATTATAAATTGAATATAATTTTTTCCAATCATCATATATCATAGTCAATTCAAAACTGATATGATTTTTACTTAAAGTCTTAGTAATATATTGACAAGCTTGGTAATAATAACCTGTTTGGTAATAATAACCTTGGTAATAATGTTAACCTGTGTTCGAAACCGGGTTGCGGTTTTTCGTTGGAAACCAAATTTAAAAAAAATAATTAGTTTTGTGTTCACTTAGACCTCTTAAACATCTTTTTGGTTGGCTAGACGACGTTGCTATGTGGTAATAAGCCTGCCAGGTTGTACTCTATGCAACAAAAGTGTTGTTCAACTTTATGGTTGACTGAAAGATATTGCAACGTTATAATAAACCCGCCAACTTTGTACATCAAAAACGTAAGAAAATAATTGTAAGCAGAAATTACTCTCTTTGAAACGCAAAAACCATCGACGAGCTGTCCTTTCATTCATAGCATCTTCACCGCACACTTCGCAAATATCGCGAACAGCTTTGGCAGCTTTATTCCCTCGATTGAATGCGAACAGAAGGAGGTGTCGAAAAGGCTTACTTTTGTCTACTTGACATTCCATTTTGAAGGCTTGTAATCAAATAAAATAATATATGTAACGTAAAAGCAAACACACTGTCTTGTAGAACAGAAAATATTCTTTCGAATGACGTATAATCTTTACCATTTTGTTTTACTTTTGGTGCTCATTTTTAAATTGGAAAAAAACGGACACAACTTATGTTAACACCCAATAGATGGAAGTTCTCAATATATTGGTCGAAAGTATCACCGTTTTATACTTACACTCGACTTTTTTTTAAACATATTTAATATTTCAATAAGAGTGGGTTCGGTTTCTGAGTGCACCTCTGATGTAAACCATGGCCGTTTGTAAATATGTGTGAACATTGAAAAAGAAATAATATAATTCCATTAACAAAAAATTAACAAGATAATCCAAGGAAATAAAAATACATTTTTTTCTACGTCAGAACAATAATAACAACAGAATAGGATATTTACGTGCAAAAAAGATCCAGTCTAAATTTAATGTTTTTAGGATGTCTGAGGTAGCAAAACGTCACTTTGTATGACCGTGTATGAAACGATTTTTTAAGATGGAAAGAAACCATATGATACATTTTCACCTGGCTTTTATATTTTTGCTGACGATAATTTTTTATGATATTTAAAATACATTTAAAAATTTGATTGTTCCAAATCGATTCAATAGGACGGGGTGTTACAACAGGGCTTTTGCCATAACTGATCCTGTAGCATAGAATAATCTGCTTCTAAGTGTTAGGCACCCTTTAGACGGTCAATCTCGATCGCAATCCGCGATCAAAATCAACGATCACGGATTGACGGATCGCGCGACTACATTAGACGATCAATCCGATTTCCTTCAGTCCACACGCCGCAGCCGCTGCGTCAACATCTTTCTCAACTCAAAATGGACGTAGATGAAATAAAAGCTGTTGTAACCCTACTTCTAGCCCTTACTTTGAAAAAGCGAGTTCAAAGGAAACATTGGGTTAAACAGTGGCTACGAAAGAGAGAATTGTATACCCATTTAAATCTACTAAAAGAAATACGATTAACTGCTGAAAAAGAAGACTATAAAAATGACTTCAGGATGAGTGGAAAATGTTTTGATGAGTTGTTAGAAATGGTAACCCCATACGTATCTAAACAAGATACTTGTATGAGAAAAAGTATAACACCTGAAGAAAAATTAGCAGTAACATTGCGTTATCTTGCTACAGGCAGAAATATTGAAACCCTTAAATTTTCTGCTATCATGTCTCCTGCATCTATCAGTGATGCTTGAATTTGTAATTTATTTTTAATTCTCTCCTATAATTCGATCTCAGACAATTAATTTTGTTCTCACGTCGTCAACGGTTGCTTGCGGCTTTATTTTCTTTAAAATTCCCAATAACTTTTGATGCCCTGCTTGTCGTTTGTATTTATTTGAATAATCTTTGTGCTGAGCATTCCAGAGCTCAGGGAGAGTTTCAAGTCCGATCATAAAACTCTCTTCTAAAGTAAGCAGGGATGGGGAATCTGTTGGAATTACTGCCGCCGCCGGCGTTAACGGTGGAGAGCATACGTCCATCTCTATCGGTGCGTAAGCGTTGACTGACGCGATCACGATCTTACACGAACAATCTCGATCGCGAGCAGCGGATCGCAAGCGTGATTTCAAAATATCTGGATATTTTGCGATCTGATGTATCAATCCGTCAATCCGCTTCTTACACAGTCAATCTGGATCGCGATCATTGATTGCGGTCACGGATTGCGATCCAGATTGACCGTGTAATGGGTGCCTTACACGATCAATCCAGATCGCGGTCAGCGGATCGCAAGCGTGATTTCAAAATATCTGGATATTTTGTGTCACAATCCATCAATCCGCTTCATACACAATCAATCTGGATCGTGATCGTTGATTTTGATCGCAGATCGCGATCCAGATTGACCGTCTAAAGGTGCCTTAGATATAACATAAATAAAGCGTGTACAACTTTAGGAAGTACTTGAAGACAACCCTTTGTTGATGATTTTATATGAACACTACACACGTGTTACACTCCACCTTAAACCGAATGTGTTACTATAATATATCGGAAGACCTAACATACAAAGGTTTCACTGTAGTTCGTCTTCCCTTGGTAAGTTTCCTAATCAAATATGTTTTTCTATGATAAATATATGCGAGTGTGAGGAAATTCCAAATTATTGGATTTAAGCACTAATTTCCTATCCTAACATTTAACTAATTAATGCCTATTTTGTAATATTTGTAATCCGTCCATAATAATGGGTTCGTGCCCCGAGTAGAACTCCCTTGAGGAGGGTCTGTTATCTAAAGGGTGATATATAAATTGTCCTTTAATTATTAATTGGCGGTTTTGATGGAGTACTTTCATCCATTATTCATCTCGATATCACCCCCATACATTGAGGACCACCATGGTATAGTTGGTATGGTCTTGAACCAGGAGGCGTTAGATTCAATCCCGATGGTACCCAAAAAAGTAAACGCTCCAATCTGGTTAACGATTTTGTCTGGTTATACAATACTCACACGCTCACGTGTGCGAGTACTGTTGCCGTTCCACGTATGGTCAGCTGACGATTTACGAGTATGACAACTAAGTTACTGAGAATTACGTAACTATTCAAGTGGTTCTTAATTTGAAGGCTCTATTATATAAAAATGTATGGATGTGTATGTCACGATAGGAAATCTTGATACTCTCTTCTCTCTGCTTACCTCGACAGAAAAGCGGTGAAATGTTATGTTTGTAATTTATTTAAGATTTTTTGAAATATTTTTATAACAATTTTATTTTTATTAAACTGAAAACTACTTTATACACACTTGAAAAGCAGTAGAACTTGAACAAAAATCCCATCTTGGGAACGATAAATAGAAATTTGTCAGATTTACTGTCGCATCATATGTGATCATATGTTAGATTTGAAATGGCATTTTTGATCTCTCTTGAGAATATCGCCTGCGCGAAGAGAATTTTATGAAGAATATAAAATAAGGTTTTAGAAGAAGAAAACTTATCCATGTTTTGACTTACGGGTATATCCAGGAATCATCATCAACAAAATCAGAATTTAGTTTTAAACCTATTCACTATTTCCATGTAATTATGTGCTATTGAATGAAATTGCCTAAGATAATTTTGCCGAAGTTAATCCTTAGAGAGTACAAAGAAAGAGAAGGATCGACCAGATTAAGAAACTTGTTAGGTGGTTTGGCGCTACAAGGAGCAGGCTTTGGCGAAGGATATGAGGCAGTGATTTTCAAACTTTTTCGTTTCACGGCACCTTTAGTGTATTAAGATGTTTTCTCTTAATAAACATACTTATTACTAGGATGGGCAGTATTATTGACAGAAACAAAAAAAACAAGTTAAGTATACGGTTAGGAAGGTGGCGACTGCGGCCTTTAGATTTGAAACTTTTCCCAATTTGCGTACAAGTATGTTTATGTTTTAACTTAATACTGCAATGGAGTGTATATTGAACTATTTTAAATATAACGTAAGAGGTTGTAAACACTCTCCAAATTAAACTACAGTACCCGGCGATAAGTAATACACATCGGGCTTAAGAAAGAGACTGTCGGCCATAATCGGCTATCTTCGGCTTTGTAGAGCGTCGTCTCTGTCATTCATACACGTGTTACATCGCGATTTGTCAGTCGTTAGCGGACCGGACTGTTAGGGTATCGTGCGACAGAGACGATGCTTTACAAAGCCGAAGTTAGCCGATTATGGCCGACAGTCTCTTTCTTAAGCCCAATGTGTATTACTTACCGCCGGGTACTTGTACACGCTTGATTAATGATGCAGGCAAATTTGACGGAATAGCTCCTTCGTTTGAGGAGAGCTACAGGTGCCCTGAAATGGAGTTTATAATAATAATATAATACAAAAACAATTTATATAGCGCCATTTAGAAAACGCCAGAATGTCCTCTAGTATCGAGAAATGTCGCCAGGCGTTCTTAATCGGGATTCGAATCTACTTTATTGACAGATTAAAAATGTCATAAAAAAAATGTATATATAAGTTGAGTGTAAGTATAGAAAGGTGGTGACTGTGGTCACTGAATAAGATAATTCCCTACATGTGCATATGTTTAGATAAATATACTTGGTAAGCAAACAGCAGCGAACTTATTACAGCAAGACGAACTACAAAAAAACCTTTATCGATCTTCCCATGTGTGATAGTAGTAACACATTCAGCTTTAGGTGGAATATAGCGTCCATATATAGTATAAATTTTGAAAAGTCCTCACAAAAGGGTTGTCTTCAAATGCTTCCTTAAGTTGCACATGCCACCCATATTTTTAACACTTTGGGCAGACCATTACATAAAATTAAACCAGCAACGTAAAAAGTCGTGTCATTATATCCCGGACTATTAAATCGATTGGGTACAATCAATTTGTTCGATGAAGTCGAAATCAATCTAAAAGTTCTACTCCTCTCCTAAGGAATATCTCAGACACTTATTTCAAAAGATACAAAAAAGACATCCCATTATTTTTTAATAAATAAGTTTTGTGACTTAGATCATTATTACACGTATGTGATATATTAATTAATATTTTTCAAATTTTCGTACCTCTTTCAGTTGAAATTCCTAGTGTTTTCTTGAAGTTTTTCTTCTTTCTGAATGACTATCGACTTCTTTAAATCCTTTTAAGACTTCATATTTTTAATGTTAAACAACAATGGTATTTAGCATAAATATTTAACAGGCGTTTTTTAATAACTCTTAAATATTATTCTTTATATTTTCTACAATAATGATATGTTTATTTTCACAACTTTATTTATATGGATAAATATTCTAATTTGTTTAAGTAATAACATTTATATTTCTATAATAATTTAAATTTTATTTTTTATGAATTATAATTGAAAATGATATGTGTTTTTTATCACATTAATTGCCAAGATATAACAGTGATATGTTTGAAATTTTTATAACTATTTTAAAAATAGTTTTTTTTATTTAATCCAAAAAATATATATGTATTATTTATTTAATATTAATTATTTTCAGTACTGTTTTCGAAATCGAATCAACTGCAAATTAAGATTTGGCTAGAACTTGGATATTAGAAAAGTTGTACTTTTTTTATTTTCAATAAAATAAACTTTTTATACAGTCAACAATGATACAGATTAGAACAAAAAAGGAACAGGAAGATGTTTTAAATTCTTGTTTTTTAGATGTATTGTCAAACGAAAATCAGTATCACTGAATATTCAAATACTTTTTAATGTTGGTTAAAATGGAACCTTTTGAAAACTTGTCACCTTGGGTGGTAGTTCAATGTTGACGGATGCGCGAATATGGTTCGAAAAATTGACTTTTTGTTTTAACTTTTATGTCTAGGAGCTGATGACTAGCGCTTTTCTCTTCTAATTTCCGAAACAGCAATCACCCCACCTCAAAGAAGTTTTCTGTGAAGGACTGTTTCTTGTTTTAAAGCCTAAGCCGCACATGGGGGCACCGTTTTCCAGACATCCATAAGCTTACTAGACGCTCTTCTATTGTCGATGTCTTGTGGCGAAGACAGCCAACGTTTCTGAAACAAAACAAAAAACATTATTTTGTGTACACGGTTAAACATAGTGCATATGGTTTGATTATTATTATACAACAATTCTTCTAACAAACCGCATTCTTGGGCAGCGTTTAATACAGCATTCTTGGACATATTCATAAAAACAATTAGTTGATGATATTGTTACATTTTCTTGTGTTTTTTTTATTTTACTGTGTTTAAAAAATATATTTTAGTTTACTTAAGTTTCGTTTATTTTTGTAATGATTTATTTAATGTATGTACGAAAATCATTCCAATTCAATAAACTACCAATAAAGTTAAGTAAAGCATTATTTGAAGTGGAATTAAAGCTATGAAGTATGTACGTACATACATACCATCACGCCATTTTCCTATAGGGGTAGGCAAAACACCAGACTTTTCATCATCAACACATACATACATCATTCCCTTCTTCTACATCTATACATATTTTCAGATAACTCTTACGATTTCTGCCTTTTTAGGGGATTTCGGAATCATTTATTCATCGTTCTTAATACAATAACTTAACATAGTTCAATGAATTTAAATCCTTATATTGTTTATGGTTTTTAATTCAAATTTACGTACTACGATTTTAATAAAATTGATTATATCAAAAAATTGTGTATATTTTTTATTGTTTTAAACCAGTCTTTAAATTTAGAATAAAACTTAAAACATATTTAAAAACATTTTTTTTTCATAAAGACTGGAAAAATACCATATTTTCTAATCCTAAACGCGAAATAACGATGTAATTTGTTAAATCAAACTTTATGATATATAAAGGGTTACACAGTTATGTAAAGAAGAATAAACAGTGTTTGATCAAACAAATTACAATGTCTTTAAGCCTCCACAGTGTTATTGCCTTAACGATAAATAATATATGAAATAACTTTATTTCACGTATGTTTTTCTATGTATACATAGTTGCACAATGTCAAAATCGAAATCTTTGAGATTTTACCATAAACTTTTCAAATGGATTTCAAAGATTTTGAAATAGGTCCAATGAAATCTGTAATACTTTACAGTATTTTTCATGTGTCAAGTATAAAGGAGTTTATCGTGTGATAATCTCTAACAGTTCGCTTATAAAATACGAAATGTGTCAAATTATTCATGTGGATTTTGTGTGAAGCCGAATAAGTAATTTAAGAGTATACTAATGAAAACAGTACTTACAAAATTAAATATAATAATTACCACATTTTAGCAAGTCAGCTACGCTGTATACTCTATGATTCTACTTAGAACATGAACGCACGCAATCAACAACTTACGTGTTTCTCAAATATTTTGTAATAACTTAATTCATTCACCAACGTTGGCTGTGGTATGACAAATCTTAATCGTCGTTGCTGGGCGAGGATCCCCTCGCTATTGCAACGTCAATTCAGTTGTAAAACGAAGCTGTGCCGTGAAGTTTACATTTATTTCTCCTCTTTAAGTTAGTAAGACGTTGCACACCAGCAAACTCGTCCTGGAGTAAGACAATCGGAGCACAACGGAGTGTTCTTTCCTTTTGTTTTAAAGAATAAATATGACCGAAGTCTGAATATTGTGCGGAAAATATGCCTGTGTCGTTCCAAAAAAAAATAACACAGCGTCGAGTTAGTACCTTCCACATAGAAGTTCAATGCATTACCGTGCGGTAATGCACTTCGCCATGCTAAAATGCATTACGATTAGCGTTTATGCTAAAAAAGCAGGAGACTCAGATATGAGTTTTTGCAAAGTAGTCTTCATGATTGATTTTACTCGTTAGAATGTGCTTTATTTTTTTATAAATTTACTATCCCAGATGACTTCCATAGTTTAGAAGACGCCTGTCTCCCAAAGGACCTAACTGATTTTCACTTAAGGGCCCTTTAACGTCTTTCAAGTTGGTTGGAAGAGGTTTGCACATTACAATATACAACGATAGAATAATTCAATGTAATATAAACCATTATAAAAGTTACAATTAACATCGTTTTATTGAAAAGGCGAGCCTTAGAGTACAAGTACTCAGCGGCGGCCGGTCTAGAGGTGTGCTGGTGCGCTGAACCGGAGAAATAATTCGCAATAATTAAATTATATATTCGCAAACATGACTTCCAAAAATGTTAAATATTTGTTTAGATTAAATATGTATAAGAATACTGACAAATAGTACGAGTATTTTAGTTGAAGTAAAAATATAAAAATAAAATTAAAATATATATTTTTTAATATTTCTTTCAAATTGACCGGCCAAGTTTGCCAATACGGGGACTGCTACTTAAGTTTTGAGACAGACGAGTAAAAACAAATATTTATCATCGAAAATGGTTTTATTGTTTTTCAAAATACTCTCCATGAAGATCAATACACTTTTGCGTGCGTTTGAACTAATTTTCGAAGCACTTTTTCCACTCCGAATGAGGTAACTTCAAAACATGCGTTTTGAACGCATCAACCGCTTTTTCAGGCGTCGAAAAACGTTGACCTCGCAATTTATTTTTTATGTTGGGGAATAAAAAGAAGTCATTGGGTGCCAAATCAGGGTTGTACGGCGGATGACCCATCAATTTGATATTTTGAGTGCTCAAAAATTCACTTGTTTGAGCCGATGTGTGAGAACTCGCATTGTCGTGGTGGAGAATGATCCATCTTCGGCGGTTGGTTTTCCTCATTTCTCCGAACACTTCTAGCAAACAAATGGTAGTGTACCATTCAGAATTGACCGTACGACGTTCCACTAAAGGCACTGTTGCGACATGACCATTTATACCGAAGAAACAAGCCTTAATTTGCTTCGAAGTGCTACGTGCGCGAACAACTTTTGTTGGATTTGGCTTGTCTTGAAAGGCCCATACAGTCGACTGCTATTTAGTTTCTAAAATGTTTACAATTTATTTCCATTTTTGGCCGAGATTAATTTTTCAAGTCACTGTAAACAACATAAATAGCACTCGTATGGCAAAACTTTCTGAGCACGTATACCATTAAAAACGTCAAACTTTACGATGTTGATGTCAGATTTGACGTATTTACACTGGTGTTGCCATATCTCAAAACTTAAGTAGCAACCCTCGTACTACCGGAGCAATCTCTAATACGCACCAGACAAAAATGCAAATTCATATAGGGCAGACAGAGTACAGTAAACTGTGAGACAGCGATATTTCATATTCGTTCAGCGTCTCGAGGTGCGTTGGTGCTCAGCGCACCAGCGCACCTCGGGACCAACCGCCGCTACAAGTATTTATACAAAAAGTATATTACTTAACATATTTGGTAAGAAAACCACCGAAAAGTGATCTTCCGATATGTGACAGCACCATATTCGATGTCGTATGTGACAGCACACTGGCGTGGTAAAGGAAGGCTAAGGAAAGTGTGGCTGAATCAAGCAAACAATATTTTGAAAAAAGGAATTACGCATACACATACCATCATGCCGTTTCCGTGTTGGGGTAGGAAGAGAGAACAGAGCGCCAGACTTCCCTATCTCGGCAGATGTATTTCACTTCTTCCACATCAACACACCTCTGATACAACTCCAAGGATTTTGATAAAATCTTATTTCAACTTCTTTCAAATTACTCTTCCTTGATTTAATCACGCTTTTCTTAGTCTTCCTCTACCACGCCTTCCATCCATATTTGCACAGTTTATTTGTTAAAACTTGTATGAGTTATATGAGAAAATGTATGAATGCAGAAGAGGCAAAATGTATGTATCGAGATAGGAGAGTCTGACGTTGCATCCTCTGTGCCCCCCCCCCTCCCCCCCACACAGGAGAATGACGTGTTTGTATGTATATTTCAAATAAACAAATCAAAATTCCTTTTTCTTTTATTAAAGAACAATTGGCAATTAATACTTTGTTAAAAGAGTATTGAAACAGGATATCAAATGTTTAACAATTCTTTGATCTTTTATTATTTCATTTAAACCAATACAGTTAGTCGTTAAAGGGATGAAATATTTAAGGGGATTCACAGGGTAATCGATCCGCAGCCCTTGGGATTTGGGGAAGGGTGTCACAAAGGTTTCCAATTTATGGGTGTGGAAAATGTCCAAGATTACAGAAAGCATAAATTACGGGTTTTGTAAGTGCGCAAAATTATAGCCTGTAAATTAAGGAGAATGTTGAATTCCAAAAAAATACTTTGCCCATTTTGAATTGAAGGTAAAAATGCGATCGAAAATCAAGGTGTGTCCGAAATTGGGATTTGAAACATAAAATCCTTTTTTTTTACGAGTTCTTGAAATATAATTATTAAAGGCAGAATATTACAAGTCATTGATATAAAATTTGTTCAAAATAAATGTTTTTTTTTATTTTATACTAGGTGACTTGTTTTCATCACATACTCGTATTTTAGGGGTAGCGAATAGCTATTGGATTTTTTAGAGAAAAGTTAGCTATCATTATTGATAGCGCGTATTTATAGTTTAGAGGTTTATTGATAAAGTAGAGTTTTATTTTATCATAAAAAACTTTAACTTTCTCCGATTTTTCAAAAACACTTAATTGATGTTCAAAAACACTTAATTAGTTTCAAACACTTAATTTATTTGAACAATGAATGAATTTATTTGAACAATGAATGAATTTCAACCATTTAAATATTAACAAAAAATTGTATTAAATACCGAGTGCGCGTGGATACAAAATTTGGGCATGTTGAACGGATTGATAATAAAAGACCGACTTAACAAATTATTAATGCGAACATAAGTAGAAGTCGTGGTAGAAGACGACGGAGAAAAGTATATTTGTATCAAGTAAACATTACTTTGAAGAGAAACAGAAGGAGTTGTGTGAGAAGATATATGAATGTGGAATAATGAAAGGTGTATGTGTGTCATGAAAGAAAATTTAGTCCCTTTGTATATCTGCCTACCCCAATAAGAAAAAGGCGTAATGGTATGTATGTTTCTATCAGCATGACTCATTAAAAAAATGTATCGGAAAGAAGTACAAACATGCTATCACACATTCAAGCACACAACAAACTAAGGCTCAGAAGTCTCAGGACCGTATCCTGCGCACACGTAAAACTATCAGGGTTGTCCATAAGTGCGTAGTCCATTCGTGCGTATTAACCTTTCCTTCCCTGTGTTGGGTATCTTCTACACGTTGCTTCTAATAACCATCAATATCTCTATAAATATAATAAATACAAGGTTAAGATTTTAGGTATTCCTCCATAATATATTTACGCATTGATTTAAAAAATAATATTAATAATAATCAGAATTTGTCGACTACATCGAGGTGTTTTGTAAAGATCGAAAACAAATTCGCATTTAAACACTGCGAGTGCCTCGTCTTGACGATAGGTGAATAGTATGCGGGAAGCGCGACACTATATTCGCATCTCACTCTTGCATACTAGACTGAATTGCGAGGAGCTGAATTGTCTCAACGTCGCAAGCATAAGCGTAAGCGCCGGGGTATGCGACTGACGTTCCGCGCCACTAGTAGCTTCTAGTCTTGCAAATAGGTTAGACGTACGCCCGTTCCGTGAGCGTTGCCAGATGGTTTTTTAATGTTTTCAGCAAATAAATCTCAATTTTTATAATTTTTAACTTCAATTATAATTAATTAAGGGGATTATTTATGAATGTTCTTATTTTTCCGATTTAAAATCGCTAATTTTTTATTGCGTACTTACTACCCAACACCGGAGCACACGTATTATTTTTATCACCGTAAGGGAAGGGTTAATATCATACTCGTATATGTATATGATTTACCATAACTCATTTTGAAGAACAATGCACTTCCAAACTAATCGTATCCTGTTTTGAAATGAACACTGAAGTGGTCAGTTTATCGTCGATTTTTGTAAACATCTGACGTAAATAAAAGCCCTTACAAAATTAATATCGATAAGATTACAAGTGGCACATTCTATGTGTATACTTTTTATTTTTATTGATGAAAGTGCAAGTTCCACTGCAGAAAATAATAACAGTGTTCATAGTAAAAATGGTATCAGTGTAAGAACTGACCCAAAATGGTGGTAAAGATTTATATATGGACAAAGCAGTGTTAATAATGAGCCCCTGTCAGTGCATGCTGTTAATTTTGACAACGACGCTCTAGAGAGTATGGTAGATTTAGAACCAGAACTAACAAAAAAGGTTAAATTAACTAATTAGAAAGGTTAAATTTATCTCATGCAACAGTATCCAAGCTTGGAAAGTGTGTACTATACAAGCTATCGGCAATTTATTGCCAGCAGCGAATTAATATATGTACTTCTCTCTTAGCCCACTTTGAATATGAGTCGTTTATTGTAACAGGTGATGAAAAGTGGATACTGTATCATAATATCACAAGAAAAAGTGGATACTGTATCATAATATCACAAGAAAAAGTGGATACTGTATCATAATATCACAAGAAAAAGTGGATACTGCATCATAATATCACAAGAAAAAGACGGTGGACATATAAGGATAAGAAACCCTTACAAATAGTAAAGAAATAATTGCATCCAAAAAAATATGTCTATGTGGTGAGATATATACGATGTAAACAATTTTGAACTGTTAGAACCCTATCAAACGATTCATGAAAATTTCTATTGTCAAGAGTTTTCACGTTTGAACTCAGCATTGATTAAAAAAACGCCAGTGAGTTGTGAATATCAAAAAGGTTTTGTTCCACCATAATAATGATGATATCTCACTTTATATAAAAAATAATGTTCGGGTGATTGTCCGTCTTTGTGGGGTTCGTGGGCATGTGCTTACGTATGTGTTTATGGATTTCGTGGGGATGGATAGTCATTTGAATGATTTATGTGACCATGGAACTTGTTTCATTTACTTTTGTCTGATTGGTTGAAAGAGATTGCCGCCTGGCAATAAGCCCGCCAGATTGTATTGCAATAAAAGTGTTAAATAAATAAATAAATAATGCTAGAAAAAATTAAAGACTAATTGAGACCCTACCTCATTACCCTTACTCTCCAGATATAGCCCCAAGTAATTTATTCATTTTTGACTCGACAGATTTTTTTTCGGGAAAAAAATGTAATTATGATTTTAAAATTTTTATAAAAAATATAATAATATGTTTCGAAAAATAAATTAATCTATTAAAATGTTTAAGAGGGAAAGTCCACGAGAAAGTATTCTCCGTTGCCAAGATAAAAATAGTTCGGGTCTTAGAATATCCCGGTTAAGTTGGTTTCGTTTATAAGACAAATCTAATTAGATTTTTGTATGAACCAAACTTGCTTGAACATAAATAGAACATAAAAATACCCGAGACACGTTTTAGACGTCTGAAGATCAAGCGACCTGACCTACATTTTTAACCTTGCTAATTAAACTTTGTATTCATAACATATGAATTTTAAATATAAACACTAATTTTACATAACCTGCCTAAATACCATCACCGTTGCATCTTTTAGGGTTGGTAAGACATAACGAGAGAAAAAAATAACGAAAATTTTCATTTTTATCAAAAAGAATTTATTTAATCATTAATATTATCCTCATTAAACTAGACCCCGTAAGATAAAATACACTTTTGACAACGTTTATTTTCCAATCCGTAAAACATTTGTGAAACACACTTTTTGGGATAACCTTTAGCTCGCCCAATGATTTTGCCTTTATCTCCTCTATGGTCGCAAAACGTTGTCCTTTCAATATCCCCTGCATCTTCCAGAACGGAAAAAAGTCGCAGAGGGTCAAATCTGGTGAATAAGGTGGCTGGGGCATCACGACGGTGTTGGTTTTGGCCAAAAAAAATACGAATTACTAGAGAAGTGTGAGCCGGTGCATTATCTAGATGCAAAATTCAGGAGTTGTTTTCCTACAATTGTAATCGTTTTCTTCGTATTAGACACGTAAACCTCAAAAAAATCTTTGTTCGGTATTTTTTATAAGGAAAAAATCGCAAACGTGTCAAAATGCATTGTAAATACAAGCCTTTCTAACACAAACTGTCCATCCAATATGACTGAAAATTGAAATGTACTTCACAAAGTCGCCAACGTGAGGAAAATGGGCTCAATCAAGGACAACCAGCCCGCGAAATAAATAAAAATCTCGTTATTTTTTATCAACCCTCGTAGATCTCATATTGTCGATACGATCAGAAAGAAATTTACACCCCTATAAAAATAAAAAACGTAAAAAGGAGTAGAAAGCACCTTTTATGCATTTGTTTTAAGATATCGAAGATTTTTCAACTTGCAAAACGTGATATCTAATTTAATTAAATGATTAAAGGTTTTTAATATTATTAATCTTAAATCAATAAAATATTATTAAAAGCACAATTGAGAGTAAATACGTAAGTTACTTCCACGCAAAACTTACATACATACCGTTTTGAAATAAGCAGAGATGACAGATCTTCGCTCCTTTCTATCCACGTACATAGCTCTCGTCGCCTCCCTATCTTAATGCTCTTCTGTTTCTCACACCTCTTAAAGTTTCTCTAACCATCTCCTTTCATACATTCTTCAGTATATATTTTGTGTGTGTACCTATACATTTGATTCTTAACCCAATCTCACAATATGGCCAAACCATCACTACATCCATGTTTAACCGTTTTTTTATCCTATCATTCAATTCGTTATCATACGAGTACATTTTCCTTGCTCTTTTATTCAGCACAAAAAAAATTGAATTATTCATGAACAACTATTTTATCACAGATTCTGTTTGGAATATGTACGAGTATATGGTAATATCATTTCAAATCACTTATATACAAAATTCAAGAAATCCAAGTACGCATCCCTAAAGGTACACAATCAAAAAATATTTTATATAAAGTGAAAGATACCTTTTTTTTTTTTCAAAATCTCTAACTTTTTTCTGTTAAAACACATCTGCTTTCACAAGTTTATTAGATGTATTGTAGATAATTTTCAATTGAAGCAATAAAAACACAGATATCACGTTCATGCTACGTTGAACGCGATACTCGCACAATAATAAGGCTTCAAAATGATTATCGGAAAAAAATATTGGAAATATTACATGACAAGATTATTTTGATGTTTACTACAAGTAAAAAAATCTAATGTGATATATTTTTAATATTCCCAATAGATAATTCCGTTTTTCCAACAAATTTAAATTTTATGTTGCTTAAAAAATTTACCTTGCCGTTTGACTTACTATTATAAAAACTGTTGCTAATAGCATGTGTTCCCTGATGAGACGCTATTTTGGTTACAATGATCGATTTCAAACATTAAAATATTCATAAAGTAAAATTTCGAGGGCGTAAAAGTGCAAAAAATTAAGATGCTACAAAAAATATGTACATCATAACTCATAAATATATACGTGTATATCAAAATTCATCCAAAACTATAATCAAAGAGAAGTGCATCCATACGATCACATACAACTGGCCAGGACTCAGTAGACTAGAAAATCTTTTCCTCATAAATCACTAGAAAAAAAAAACTGTTTTTAATTATTTACTTCTTATATGTTAGTATTCATATGTATTTTCAATACACGCTGTGCTTTCTAGGTAAATATGTAAGATTGGAAAAAAATATTAACAGAATAGAGATCATTAAAGAGAAACAAGAAAAGAAAGGATGCAAGCTGGACTCGAAATAGCAACTTCTGTTTTCAGGATGGATCTTAGTAGCATGCAACCTATTGTAGCTTACTTCTGGTTCACTTTCTCATAAACTTACAATCGTAAATGTCTTCTTGAAAGTTGTAGTATGTTATGGAGGGTATAACTTTCCTTAAAAAAGCTTAATAAAAAAAAACGTAAAAAGTTAAACTAGCAAATCATTTTCAAAACCGAACAAGACCATAAAGTTTAAATATACACGTATTTTGGTGAAAAATAATAGTCAATATTTTCTAAAGGCTGCTAAATTAAGTACGTAAGTTGAATGGCGAGTCAAATTTCGGTATTGTTTGGGCATCGTTAATTTACGAATCCATCCAGCGAAATACTCGTAGCAATTACGTGCATGAGGTCAAACAACAACAACCATTGACGTGACCTGATGTGGCGTGAGTAGAGATTGTTTTGATTTGATGTGTAGAAAACTGAGAGAGAGCGAAAGAAAAATTTGCGGGTTTATTCCTTCATGACAATGTTGAGGAGATAAGACGACAACAGTTAAAAGGAAGATGGTCAAAAGAATCAATTAAAAGTTCCAAGATGAAAGCGTCACACACGAGCACGCCAGAATAACGAAAAGCGATAGAACTAGAGAAATATTTCACTATCATTTGTATTATATACATAAAACAATTATGTTGTTTATAGTTAAGGCATTAACGTTGTGGAGGTTTAAAGACATTGTAATTTATTTTTATCAAACACTGTTTATTCCACTTTTTTGTAACGGTATAACCCTACCGGTTTCAAGGCTTTCACCTCATCTTCAGGGGAGCGCAAACAAGACTAAATGCTGTGGAATGGAATACTTAGCAACAGTGGTGTGTATAAACTTTTATGTGCTGACTGTGATAATTTCTATATAGGAAAGACAGGAAGATCTTTTGAAAAGAGATTTCGTGAACACAAATCCGCCTTAACAAATCCTCTAATTTATTCTGAAATAGCTAATCATTGTCACCGTGGAAACCATACTTTTTCATATCAGTAGTAACGAAAATAAATTGGACAGATTAGAGACCCTAGAAATCGCTAAGTCAGTACACCGATCCGAACATCTGTTGAACAGTTATTTCCCAAAAATCTCCGCTCTTGGCCAAATTGTCGCATGCCTCCCTCATCCCTCAGCCCCCAACCGTTGAAGCGTGTATATCGGTACCAGTTCGAAAAGCATGTAGTCTTATTTGCGCTCCCCTGAAGATGAGGTGAAAGCCTTGAAACCGGTAGGGTTATACCGTCACAAAAAAGTGGAATAAACAGTGTTTGATAAAAATAAATTTCAATAAAACAATTAGTTGCAATAAACACTAGACCAATAGATAAATAATAAAGTCCATCTTTTCACGACTCCATTCAAAAGTTACCAAAGGGCAGAAAGATATTTTCATCTTAAATACCAAAGTTCACAGGGTGCTATTTATAACACTTTTATGCCATTTAAACCAGAATGTAGTTTTTTACTATATACGAGTATATTTTTTTTGTTTTAATGGCATTTTGCACACTCGAAGCCTTTAGGATGAGAATGCCGTATTTTTTTTCTTTTGAGCCGTATACACTTTTTTCTTTTGAGGACGAAAAGTGTCATTTTTGATACTTTGGTACCGTAAGGATCACACTTTGTAATATTGAACTCTTTCTTTGTTTTCACACTTTGGTGCCTTTAGGAGCAAAACGTAGCATTTTTTCGTCTTTTTTTTTTGTTTCGAAGGTCAAACACTGGCATTGTTCACACTTCAATGGCTTTAGATCCACACCACGGCAATATCGATTATTTTTGTTTTGAGGGCCATAATGTACTTCTTGTTTGGTGTCATTAGGAACACAACGCGTCATTTTTGACTCTTGTTTTTTTAAGACCAAAAAGTGACACTTTGACACCTTAAAAACCACAGTGTTGCATTTTAATTTATTTTGTTTTATTTTTAGGACCACAACGTGGCATTTTTTATTGTTTTTGTTTTAAGGACCAAAAACTAGCCTTTTTCACACTGTGTAGTAATTGGGACACTTTTGGTAAATGTGGGATACGAAATGTAACTTATGATATTGTACTTTTTGCCTTGAGAACCAAAAGATGTTTTTTTTATAAAACTAATTTTAGTTTGAACATAAATTAATAAAAGTACTATATACAATATTGTACACGGCAAAAATTACTTTATCCATTTGACGCATTCATGTAAATATTATATTGTATATTCGTATAAATATGAAAAAATGCATATAATTTTTTTTTAAAACAAAAATAAATAGACTATAAAATTTAAAAAAAACACAATTCATAATTCTTAACACTTTTTGGTGCTATCAATATAAACGGGATATTTGATAAGATATATTTAAGGATGTGATAAAGGAGTTGAATACAGTAAACTCTCAATTATTCTAACTCGCATTAACCGGATTGCGGATATATCGGGACAGTAAAAATATCCTAATTTTTAAAACATTTGAAATAATATTCCCAAAAGTTACAAAAAATCGGAGTTTTTAATGTAATAACACGTATAAAAGCTTGGCATGTATAATTCCCATTCGTTCCGAAGTTGAAAAATTATGAAAAAAATGTCGTATTTAAATCCTACAATCTTTTAATACGTCCACATAAACCATTAGTAACATAATTGATAGGTCCACATATAATGAAATGGAGTCGGAAGCGGAAGCGGAATTTAATGTTGGTACATCCGTTGGTACATTTAATCACAATATCATCATCATTAACATCATCAGCTTTACAACTTTAAGTCTCGGTTGCCTGCAGTAATTTTAGTCATCTATCTGTCACACAGTAGCATTTGTTCTCCAATTGGTTAGTGTGCGACATTTCTCTGTCATTCTATCCAGATATCTTAAATTTCATACGGTAGAACTGCATGCGGTAGGACTGCGTGCGGTAGAACTGCGTGCGGTAGAACTGCATGCGGTAGAAGTGACTTAGTCAGCGCAGTGTAATATTTTTTGATATTTTTTATACACTAGCTTCGCCATATAAGATGTAGGACTCTTCATTATAACAATGTTTCCAAGCGCCAATATCATGAATTAGATCATATATTCTTGGAGAATCTTTCTGTCTAAGGTATTAGATATACTTTATCCCGCTTTAAACGCAAATGTCCAGGTCTACGATGCGTACATTAGCACAGATATTAGCAGAATCTTATGGAATTACCATTTTTATGTTCCAGGAACGCTCGCGACTTAAGGAACCTCACCCTCGTTGAATGTTTTAATATAATTCTCTCATTTGTATAGAAGCAAGAGTGGCGGTATCATATAATGTTACATTAAAATATAGATTTTTTATCTTTTTTAATGTCTTATTGCCAAGACTTAGGATTGGATTTTGCCTTTACATAAACTTTTTTGTTGGCATTGAATTCCTCAATTTCCTTCTTTATTTTGTACCAGTCTTCTAAATATTTGTTTCCTTAAGATCAGACAATCTTCGTGACCTAGTTAGTACGACACATGTGTCTCCCAATCATGGGGTTGCGGGTTCGATTCCCGATAGAACCCAGACTTTTTGACCAAGTATGGTTGAATCTAGTGAATTGTATTTTGGAAGAAGAAATTGTGAAGTCAGAGAAATCATAAGAGTTATATGAGAAGTGTATGGATGTAGAAGAGGCGAAGGATGTGTTTCGAGATAGAAAAGTCTGGCGATCTGTCCTCTCTGCCCATTCCGATAGCAAAATGGGCAGAAGGTATGTGGATATTTATTCCCATCGGAAATGGGAATAAATACCCACTTCCCATTATGTGGGTATTTATTCCCACCGGAAAACCAATTCCCTCTGGTCTTCATGAGAAGTCCATCCTCTGGACTCATTCTGGTCCTAAGAGCTTAGAGTGTGCAAAATGCCACTCAAAACAAAAATGTAATGAACTAATTTAGTTATTTTGTGAGATGCTCGGCTTCCATCTAAGGTTTTCGGGTTTGATTCCCAATAATACCCAAAAAAGGGTCCCTGCTTGGTAATCTTCGTATGCACACATTAGACGTGTGTGAGAGTTACATATTCGTAGTGCGGAAGTATTGCTAAAATGCGATGATGAGCTGCGAATTCCGTGCTTACTTCAAGGTTCTAAAACCCGTTAACTTGATTAATAGTACTGAAGACAAATTTTTCCCCGGCCAAACTATTGAATATGTCCACATCCACTCGAATGTATTGTGGGATACAATATAAATGAATTAATGAAAAATAAACATATCAATTGATGATTTGGTATTTTTAAGAACGTGGCAAGAAAGCAACATTGCCTTTGGCCTCATTACTCGAGTCTTCGGATTAAGAACCACTGCTTAAGGCACGAATCTCGCAGTTAGACATCATAGATGTTATAAATACTATCGTATGTGGACAGGCGACAACACTGGCGAACATTTAGTGTTTTAACTAGACTGAAACATTTATTTCTTCTAAAATAGATTATCTTCAAAAATCGATCCCAAAACTCCAGGCGAAAGACAAGTCTTTTACTAACAAGGTTAAGGAGGTAATATAAAAATACAGAAATTATTTATTTAGAACTCGACAAATTTTGCAAGAAACGTATTTCTTATGGAGTGCTCGAAATTTTGCAAGAAACGTATTTCTTCTGGAAGGCTCGAAAGCTCAGAATGTTTAAGCCTTCAAGGTACTTGTATAAATTATACGTTTTGAGATATGTTACTACGATGCAGAGATATTGACCGGTTAACGGAGTTAATTAATTACGAGTAGGTTATATATTCTGAATACATCATGTTTCATCTCTTAAAGGCATTCAAATACATTGACTTGAATTTGTAAGCTTATGAACAACGATGGCGACCTCCGTGGTTTAGTTGAAAAGATGTATGTTCTCCAACCGGGGGGATAGGGTTGTGATCTTGATCCCAGTTGGTAACCAGATTTCTTTTAAAAGGCTACAAGTACGATTTTCGCTTAAGAATTGTTTTACACCTTCCACCTGGAAGGTGTTAAACAATTGTAAGAGATTCCCACAAGGCAATAAATCCACCAGGTCACACTGTGTAGAACGAAAGTGTTATACAAATACAATTTATTGAGATTCTAATAAAAAAAAGAAACTATAATTTATTAAAAAAAAAATTACGGATTCTACATACATATGTACCATCACGCCGTCTCCCTATAGGGATAGATAGAAAAGAAAGAGTACTAGACTTTCCCATCGCGACACACCTCTTTCGTCTCTTCTACATCCATACATCTTCTCATACATCTAATACGATTTCTCCGACTTTTACGTTTCCTTCTTTCAAAATATCATACACTTGATCCAACTATACTTTTCGTGGTCTTTCTCTACCACGCCTTTCACTGACATTTGATTTTTTACTCATCATTCATTTGTTCCATGTATCCAAACCAACTCAGAGTGCTCTTTTTCAAATTGCTCAACACATCAGCCTTAAGTTCACACTTATCCCTAACCACTTCAATATTTATTCTGTCATACATTGTCACTCCGTGTGTTCTTCTCAGTGCACGCATTTCTACATCACTTATTCGGTTCTTTTCAGTCTTGTTTCACGTAAACGTTTCACTCCAACACATCAATGTTGGTATAAAAATACTGTTGTGGACTATCATCTTGACAGATTTCGATACCATCCATAAAAGGAGTTTACAATTAAGTAAAAAGTAAGTCGAAAAAATTTAAGTATTAATATAGAAAAAACGTTTTTTTTATATCATTACAAATTCGTTTGACGTATGTCAAACCTTGTTACAAATTTAGTTTGGATCAATAAAACGGTATCGTTCTCAAGAAATACAAGTATTTGTATGAATTGTGTTATAATTTTAATATCATAATGGGTTTTATAGTAAGAGACATTATGTAACACTTAAAAAAACGTAAAAGTTAAGATAACTTACTTATGGTTCATTGATGGCGTAGCTTTGCCGCTTGTATGGTCACTAATATTTGACAACCTTATTTTCAAATAATCAATAAATTATTAATACGACGATGCCTAGTTCATAAACATAGCCAAAAAACTTATAACAATTTTATAGCACATCCTCGTGACGACATATAGTTTTGTTTACACAAACGTAGTAAGAGAAATTCTGGACAATATATTTTTTTTATTTCATCAATCAGTTAAAGGGGTTGATTCCTGTTTTGAAGTCACGATATTTTCGGTTATCTAAGGTCGTATTCTTTGGAAAAAATGTGACGATATCGCGGCAAGAGAAGCGACAGTGCTTCGTTAGACGCTTGACTCTAAACTCTCTACGTCGGGTTGCTATCGATTCAACCCCGTGACGTAACGCGCCCACTGAAAAGGCTGTATTTTGAATTTCAGCGCGCAGGCGTACGACCTCGACAAGTTGTAACTGCGCATGGACAAATTTCAGTTTAGTCCGTTAGACTTCATCCTCAAGAAACAAAATGCTTTTCACCAATCAACCTCGAACCACCTCACTAAAAATCACAAAAATATCCAACCCTTAACAAGACAGAAAACACAATTGTTCAGACTTTCTTTTGCACAAAATCTACCCGAAGCTTTTGTTCTAAGGAAAATTAAGTACTAAGTTAACTCGGACCACTTCGCAGCAAAATGTTTCAAATTCATTACTTATCTTTACGGATATCTCATGTTTTTTTACAATGGATCATCGGTGCTGTTTATTTTCAAATTAGGCATTAATTTTCTGTCATTTGGAGAGATTCCAATTGTTTTCTTTTCAGTTTTAATTCCCTTTTGAGTCTAGTGATTACACAAAGGATGGCGCATGAGACTGATGGAGATTTCCAATTAAAATTTTCCAAAGGAATGAGTTCTCCGTTTTCTCCCACGCAGCGACTGGAATCAGCTGAACCTTTTGACCTTTCCCCTGCTCAAGGTGAGGGATGGGTGAATGGAACACCTAATTCACCACTCTACCACTTGGCGTCAGCGCCATCCTCGCGTGGGTAGTTGTCACTACGTATTTATAATATTTACACTCTACTTTATTGCACGACCTTTTTTTGTATTATAAATAAATAACAATAAAACTTCTAAATCGCTTTATTTAAAATTTAAAGCAATATAAAAATTATAAATTAACAAAATGTTTTAGGAGGTGTTGCTGTGATGAGTTGACTTAAATGATGGTAGATGTTTCGAAAACGTTGCAGCCTTCATCCTTAGAGCTGTCACTAAATGTTACCGAATGTTAAATTTGGTAATATTTTGTGGCATTGCATTCAGTATGAAGGCTGCAACGCCTTAAAAATGCGGCCATAAACTTACTCAACATGGCGTTGCCCTCCGATAAACATTTTTCAACTAGTATAAAACAGGTATAAAAATCTTCGAACATGTCAATTATTAATCTTTATAACGAATATCTTAGAGCCCTCTAGTTGTACCTACGAATAGACATTTAAGTTGTTTGACATACATAATAACATAACGCCATTTCGTTGTTAAGACGGACAGAAAGAACAGAGCGCTAAACATTCTTAACATAACAATCTTCATTCTCATTTCCACGTAGATAATCCTCCCCATGCAGTTCGTTTTGTATTTTTTACTCCTTACTTTTCCTTCTTTCAAAATTTACTAACTTAATTCAACCATACTTTTCTTAATCTTCCTTTTCCACTAATACGACTCAAGTTTGCACTGTAGATTTAGTTCCTCATCCGTTCAACATAAAAGAAAGTTGTTTTCTTTAATATGAAAGATAATATTTATTTACACTTTGTTGTAAAAACGAACTGGTTGAAAAAAAAATTCAAATGATTATTCATCTTTATGAAATTAATGCAAATAAAGTACATATTCATAATAAAAGTAAAAGTAGGATATCATCAATCAAAGGAAAAGGAAGGGATGGTGGAGAGGAAAGGTAAAGAAAAATCGGGAATGAAACATGTTATATTACTGACTAGAAATTAAGACCTTTTTCAGTCGCTTATTAAAGCATGCTAGGGACGGAGCGAGGAAAGAAGGGTTTACTTTGCACGAAACATAAAAGTTGTACTGATGTTTTCATGGCGTAGTTATTTACTATAATTTAGGCAAGTTCTGCAGCAGCTATCAACTAACATTGAATCTTAATAAAAATAAATATATTCGGTTTTGAACGGTGTCCGCTAGAATATAGCAAGCATAGAGTTCGATGCCAGGAGAGGTGACCCAAGATAAACTCACTAAGCAGACGACAGTGAAAGTGGGTTTTAAACCAGCACGATATTTATCTAACTACCCACATGGAATATGGAAAGACAACTGGTAGTGAACGTCCCAGGAAAGAGCTAAAACTCCAATGAATATACCTAGGGTCTTGAGTAAGAATCGCCACCTTAATTCTTACTCAAGACCCAAGAATAGTTATACACACACTTCCAATAGTCCATAAAACCAGTTGGACCTAAGCGGGATCATTTCACCTGAAGAGAGTCTTATGCTTAAAAGTAAGAAAGACATCATCACGTCATGTCTAAATCTTCATCATCACGTCATGTCTAAATCTTCATCACCACGTCATGTCGCTATTGCGATAGGCAGAGAGTAAAGAAAGATCTTTCACAAATTCTATTTTGGCACGCATATTTCACTTTAGCCACATTTAAACGCATCGTCATGCATCAAAGCGACTTATATTATTTCATAATTTGATTAATTTGGCAATGCTACATATTTTTAAGATATTTTCAAACTGCTTGTTCAATATTTTTTTATTGTATTATATTTATTATAGTATGGTATTATATTATATTTCACTTTCTTTTTTATTATTGTATTGTATTATATTTCACTTTCTTTTTTATTATTGTATTGTATTATATTTCACTTTCTTTGTGTATAATACAACTTAACGGGTTCAATTGTGGCATTATAAGCAAAACCACGCGGTACAAAACTAATACGGAAAACAGCGAAAGCCTTATAATAAACCTAATAACTTTATTAACATGTGGTAATCTCTTTCAACCAACCTGAAAGATGTTTTAAAAAGATTTGAGTAAAATGCAGGTTGAACCCATTTACTGGAACGAAAATCGAATTCGCAACCCCTTGGACGGCAAATGGTTCCCTTACTAACCAGGCTACGGAAGTCGTTCATTCATTCATTTATTCTTTCTACGTGGCTGAACCATTTATTTTCTTCGTGTAAAAAGAAAAATAACACGATGATATTTAAAAAAAGCACGTCATTTTTTAGAGATATAAATTGTATTATTGTTTTACTATCCAGAATACAACATTTGCCATAAAAATTGCTTGAATGAAAAGACAAGTAAATAAACAAAAACATGACTCCCCCTTTTTGTAGATATACATGCCATCACGCCTTTTATTTGTTGGGGAAGGTAGAAAGAACAGAACGCCAGACTTAACAATCTTGACACATATTGTTCGCTTCTTCTACATTCATACACATTTGCACACAGCTCCTGCAACTTATCTCACCTTTTAACATTTATTTTTTTCAAAATAACATTCACTTGATCCAACCATGCTTTATTTGGTCTTCTTCTACCATGCATTTCACTCACGTTAGCATCATATATTTGTTTTATTAGTACTTCTTCATTCATTCGATGGACTTGCGTTCGGGCTCGCCCTACATTGGTGGGGTGTATCTAGGCCGAGTGAATGTTTGTGGGATGAGCCCGGACTTTCTAATGTCTTCTCTCTTGAATGTACTTTTTTTTGTCATCTATTTATTTTCTGTGTTTTTTTTCATCTTCTTGTTCTACATGTTCAAGGGTGTGGGCTGAAAAACATCTGATGTCCCCGTGGCTGGGCTCGCCCTATATTGGTGGGGTGTATCTTGGCCGGGGGGATGTTATTAGATGAGCCCAGACTTTTTGATAGCTTCTGTTTTTTAATGTATTCTTTTTTTTAATGTGTTCTTGAAATGGGTCTAAATGTATTATGTGCCTACTATTTTGCTATCAATAAACCTGTATTTATTTATTTATTTATATATGCCCAAACCATTTCAGATCTGCTGAGTGCTCTTCTTATAAAGCGGCTTAAGATCTGAAGTTCAAACTGCCCAGCAAGTTTCCAATATTTTTAAAGAAAAGTTTAAATGCAGAAAAACTATATTTAGACGTCACTAGATAAAGAATAGTTAATTAGTTCGTAGTTGTAAGGTAATCGGTTCGAAGATGCTAATCGGTTCGTAGATGTCATTCGACGGAAGAAGCATAGCGCGGTGTTCGAACCGGCGAACTTCCTTAAAAAAATCGGGAAGCCTAAGTGCGTCTTGATACAGGGGAAAAATTTAATTTTTTTTCTCGTTTTGGTGAAATAAAATATTAATATTTATAGTATATTGTATAACCATCATAGTATTTTCTCAGATGATTGAAATGCGTGTATCGATAGAAAACAATGTTAACGGGATACTAAAACATGTGTATTCTAAACCGGACTATATCAAAATCTGCTTAGATGATAGTCCATGACAGTATTTTAGTACCGATTTTGATGTATGTGAGTGAAACGGGGATATGGGCAAATACTGGCAATAGCCGAATAAATGCTGTAGAAAGCATACAATAAAGGAATGCGTAAGTGTGACAATGTTTGACAGAATACGGAATGAATGTGAGCTTAAAATAGGTGTATTGATTGAGATGAAGATGGGCACTTTGAGATGGTTTGGGCATATAGAACGAATGAAAAATAATGACTAGAAAAAAATTTACTTTGTAAATTTTAAATATGATTGAATGAATGAAATGTAAAGTCAGAGAAATCGTAAGAATTGTGTGAAGAAGTATATAGATGTGAAAAACTTGAACTGTAACTGAAAACTGTCCTCTCTGCCTACCCCAACAGAGAAATGCTGTGATGGTATATATGTATATAAACAACTCAATACACAAGTACTGTAATGAAGTGATCTGTAATGTGGTTTATCTCAAACAAAAGATGCATGAAAAACTTTTTGTAATTTATTACCCTCTGCTAATCAAGTGCTCAACATTGACATTCAACTTAGGCATGCCTTTTTTGTGTTGGGGAAGGTCAGCCGTGAAATAGGCCTTTTGGGGTGGGTTCACTGAGGCGAGAGTAGATAGTAGATTAGACCAAATGTCATTAACTCTACAAGTCTACGAAATTAGTTCGGTGGAACATCTGATGCTTGTTTTGTGAATATCTTTATTGATCTGTTCCATCATTAAAACGTTTGAGTTCTCTTGGACTCATCCTTTTTTTAGAACTTCAAATGATAATATAACCTGACTGAGCTCATTTTCACGAGTGGGTTTTTCGCTTGATTTCAGATAGTGATAAAAAACAATAAAGTTTCCCAATCTAGCTTTTTCATAAGCAAATATTTATTCATATTTACTTTTTTATTTAACCTAACGTGCTTTTCCACATTCCATGAAGATTTTGTTGCACTCGGAATTGTTGTATGATAATGGATGCAGTGATTAGGCTTAGAATTTCATTAATTTGGCATTAATGTCATTTTGGGTGATCTAAACTGTCAAACACACCGTAGAACACACATAGATCTATAACCACACATAGATCTAAACTGTCAAACACACTATAATAGTACCATTAAGTCCTTAAGTTAGAGCGTGTATGGATGGACATATGTTATATCAGATGCTGTCTATAAAAAAACTAATCTAGACGTTGTTTAGTTTTTGTTAGTCTTTCATTTGTTTTGAAAAAAACTTGATAAACACGCGATTAATATTTCAGAATATAACGAAACAACACGTCTTCTGTCGACTCTAGTTGACATACTACTGAGGGATGTTGTACTAAATTTTAAATGTAACCTAGGCAGAACATGCAATGGCTGACGTGTATCTATATATACGTGCTTTGACTTGTGAAGTTTGGAAACTTATGGAACTAAGTGGTATATATTTAAGACGACTGGAGGAAATTCATCAAGCTACTCCTGAGACCGTGGCATGAAATTTTTTTTTAAATACCTGGATATCCGATTGTGACATAATTACTATAAGAAGAAGAACGCTAAATTGCAACAAATCCTTTGAGTGTTATCAAAAAGTGGCATAATAGTTTTTCTCTTTAAGGGCCTAAAGTGAAGTTAGTGACTCAGCTTTCACTGTACTGTATTAAAAATAACTGTTTAGTATTTCATCCTTTACGGATGTTATCATGTATGAATATTATTTACTAAAATCCTACTAAAATCTGTTCTAGCACAAATTCTTTGTTGTATTTCAATATCAAGGTTTGAATAGAGTTGGACGTTTTGAAACGAATGCCCATCCATTGATATTGTCCAAGGTGCTGTGGTTATATCAGGACACATTGAGTTTCAAGATTTATAGACTTGAACAAAATAATTAAGTCTGGTCAACCAAACGAATATGTACGAATCAGCTCTTATGTTTCCTGGCCAACCTTGTAGAATAGAAAAGCAAAAAAAAACAGTTGAAACTTTGAGTTGTGTGAAAAATTGTTTTTTTTTTTAATTTAATTTATTATATTGGCTCTTATAATAGCACTAGAACATGGATGAACAACCTTTTTGGGTTGTGTGCCAAAACCGGAGTTAGGTAAAAGCTCGCTGGCTGCAAGTATTTTTTTAGGGTGTGAGGATCGACAAATTCGTACATTGAATATTTTTATTGAATATAAATACAATTCACATTATATGAGTGTCATATTAAATACCTAAATAAATATTATTTTGGATACATTTAACACGTAAAAAATAAATATGTATCTAAGTTTTATTTTTTTATAATTTCTGTCTTTATATAATAATTTAATTTTTATCAATATAAAATATCATTTCGGGTCATATTTAAATGCAACTTTGGTATAAATCTTCAACGTAATCAGTTATAAACGTTAGGAAATAATGTGGTTTGAAAGAATGTTATTTATTTATTTTCTCAAAACAGGCTTAGCCCAATTACTTTGAGAAATACAAGAAATGTTAACATTCAAAATAAAGAAAAATGTTGTGGAATAAAAAAATATATATAAAATAAAAAAGAATAAAAATGCATACATATATGCACACTAACATACACATATATTCAAAGTCACTTAAGTACGTTGATGAGTGCTTTCTAACGCGCTCAATCTTAGAAGAAATTTTACTTTTGCTTTTGGTAATGTGATATGAAATATGTCAATATCCGAAGCAGTCCCGTTCAAAAGAGTCCCGTTATGTATATAGAAAGATTAATTCATTTTTATGGCAAAGCTTCAGGACCAGGCAAAGCTTTCTTGTAATTACAGCTAAGTTATAACTCCCACGTCTACAGTTGCTGCAACTTTTTTGAGATGGAATTTCTCAAAGGAAATATCCAATATACAGAGAGCTCTGAGCCAGCGACATTTCTGTAAAAAGAAAGACTTGATAAAGGTGCTTCAGAAAAGCAACGTCTACATAAATATTATTTCACCGATTCTCAACAATTATCAAGTAGAAAAATATTGAAAAAAATGTTGTTCAAAATGAAATACTTTATCACATTACCTTGGATCCACATTTCGCGAAAAAATATCATTTTATTTAACACTTAATTGTACAACAATCTGGTGGTCTTCTTGCTAAATGGTAATATCTCTCAACAAGCCAGATAGAAGCACACATATATAAAGAAGTAATATAGACGCGAAAATTATCATGGAAAAAGGAAGAGATGGGGGAGAAAGGCGAATAGGGAATAGGGAATAAAACGCACAATATTACTGACTTCAAATTGAGAATTCACGGGGAGATACTTAATGCAATTACATCATCCGTATAAAAACATTGTTATCGAATTTATTAATAGTACATACTCAGACAACCTGTTAGTAATTTGTGATTTCCGATGGTATCTTTTTTTTGAGTTCTTATCTCGTTTTCATTTAAAGCCTCTTTAACATATTTCTGGTCGGTTAAAAGAGATTGCCACATGTATTTCACCCGCAATATTGTGCTGTATACAACGAATGTGTAAAAATCCGACTGATTAGTGAGAAAACAGTTAGGCGGTTCCAGTGTGATTCGTTTTTCATGAATCTTTAATCTTGAACTTCGGCAACGCAACTTTGAATGTTATGTACGGTATTTTACACTTTATGATTTTAAAACATGCACAATGAAAACCAATATTTTGAACAAGCTAGATATATCGGACGTATGCGTCACCTAAAATATGATTGATGTATATTTTCTTATTTATTTGATATTTAAAAGATGTTTGGTTTGATGTACTGATCATAATGAAATGTTCCTTATGCGTGGCCTCCGCGAGAGCTACTATCAAAAGCTGGCCGGCCCATGCATGCGAAAACGTGTGAGATATGTAATATCTCGCAAGCCATGACGGCATGCACGGGCAAAAATAGGCGCTTACAATTAGCGGTTGGCCGCACATAAGGAGCGCAAAACGCCAAAAAATACATTCTCAGTTTCTCGAACGTCAACTGTATTATATTATACTTACTACCAACTACTACCTGCTAAAGAGGAATCTCTTCACCATGCTACTTTTCACCGGAAAAGCATAAAGTGAGCCGAAATTTCCGAGTATCGAGTGGCAGCCATCCACCTATTCTATAGTATTTGTACGGTGCCGTACAAAGTGTTCCTTCGAGCCGGATCTGCTATATTACAGTGATGTTCACTTGAAAATTTTGAAATGTAGATTCATCGGTGAATGCTCAATTTTTTTAGATTTCATTGCATTTCAAACATCGCGTTTGTCGGGTAAAGAACGAGAGCTCTTGAATACCATAAATGTAAGTACCTATCTTGATTATGCAACATTGATGAATGGACAAATACCCAAACGGTTGAGGAGCTATTTCGTAGCGCCAAAGATAGATATATTTTCTTAAGAGTGATCGCCACAATCACGGGATTAGACACGATACAGGAAGAAGTTAATTTTCAATAAGTTGATGTCTTTATGTCACATCTGTTCAACACTTTGACTTAATCCAGTCAGTATAAGAACGTCAGGATAACCGTACTACACATTGTACTAAAAGAGAGCACCCCTATTAATGTTATTGACTGGCAGCGTTCATTATCTTCCTGAAATAAATTCTTTACAAATGAGTGAATAGATCTGGGGAAGGCCAATAAATCGAAATCATTTTCTGAATGTATATGGAACTACGTTGAAATTAGATCTAAGGTATTTTTAGAAGGATCTTTAATATTATAATTTATATTCACATAGAAAGAATGAATAATAAAAGATTTATAAATAAAAATCTATGAGAATAATCTTGAAGGTACAAGAATAATAGAAGAGTATGTATGACGAAATGTATAAACGTGAATGAACCGAAATAGGTTTACCAGGATAGAATGATATGGAGATGTGTTATCTCTCCATGTTCCAATAGAGTTGATAAATCTGAAAAGTACAAAGAGATAAAAAAAAACAGTATAATGCAAAGAAACTTTTTCATATCAAAAATACTGGTTGGTAGTTATGCTCACAACTTTGTTTAAAGAGTCTCAAAAATACTGGCTGGGAGTTATGGGCACAACATTGTTTAA
Source organism: Odontocerum albicorne (assembly GCA_949825065.1). Taxonomy (NCBI): domain Eukaryota; kingdom Metazoa; phylum Arthropoda; class Insecta; order Trichoptera; family Odontoceridae; genus Odontocerum; species Odontocerum albicorne. Next base: position 31,098,794 of record OX463850.1, read on the forward strand.
AGAGTCTCAAAAATACTGGCTGGAAGTTATTCTCACAACATTGTTTAAAAAGTCTCAAAAATACTGGCTGGAAGTTATGGGCACAACATTGTTTAAAGAGTTTCAAAAATACTGGCTGGAAGCTATGGTGACAACATTGTTTAAAGAGTCTCAGAAATACTAGCTGGAAGTTATGGGCACAACATTGTTTAAATAGTTTCAAAAATACTGGCTGAAAGTTATGGTCACAACATTGTTTAAAGAGTCTCAAAAATACTGGCTGGAAGTTATGGGCACAACACTGTTTAAAGAGTCTCAAAAATAGTTATGTTCATGCTCGAGACTTTGTGAATAAAAAACAGGATGGCCAAAGATGCCGGCACTAAAAGAGAAGTGGAGAAGTTGTCGATGAAGACCTCTTGAGAAGGATTCGCTCTGACCTTTGAACCTGACAAACTGAAAACTTAACCTACGGGCTCTTGCATATTACACATTCCCCCTATACCCTGAGCAGTGGCGGACAAGAGCTCAAGCGAGAATCTATTTTATCAGATTTATGATTGATTTCACAATAATAATATGGTTTTATCTTCCCTATGTACATTTGATTAAGTGGTTTAATGTTTCAAAAGGGGTAAAACAAGAATGTGTCATGTCATCCTGGTTATTTAATATTTTCATACATTCATTGTGAAGGAGCTAAAGAGATCAATGGGTGGCACACAAACGTGAAATGGGAATATTAGCGGATTTCGGATATACGGTATGCTGATGACATGGTATTGATAATGGAGAATAAAGACGAATTATAAAGTTTAAGTAAATTGTATGAGGGATGCGACAAGAAAGATCTAAGAATGAATGTTGGGAAATCTAAAGTCTTGAGGAATACAAAAGATTGGAGCAAGTTGAGGAATTCTACTATATGAAAAGTATTTTCTAAGATGATGAAAGAGTTATAAAAAATATTTAAGGGCGTGTGGCGTTAGGAAACAATACCAGTGGGGCACAACATATTCTCGGACCGGACAGTATCAAAATCCGCTAAGGCGATAGTCAACTCGTACAACAGTATTTTAGAACCAACTTTGATGTATGTGAATGAAACATGGACGGGAAAAAAGATTAAAAGGAGCCGACTATAGATTGAAGAAATGCGTGCACTGAAAAGGATACATAGGAGGGGGAGGGTCGCTTATGAAAGAATGCGGAATAAAGTGAAAAACTGATGAGTGTGAACATAAGACTGCTATATCGTCTGTTTACAGAACAAAATAATTCCATTAGACCATTCTTCCAGAGTGCCATAGAAAATTCAAACTGCTAAATGTTAGTATGAATCAGGGTTGGGAACCAGTGGATCGCGATATACCAATCAATCGCGGAATGTTTTTCAGCAGATTCCTTTTTTTTTCAAAATTAGAATACTTACGTTACGTGGTAACTTCTACGAATGTTTTATTTCAATTTTATTTCACGGTCACAATATGTTTTGTTTAATTTTCGGCTTCACTGCATTAAGAAAATTATATAAAATGATATAATAGATTTACGAGTATTAATGAAACTCGCTATATTGCTAGTTGAAAAATTATGTATTGTATTTACTAAAGAAAAAAATATCAAAGATTGAATCATTTCGAATGTGGCTCTGTAAAAATGCTCAAGCAAAAGCTGAATACTTCAAAAGCGCTCCTTTTAGGAGCTTTGTAACGTCTTTGGAAATACAATAATAGACTCTGTATACACAAGGGTTTACCTGCGCTCTATAAAGATTATAAATTGTTTATGATCTTAAGAAAACATTCTGTATTTAATAATGAAAATTTACTTTAGAACTAAGGAAATTGAGTTATTCACAAAAACTTCAATCCTCTTAGAATACTTTGAAAACCTTATCAAAAAAAATATCACTTGATTTATTTATTTACTAACAATATTACAGCATACCCATTACACAGTCAATGTATTCTATGTACGAAAAAAAATCCATTTTTATTTTTATTTATTTATTATTACACATGACAAGAAATATACACAATTTGAGAAAAAACAACAGGTAATTTAATTTGGACATATAATTTTAATGGATCTGGGTTTGTTGCCTTTCATTTGTCGTATCCCCAGTAAACTAGGCTTTTGCCTGTATCTCACTGAGGATATAATTGGATTAATAATAAAGAATGTTAAACTGATTTGAAGAAATAAAAAAAAAATTATATGTATGTGTATAATAGAAAAGAATAAAATTTATTTGGAAGGATGTACACCCGTTAAAGATTTATTGCATTATAATGTGTGCGATTTTGTTTTATATATTATTGATAAGGCACTCCTTACCATATCTGGTTTGGTGCCGTGCGTGTTGTCCGCCTTTAGACGGGCCCATATTTTGTTGGTGACATACATTTTTTTAAGCTTGTATACGCTTGTTTCTATGTAGTTATTTTTATTGTAATTGTTTTAAATACTTTTTGTCTCTTTAAAAAAAATTATATATGTTATTCTTCTGCTCTTTGATGTACGAGTATTTAACACTCACTGCTGTTTTTTTATTGTTCTTGTTATTATTATTGTTGTAAGCTAGATTGTATCATTTATAAATAAATAGCTGGGTTGTAAATATATGTTGAAGAACGTGGCTGGGACACAATATTGTCTTCGGCCTCAATAATCGAGTCTTCAGGTTTTAGAATAGGTCATTGTGCATTTTTCAAAAATTTTCCCAAATGTTTAGCGTGTGCAAATATTGTACTCGTAACTAAACGAATTTTTCACCATAAGAGGGACCTTTTTGTTTTTTTTTATATGACCGGTTATCAAACCCAAAAGGTAGAAATAGTAGAAAGAGATCGCGTAGATTTTTATTATTAAATCTGCAATTACCACGGATGAAAGAAAGCAATAAAAAATAGCGTGTGCTGTTTGAAAACCTTTATATTATCTTGGAAAATGCATTGATTTTAGAATTGTTGAAAGAAATAAACAAGAAATAGCATGTGCTCTTTAAAAAACTATATATTGTATTGTTTTGAAAAATGCATTGATTTTAAGAATAGATTAAACAAATAAATAAAAAATAGATTAAATTTTTTTAAATGTATTGCTTTTTGAATATGTAGATGAAAGAAATAAATGAAAAATTGCGTGTGGTCTTTAATAACCTTTATATAATTATTTAAATGTATTGTTTTTTTTAATAGACGAAAGAAATAAATAAAAAAATATCGTGTTGATTGAAGTCAGTTTCATCCCTGGGCTTGGCTCCATACTTAAAAACATTTGACTTTTGACATTTGATATGAAAAATGTTATCTACCTATATATAGTACAAGAATATATTTTCGGTTATGCTTAAATTTTGTACGTTTTTCAAATCGTGAAAAAAATAAAAGAATAGTTTGTCAATTTGTAGTTTATTTTATTTGACTTTTGGATTTTGTTACGTTTAGTCTGAAAATATACTTCAAAATTTTGAGTAATAAACAATTTCAAAAATGACTGAAAATGAAGTAAAGGTATTATTTATATTCTTTTTCACTTTTTTTTAGATTTAGATAATGACTAATTTAAGTAAATTTGTCGCGTCATAATTATTTTATTCATATATAAGATACAGTTATGCGTACATAAAAAAACATCTGTTTTTCATCCATTATTCCTGGGTTGTAAACTGTCAGCTATCCCTGAATCTCTCGAGGTTCTACATAACGCCCTGTTTTCTTCGAAATAACCTCAAGAAACTATGCGGTCAATTGAGATATCATTAATTTATTGTACGAAATCTCGCCAATAACGTCTTATCTGCCTTTCACATCTTACGTTGATAAATTCTGTGGCCTAGTCTGAAAGACGCACGTCTCTCAACTCAGAGGTTGTGGGTTCGATCCCCGTTAGTATCCAGATTTTTTAAAGGATTCTAGTCTGGTATGTTTAACATATTTCTGGTTGGTGTAGAAGAGTTTGCTACTTGCAAATAATACTGCTAGGTTATACTGTAAACAATGGAAGTATAATACAATGCAGTATAATATATTATAGTTAAGACGTTAACAACACTGTGGAGGTTTAAAAACATTGTAATTTAATTCGTAAAACACTTTTATCCACTTAACATAACGGCACTACCCTACCGGTTTCAAGGTGTTCACCTCATCATCAGGGAAAACCTTAAAACCTACAGTGTAATACTATTATGCTACGTGGAAAAATAGTGTTTTACTAAACAAATTACAATACATTATTATATCTTCAGTTTTACACATGTTATCATTTGACAATCCCAAAACCTTCATATGTGATATTTTAAGAAGTGCTTACGTTCGTGTTGCATAATCTTGAATTTCAATAGCTTATGTCATTATAGATCTAATATTACGTCATTACAGATCTAATATTATGTCATTACAGATCTAATACAAAATGTCTATTGATCTGTACTTATTTTTCCATCTACTATTTTTGAGGTTTCACAACCTTCCTTGAAAGTTTTTGAGCGTATGAAGACAGACCCTGAATATCACGCAATTTCAAGGCTAGAAATTAGAATTTAGGCCGGACTATGAATCCGGCCTTCGTTTTGTCGAAGATATCAATTGTGTGAACACTGTTGTAAATTCGAAGATACAAGTATATGTTCAGGATTCAAGAAATTAGCGTGTGCCCTTATCTAGTTACACATGTTTACATCAATATTTTTGGTTCAGTAAATTTCCTTATCAAAATACATTTTTAACTTAATTGCATTATTTATTGCGCAAGATAAGAACACTGATAATTCTGAATTACATAGGTTATGCTGTTAAAGATCTGATAATAAATATTACGAAATTTAAAATAATAGTGTTAGAAAATAGTGAAGGAAAACTTTAATGACATACATCGTTAAACAATGAAAGATGGGAACATGTTTAGGAAAAAAATAAGAATTCTGCTTTTTGGGTAGTATTTTTTCAGATGATTACGAGAAATATCGAACGGCGTGTAGCGATAGGAAACGAGGCAAGGGGCACTAAAACATATTTACTCGAACTGTACATTTTCAAAATCTGTTTAGATAATAGTCCGTATTTTAGTAGCAACTTTGTTATATAGGAGTGAAACGTGGATGAGGAAAAAGATTGAAAGAAATTGAATAAATGTTGTAGAAATATAATTGAATGAAGTGGTTCGGGATGAATTATAACTTAAGACTGATGTGTTGAGTAAGATTAAAAAGAGCACTATGAGATGGTTTGATCATATAAAACGAATAAATGCAGAAAGACTAACATAACAAATACGAGTATATAATGCAAATGATCGTGAAAGGTGTGGTAGACGAAGATGATGGAAAGTTTGGTAGAATTAAAGTGAATGATATTTTGAGAGTAAGAAACGTACATAATCAGTGGAATCGTAGGAGTTGTATACGAAGGTGTATAGATGTAGAACAGGCGAAGAAAGGATGTGTATCAATATAGGAAAGTCTAGCGCCTTGTCTACTCTGCCTATCCTAACAGAGAAATGACGTGTTAGTATATGTAATATATGTACTATTAAATACTCGTAACCGCATTGAGGTGCATGGCCGCGCGGTAACGCACAGGACTTCGATACGGAAGGTCGTCGGTTCAAACCCTAAGCTGCGCTACTCCCCTCGAATGACACAGGCATTTTTTCCTTCTAGTATTTGAGGTTATAATGATACCTTTGATTTCGTCATATATATTCTTTAAAAAAAAGTACAATTATGTGCGCATTCCAGAAAATTAAAATTCTAGAATTATAGTATTGTACAATTAATTTTCTTTCCTTGAAATTTTTTTTTGTTTTCATGTTTGATTAAAGAAATTCCGAGCGTAATATTTTTTTTTCTCTTTGATTTTTTATGAAAAATATATTTTCCTACGGCTTTTCTTTCTTATAAAGGAAATGTCTAATGAATAAATGTTTTTAATCTAGATGTTGCTGAATACAGGAGAGTCCTTCTCCGGCATTTCCTCAATCTAAAATCTTGACTGCTTCTTCTGTTTCAATTCTGTCTTAATTATTTTTTTTCTGTAATTTAATTAATTTTGTACTTTCATTTTCTTTGAGTTTGTTTAGCCTTACTCAAATCTTGTGTTGATGATTATATTTAAGTATTTTTGTTTCAATTTGTTGTAAGGTTTTATTTTGAAAACCTTTATTTTATTTTTGGTTTAAAAGTATAACAAACAAATGCAGTATACCAATTGTTTATAAATATTTTTCGTGCACACAAGATCATTCACATATACAAAGAGTAGTCAGACAGAACAGAGCACCAGACTTTCCTATCTCGGCACCCATCCTAAGCCTCTTCTATATCTATACAACTTCTACGATCTCTCTGATTCTCTAGGTTTCCTTTTTTTCAGAATATTATTAACTTGATCCAACCATACTTTCTGACGACCTCCGTGGTCTAGTTGGTAAGACGCTTGTCTTCTAACCCAAAGGTTGAGGGTTTTATTCCTGTTGAAACCCAATTTAAAAAAAAATCCAATCTAGTTTTCACTTAAGGCCTCTTTAACATCTTTCTGGTTGGTTGAAAGATATTGTCACATGGCAATAAGTCCGCCAGGTTGTACTACATACAACAAAATTGTAATACAATACAATAACTTCCTCTCACATTTGCTCCGTATAACTGTTTTATTTGTTATTACTATTGTTACAGTAATTGAAAATGTATTCAATATTTGTTTGAAAATGTAACCTCCATGGCCTTCTGAGTAAGGTACCCATCTACCAACCCAGAAGTAGCGGGTTCGGTTTTTTTTACTAACTTGGTTGAAAGAGAAACCACATGAAAATAAACCTGTCAAGTTGTACTGTACACATATACAATGAAAATGTAATACAATGTACCCGAAAGTACTTTTTAAACGATATTAATAGTGAAAATGTTCATCATTGTTTAGTTACTACAAGTATCACTTGCAAAGTGCTTCCTTTACTGTGTGACACTTGTCTTTAAATAGCTACTTAATTAACTTAATAGCGTATTAACTGTCAAATTTTAATATATCTATAATAATGGGTTCAAATCCAGAGTTAGAACACCTTTGAGGAGAGTCTATTCTATAAACGGCGCCATACAAATTGTAATTTTGTTATTATTATTGAGAATAATTTTCTATACATTTTCACCAACTGGTTGAAATGTCAGCCCCCTACCTATTCATATCACGATTTTGGAGGTTTCTAAAAAGACTTTTCGAAAGAAATCATGATTCAACCTTGAGATGAAATCCCGCCTGTCTATCAAAGACTTTTTTGTGCTACTTTTTAATTGATGCATATATTTAATCGTGTTATCTCTTCTCGTATTTTTTTCCTCTTCAGCAAGAAGTTTATGAGTTTGCAGCGGTCTGTTTACGTCCTTTATATTTTGAAATCAATTTGTCGCTCAGTCATTCATCTTCAGTTTAGTTACTTGATTTTTTTTTTAAAGAATATATATAACCGAAGTCATAGTTATCCTTAAGCCATCGAACACTAGGCGCTAAAAGGGCCTGTGTCATTCGAGGGGAGTAGCACAACACGGTGTTCGAACCAACGACCTTCTGCACGGAAGTCCAGTGCGTTACCGCGCGATCATGCACCTCACCATGATTTAAAAGCAGTATTGTGGAGTCGGCAAAAAATCGGACTCCAAATTCGACTCCGACTTCAGAAATTGAAATGTTTCACTCCAGCTCCAATTATAGTACATATATTGCTGACCATATGTTGTACTTAATTACGTGGCATATTAACTAAACCGTAGTTTTTTTAAATAATGTCTACCGGGATCCCTCATCATAGTACACGCTATCTGTACTAGATTACTGATAGTTCATAATTTAAAATGTAATTTATGTAGCCAATATATTTTAAAAAATGTACAATTTTGAAGTCGGAGTCGATTTAGAATAGCACCTACCGACTCGCGACTGATTCTAACTATACAAAAAACCAACCGACTCCACGACAACCGACTCCGACTACGACTCAACAGTCCTGTTTAAAAATTATATATTGACACCTTCAGACATTGAGTGTCGTGGGTACGATTTTGACTTTTGGTCGTGCTTGTGACATGCAGATGTAGATTTTTGTGTGTACGATTTCATTTTCATAATGATGACAAAAGTAACACCCTGTTTAGCGCAGTACGGGCTATCCACCTTTGGACCGCTCCGTGTTGTGATGGTGACTTATTACATAAATTGATTTTTTTATCACGATTCTTTGTTCATTTTTATTGTTGTAATTTATTTATATACTCTTTCTTTGATTATATATGAAATATTCGAATATTTTTTTTTATTATTATTGTTATTAGGTGCATTGTACCATTTATTAATTAATTATGTTGATATATCCATCCATACACAATGATAACAATCGAATGTCCAACAAATACACATATCATCTAAGTAATGTCTATATTCAATCAAAATCTGATAAGATCTGCATTATTGAATGTAATATTAATATGCTAGACACGTTAAATTACTCGATGATTCCATGATATGAACATCGTCAAGTCATGAGTCAGGGAGTACTCATATCAGCTGTTTTCCATTTCCTCCAAACCCATTCTGAATTTATCTTTGAAAGTTATTGATGACGGAATATCTGAATAATCTTCATACCTACGGAAATATGATAGGTGCGTTTAACAGACGGGGAAAGAACCTTATGTTGACAATTTATTTTTGGAATTTCAAATAATCGATATGCGGAAAAGCAAAAGAATTCTGTTAAAAACTCTTAAAAAGGCTCAAAACGTACCTATGGAATTACGGTAGGGACAACTAGCAGACAGTGAAGTAATCTTATCTTAACAATTGCATTTTGGCATTTTAAATTATTGACATGCGAAAAAGTCAAAGTATTCTCTCAACAATCTCTATTTTTAAGCTTAAAAAACGTTAGTTAACGACAAAAGAGACATAACTTAAAGAAGAATATAAACATACATATCTATCAGTACGGAATCATCAAGACGAAATGTTTTAAACAAAATAGGATCATTGCAACTTGTGGAATCTTGTGACAATATATCCAATAATTTATATATCTATTCATTAACTATAGTACCTTATAACATTTTTAAACAAAATAGGATCATTACAACTTGTGGAATCTTGTGACAATATATCCAATAATTTATATATCTATTTATTAACTATAGTACCTTACAACATTTTTAAACAAAATAGGATCATTACAACTTGTGAAATCTTGTGACAATATATCCAATAATTTATATATCTATTCATCAACTATAGTACCTTATAATATTTTTAAACAAAATAGGATCATTACAACTTGTGGAATCTTGTGACAATATATCCAATAATTTATATATCTACTCATCAACTATAGTACCTTATAACATTTTTATAAAGTAGAAAGTGCTTCGCAGATTTACAAAGAATAATAATATTTAAATAAAAAAAGCAATTTGTAACAATTCAATAAAATACAATAAAACAATTAGAGGGTGTCAGGGAACATGGACAAATTACCCCGAATGGGGTAAAAAATTGGGTGTAAAGGAGGCTCAAATAAAATTATACAAAAGCTAATTACGAATTTTCTGCTCTCCCGTAAAAAACAAATTACAAAACTCGGTTGGACCCTTAAAATAGCATATAAGTTGCTTTGATATAAAAAAAACCGGTATTCACGTTGTTTCATAAGAAAACGATATATCATTTTTCTAAAACATAAACGGAGGTCTTTTAAATGAAACGTTTCAGTTTTTAAATCCTTTTCATTAATTTTGTACGTGTATTGTTCTTATTAGAGCAGTTGCGTTAAATTCTCGATGAACTATTGTCCACTTTAGAATAACGCGTTTACAACCATTAACTATTGTCAATCAACGCATTTACAACCATTACTTATTTCAGTCTATCCACCTCCCGGATATTTGGCGAACATGCAACAAAATACGTTCGGCAACCTACAGACTGGGATTCGATCTACGGAAATTCTTCAAACCACTGGATCCAAAGGAAAAGAATCTAATTTCAGGTGAGTTGTCAATATTTTCATAGATTTTCTTTTATTAATGTATAAAAAATCTGGGTTCGATCCCCGCTGGAACCTAGATTTTTTTAAATAGGATTCCAGTCTGGTTAACACTTAGGGCCTATAAAAACATATTTCTGGTTGGTTGGAAGAGATTGCCACATGGCAATAAAGTCACCGGGTAAAAAAAAAATAGAGCAATTTGATATATTATTTATAGTTAAAGCTAATTAACATTGTGGAGGTTTAAAGACATTTTAATTTGTTTTATCAAACACTATTTATTCCACTTTTGTAACGGTATAACCCTACCGGTTTCAAAGCACAAATAAGAATTGTTTGTGCTCCCCTGATGATGAGGTGAAAGCCTTGAAACCGGTAGTGTTATACCGTTACAAAAAGTGGAATAAAGAGTGTTTGATATAATAAATTACAAAGCAATTTGAATCTTTAATGTGAAATGATTATGTTAATAACGACCCATTGTAGGTTCAAATGTGTGCATATGGTAAAAAAATTCAACCTACGTAATTATTTTATGATTTATTTGAATTATCGAATAAGCGTACGCTGATCCTTTACATAGAGGGGGGGAAATCAAGGAAATAAAATATTTATTTCATTGTTTTTTTAACGAAGAGATATGCCCAAAGTCATAGGTATCCTTATACCCCCGAATACTAACTAGGTGGAAAAAATACCTGTGTCATTTGAGGGGAGTAGCACAGTGCGGGGTTCGAACCGACACCCTTCCGCACGGAAGTCCAGTGCGTTATCGGGCGACCATGCACTCTTACGTTAAATTCTTTATTAAGAAACCATTCCATGAAAGCGAAGGTAGGTTTTCTAAAATATCTAAAAAAAAACAGGTTAAAAAAGTTTCTTAAGTATATGTAATCAATACAAATGTATAATATTAATTTAATGAATTGCAATTATTGAATTAATTTAAATGTATTTTAAATTCACGAATAGTCACAACATAAACATGTTAATGTTAAATCAACAGGGATATACATTTACACGTGATATTACGTATTTGATAACGAATCATACAAGAATATCAAATAACTTATTGTTTATTTAATTGTTACCATAATCATATTGATTATAATCTCCTATCGTATGATAAGACCTTTATTTTCCAATCCAGATCACTCAATATCCAAAAGCAGCTAGTGTTTGTTGCCTGATTGTGTTCCGCAACTATTAATCCTTAACAAACGTGACTTAAAATCAGGCAGCGATAGAATATTCACATTCTGTCGACATTATTTTGAATGCTTATCAATCCTTATTCTACTTTTTATCATCTTTAGAAAATCCTGTTTCTTTCAGAACACGGGCATTCTCTTCGATTAGGCGATGAGAAACTCCTTTACATACCAGCCCATTACAGCACTTCATTTGCGGTTTACATAGTGTTAATTTGCCGTACCCAGAATATCCTTTCATCGTGATTTTCCTTCATTTCCCTTCCTTATCCTTGAACGATTTCATATCCTCTAGTTTTATCTTTATTGCTAGAGGTTAGTTAATTATTTGTACATAAATTTAATTAAATAAGCCTTTTTGTAAATACGTCATGAATTAAAACAGTTTATATATCCAACATCAGATAGTTGGTTGTAAGACATTATACTAATAAGGCCGCCAGATGTACCATGTTTTACCATGTACACAAAGATTGAAAATAAAATAATTAAAGTATGACAATATATTACATGGTCTGATGTGTAACATCGACGTTACAGTTCATAATCATGATTTGTTCTTTGGAGACATCAAATTACATCAAAGCAACGACTTGTTGTATCAAACAAAGAAAAGCGTCCAAACTCCTTTTTAAATTTAATAACAAACGGCAATTTGCTAACAAAATTTGTACGTTGTAATTCATTAACCATAAAAATGCAACAATTAGGTAACTTCGTGACTTGTTTGGTGGATATTTTGAATGTAGATGTTGTCAAGTTCATGAGGGTCCTTCTCTGGCATTTTTTTCAATCAGAATGTGATTATCGTTTACATTGGATAAAACTTATCACGATTTTTTTTAAATAAATTAAATAAACATATAAGGTCTGCTTGATGATAGTTATAACTTGAAAAAAATATTTTTAGAACCTCGCTTCCTGTCGATATTCGCTGGCCCCCTAAAGCAGCTGATCGGACTGACGGACCTGGAAGTCACCGAACTCACCGACTACTTCCGTACTCAGGATGGACGGATCCTGTATGGACAACTGTGTGGACTTATTCACGGAGAAGGTAAATATATACAGTGATCCCGCGCTATCCACGATTTTTTTCACCCGCGGTTTCGATTATACGCATTAGTAAAATAACTAAAAAAAAAGCCTTAGGTATTATAAAATTCCAGAGCTCCAGATATGAATATGATAGTGGACCAAATCGTAATTTTGGTAGAGTGTGAATCCTTTATTATTATAAATACGACGGGTATAGAAGAAACTGTCACAGGAAACGAATGTAAAAACTAACTTCGGAATAGTTGGAAGAATTGATTAACGATCTGCAGAAATGAAAGTTGGAAGTTGTCAGATTTCGTGTGAAAACGTTCAATGATTTTTTTTCATTGACTGACCGACTTACTGGTAGTTTTTTTGTTAAGATCCGTGCATAGAAAAAAGATTGGAATTTAAAGGATTTGTAGAAGGATTACTTGAGCCTTATCGGGAAATTTGCTAAGAACGCGATAAGAAAAATGGACAAACGTCAATAGAGGAGGATCGTCACTATAGGAAAGTTTGCTTATATCTTCTTCCTACTTACCCTGAAATGGAGACGGCGTGATAGTATACCATAAATGTTAGTATGTACAAAAGTCAATCACAAGTGTGATAGTATACCATATATGTTTGTACAAAAGTCAATCACAAGTGTGATAGTATACCATATATGATAGTATACTATATATGTTTGTATGTACAAAAGTCAATCACAAGTGTTTATCTTGTTAGTCTACCCCCGTATACCATATGGCCCCCCGTATACCCCCGTATATGGATAAGCCTGCGGTATATATTTTATTTAAATAGGATTCAAAATTAAATGTTACCTCCATATGCTAATCAATAATGTTTAAGCCGTTATTTCGTATTTAATATATTCTAAACTTTTTACAAAAAAAAAACATTGTGAAAAATCAACTTTTATTAGGCAAATCGGGGTAGTTTGTACCCTTCATCTCAGTTTTTGTACGCCTAGTCTTTTATCTACGGTTTTCTTTTTGGCGACATATTGGTGGAACGTAATCCTCGTGAATAGCGAAGGATCACTGTACTCTCAATTTGTGGAGAAAGTCCAAAATATTTTTTGTGGTTCAAATACTGAGCATAGCTCCGTTCAATAAAACATCTTCTGGTCACGTTTGGATAAGGATTTTTCTAAGCGTCAGAAGGGATATCGGAGTGCCTTTATATATCTCTGAATATATTGTCAGATCCAATATTCAAACGAATTGTACTGAAAACGATACGGTTTTGGAAAAAAAATAATACATACTGTACCCTTCTCAAGCAAAATACGCAGTAAGATTCAAAAGTTTCTAGCTCTATGTTAAGATATAAAAAAGGTTATAGAAGAATGAAATGATTTTTTCCATTTTTCAATGTAGTCACCGTAATGATGCAGTTGATAATACCATAGTAATGATGCAGTTGATAATACCATAGTAATGATGCAGTTGATAATACCATAGTAATGATGCAGTTGATACATGTTTTTGAAACGATGAATTAATTTTTCCATACCACTGAAATTATATAACATTATTTAGTATTATATTTTTATCAAAATGGCGTAACTCTTGCGGAGGCCATTTTATGTCCCTTTTTAAAAAAATCTAGGGGATTTCATTTTATTTGAAAAACTGAAATCTGATTTATGTGGGAAAAAAAGGTGACGGAAAAAAAATAAAAGTCCGGACTTGGTAGTCGGGTCTATAGGGTATGTGATTCAAGTTTATTTTGTAGATCTTGCAAAGGCTGCCATTCACCACTGTGGTGCTGAATGGTAACTTTTGTACCAACAAACATGTGCACTGGCGCATGCATGGTCGTGTAATAATCTCACGTCTAGTGACAGCTTTCTTCGGCGTTTTATTTTTATAACTGTAGGTAGCATCTGAACGTCGATTAATTTCGGTCGAGGTTTTCCCTTCTTTTGAAAGAAACTTGATAACAGCGCAACATTAACTTTTTAACATTTCAGAATATAACAAAACAACACGTCTTCTATTAACTCTAGTTGAAATACTACTGAGGCTAGAGGTAACATCACCTGAACATGTGGCCGGCATGGTATATATCCAAACATGCACTAACTTGTTCAGACAGAACATTTTTGAGCCTTAATGGTAATGAAACTTAATTATATGATCCTTCGTTTCTGGGCCTCGTAGTCGAGGATCCCCTCGCCATTCCAATGTCAATTCAGTAGGAAAGCGAAAATGTGCAGTGGAGTTTTTTTTTAAGTGAGTGAGCCGTTATACACCAGTAAACTCACCGATCACACAGCTGTACTGGATCATATGGCACACATGAAGTGAGACGATCGGAACCCACCGGCATGTTTTTTCCCTTTTTTTTTAAATAGATATGACCGCAGCCATAGATATTCTTGTACCGCCGAATATTAGGCGGAAAAAATATATGTGGCGTTTGAGGGGAGTAGCGCAGCCCAAGATTCGAACCGACAACCTTCCGTCCAGTGATACACACTGTCCATTGTGTTATGGGGAATCAAATTAGGAGTAACTGTACAAATGTTACCTATGATTTTATGGTGGAGACCTGCAATATTTATGTACATTATCTGATGGAAGAATCCAGAAGTAAACATGGCGGTCCTCTGAGAATCTTTGGAAAGAAGTTCCAGCAACTTTCAACATGTGAGGCGATGTCCCCTCAGTCAAAATATGCTATTTCTTTAAACGCGTAATTAAAATACAACACAAATAAAAACGCGAAATAAATAAAGTTCATTTGAAGACATACTATATTTGAAATGAAAACACAATGAAACTCGTGAATACAATGAAACTGAACAGAAAACAATACAAATTATGGTTATTTATTACAAAGTAGTTAGTACCCTTATTGTTATTGCTATTGACTTATTGTTAAAACCGCATTTTATTGCAAATTCTTTTTCACCATCTTTCGACACGTTTTCAATTTTAAAACACTTTATTGTGATATAATAATTATTAAGTACTTATCAAAATGCACATTTTCTTAAGATGCGGTGCTTAAAATATGATAAAACTTTATTTTTTGGCCAAAGCTTGTTTTTTTTATTTACTCATCCATAGCCCTCATAATTAAAATGTAAAAAAAATATCGAATTGCCAGAAATAAAAATTTCTGAAGGCCTTTATTTCTGGTTAATATTAAAATGTTGACGCATGGCAATAAACTCGCCAAGTTTATTGCCATTCGTCAATATTTTTATACAACGGTATACATACAACGGTAGTGTAATACGATGTTATAATATAATACAATACAAAATCACGCTCAAAAGCCTCTACACATAGTGTTCGAGTATATAAGGATACCTATGACTTCGGTATTCCTAACGTAATTAAAGGATCTTTCAAATTAAGCGGTTTTTTTATTCAATGTTTTTTCATTCTTGAATAGAACACACAATTTGCTTTGATTTCAAAAAACTTTTTCATTGAAGTATAATGTATGACATTCAAACACAAAAAAAAAACAATATCCACCAAATGTCCACCTCTCGCAGCTCCACAGATGTCCACTCTTTTGTCGAAATTTTCGATGACATTTTGGCATAATTGCGGTTCTAACTCACCAGTAACGCGAATAATTTTGTCCTTCAGCTCAGGAATTGATCGTGAGTCATTCTTATAGACTTGGCTTTTCACGTAACACCAGAGAAAATAGTCAGATCACATGATCTTGGTGGGCAATTAATATCACCGTTTTCGGAGATTACTATACATAAAATAATTCAACAATTTGAGCGCGTTGTTGTATTGTATACGACTCCGTTTTTTATAAATATCATACATTACACTTCTCAAATGTCACAAGACCCAGGCAAGCTCCCAACGCCATCTGTGTTTTATCCAAGAATTAAAAAAACCGCTCGATTTGGAAGACCCTTTACAAAGAAATTTCATAATACTTCTAAGTTTTCGTTTACAACGATCCCACTCCTATTATTTTTTCCTTGTTCAGTCTTCACTTACGCTGGACACTGGCACACTACTGTCAATTATATTTTTTATTAATGGTTTAGGAATTATTTAACTAGTAGTATAAAATGTACCATTGACCTTGTGTCCTGTTGCAGCAAGTCTTTCAATACCTCTCATTATCTCACTATGTGTTGAAAACAAATTTCCCATATATAATAGAAACAGTTTTATGTTTTTTTTATTGTTCATAGATATGCATTACTATGCTATACAAATTATTTATTTATTATTATTATAACAAATATTATAGCTATACTAGTGACCTCTGTGAAGTTGATGGTAAATTTTCACCTCAACCCGAAGGTTCGGGGTTCGATTTCCGAAAGAATCCGAATAAGAAATGAGTCCGAGCATAGTAAAAGAGTTCATCTAATAATAATACTCGCACGCTTTAAACGTGAGTGAGAATTTGATTTGATTTGCGTTATTGCCAACACGTGCGGTGACGAATTATGAGTTATGCGTCCACTCCAGTGGCTCTAATCCAGAAGGCAAGATTAGTTAGGCCAAAGACAATACCGTCTCCATGATATTTAATGAATGAATTGTTGCGCATCCTCACCATCTATATTTTGAATTAAAAAAATAAAAAGAAGTTTTGTTTTATTTTTCATTTAATACATAAAATATTTTAAAAATATACATTTTTAATTTACATCTTAATAAATACACATTTGAAATATTTGAATTAATTCATCAGTTTAAAAAATAAGTTAAGACAATCATGAGCTTTGTAACCTTAAGAAATGTAAAAGTAAAAAAGAAGTAGAATAATGAGAAGCTTTATAATCTTAAGAAATGCGAATACAACAAAGGAGTTAGGGCAGTGATCAGCTTTGTAATCCTAAGAAATGCAACATACGAAATATAAGTGTAAAAAGGAATTAGGACAAAGATAAGCTTTGTAATCTTAAGACATGAAACATGGATGTAAAAAGGAGTTTGGACAATGTTGAGCTTTGTAATCTTAACAAATGCAACGTAAGAAATATGGATGTGCAAAAGAGTTAGGACAATATCGAACCTGGTTATCTCCAAACATGTTGCATAAGAAATATAAATGTAAAAATTAGTAAGAACAATTATGAGCTTTGTAATCCTAATAAATGCAAGATAAGATATGTACATATAGATGTAAAAAAGAGTTAAGACTATGATGAGCTCTGTAATCCAAAGAAATGCATCAAGAAACATTAATTTGGAAAATGAGGAACTTTGTCATCCTATAAAATGCCACGTAAGAAACATGGATATAAAAATATGGGACAGAAGTTTGTTTGACGAACGCTTTAATGTTTCCAAAATAATTTATCTTAGGTCAGTGAGAGTGGTGTTAAAAATCAGACCAGAAAAGAAAACAACACACAAAAGTGACAGCAAAAAAGGTAATTAAATTTTTAACTAAATTTGAAAATCTTTTGTTGTTTCTTAAATTTCATTGAGACAACAAACAGGCATTTCGGACTTGGTTAATAATCACAGTTTAATGTTTGAATGAATTCCGACTAACAACATTTTTTAATCTATATTTTTTAGGTACTCTAACTGAATCTTCTCAAAAACTTCAACTTTCTTTAAGAAAATCGATGTTTTTTCAGGATGGCGATGAGGATCGTTTTTTCAGGATGGCGATGGATATTCCTTTGAATTATTATCGGACTCATCTTCTTCCCCAGATAAATTGATATCATTGTCGTTATCTAAATCATTGTCATCATCCTCTTGTGAATTTGATGATTCGTCGGAAGATGTATCCTTCATTGAGTTATCACCATTTCCTGACAAACAATTGGCACTGTTTGGCCAGTCGCAAACTTTCAAGGTAGGATTGAAATGCAGACCCGAAGGGCAATCCATCGAAATCAACTCGCCCCAATCGCAAACGTAGTACTTGCTGCAATCGCTTGGATCAGGCCTCAAATCTGCGAATTCTCCATTTTCTTGCGAACATGTCTCGTTATTGTTTCCTGGCCCTGTTTCTGGAGTTGTGCTTCCATTATCCGGGCCATTACCTGATGAACAATTGGCACTGTTTGGCCAGTCGCAAACTTTCAAGTTGGGATTGAAATGCAGACCCGAAGGACAATCCATCGAAATCAACTTGCCCCAATCGCAAACGTAGTACTTGCTGCAATCGCTTGGATCAGGCCTCAAATCAGCGAATTCTCCATTTTCTTGCGGACATGTCTCGTTATTGTTTCCTGGCCCTGTTTCTGGAGTTGTGTTTCCATTATCCGGGCCATTACCTGATGAACAATTGGCACTGTTTGGCCAGTCGCAAACTTTCAAGTTGGGATTGAAATGCAGACCCGAAGGGCAATCCATCGAAATCAACTTGCCCCAATCGCAAACGTAGTACTTGCTGCAATCGCTTGGATCAGGCCTCAGATCTGCGAATTCTCCATTTTCTTGCGGACATGTCTCGTTATTGTTTCCTGGCCATGTTTCTGGAGTTGTACTTCCATTATCCGGGCCATTACCTGATGAACAATTGGCACTGTTTGGCCAGTCGCAAACTTTCAAGGTAGGATTGAAATGCAGACCCGAAGGGCAATCCATCGAAATCAACTCGCCCCAATCGCAAACGCAGTACTTGCTGCAATCGCTTGGATCAGGCCTCAAATCTGCGAATTCTCCATTTTCTTGCGAACATGTCTCGTTATTGTTTCCTGGCCCTGTTTCTGGAGTTGTGCTTCCATTATCCGGGCCATTACCTGATGAACAATTGGCACTGTTTGGCCAGTCGCAAACTTTCAAGTTGGGATTGAAATGCAGACCCGAAGGACAATCCATCGAAATCAACTTGCCCCAATCGCAAACGTAGTACTTGCTGCAATCGCTTGGATCAGGCCTCAAATCAGCGAATTCTCCATTTTCTTGCGGACATGTCTCGTTATTGTTTCCTGGCCCTGTTTCTGGAGTTGTGTTTCCATTATCCGGGCCATTACCTGATGAACAATTGGCACTGTTTGGCCAGTCGCAAACTTTCAAGTTGGGATTGAAATGCAGACCCGAAGGACAATCCATCGAAATCAACTTGCCCCAATCGCAAACGTAGTACTTGCTGCAATCGCTTGGATCAGGCCTCAAATCAGCGAATTCTCCATTTTCTTGCGGACATGTCTCGTTATTGTTTCCTGGCCCTGTTTCTGGAGTTGTGTTTCCATTATCCGGGCCATTACCTGATGAACAATTGGCACTGTTTGGCCAGTCGCAAACTTTCAAGTTGGGATTGAAATGCAGACCCGAAGGGCAATCCATCGAAATCAACTTGCCCCAATCGCAAACGTAGTACTTGCTGCAATCGCTTGGATCAGGCCTCAGATCTGCGAATTCTCCATTTTCTTGCGGACATGTCTCGTTATTGTTTCCTGGCCATGTTTCTGGAGTTGTACTTCCATTATCCGGGCCATTACCTGATGAACAATTGGCACTGTTTGGCCAGTCGCAAACTTTCAAGGTAGGATTGAAATGCAGACCCGAAGGGCAATCCATCGAAATCAACTCGCCCCAATCGCAAACGTAGTACTTGCTGCAATCGCTTGGATCAGGCCTCAAATCTGCGAATTCTCCATTTTCTTGCGAACATGTCTCGTTATTGTTTCCTGGCCCTGTTTCTGGAGTTGTGCTTCCATTATCCGGGCCATTACCTGATGAACAATTGGCACTGTTTGGCCAGTCGCAAACTTTCAAGTTGGGATTGAAATGCAGACCCGAAGGACAATCCATCGAAATCAACTTGCCCCAATCGCAAACGTAGTACTTGCTGCAATCGCTTGGATCAGGCCTCAGATCAGCGAATTCTCCATTTTCTTGCGGACATGTCTCGTTATTGTTTCCTGGCCATGTTTCTGGAGTTGTACTTCCATTATCCGGGCCATTACCTGATGAACAATTGGCACTGTTTGGCCAGTCGCAAACTTTCAAGGTAGGGTTGAAATGCAGACCCGAAGGACAATCCATCGAAATCAACTTGCCCCAATCGCAAACGTAGTACTTGCTGCAATCGCTTGGATCAGGCCTCAAATCTGCGAATTCTCCATTTTCTTGCGAACATGTCTCGTTATTGTTTCCTGGCCCTGTTTCTGGAGTTGTGCTTCCATTATCCGGGCCATTACCTGATGAACAATTGGCACTGTTTGGCCAGTCGCAAACTTTCAAGTTGGGATTGAAATGCAGACCCGAAGGGCAATCCATCGAAATCAACTCGCCCCAATCGCAAACGTAGTACTTGCTGCAATCGCTTGGATCAGGCCTCAAATCAGCGAATTCTCCATTTTCTTGCGGACATGTCTCGTTATTGTTTCCTGGCCCTGTTTCTGGAGTTGTGTTTCCATTATCCGGGCCATTACCTGATGAACAATTGGCACTGTTTGGCCAGTCGCAAACTTTCAAGTTGGGATTGAAATGCAGACCCGAAGGGCAATCCATCGAAATCAACTTGCCCCAATCGCAAACGTAGTACTTGCTGCAATCGCTTGGATCAGGCCTCAGATCAGCGAATTCTCCATTTTCTTGCGGACATGTCTCGTTATTGTTTCCTGGCCATGTTTCTGGAGTTGTACTTCCATTATCCGGGCCATTACCTGATGAACAATTGGCACTGTTTGGCCAGTCGCAAACTTTCAAGGTAGGGTTGAAATGCAGACCCGAAGGACAATCCATCGAAATCAACTTGCCCCAATCGCAAACGTAGTACTTGCTGCAATCGCTTGGATCAGGCCTCAAATCTGCGAATTCTCCATTTTCTTGCGAACATGTCTCGTTATTGTTTCCTGGCCCTGTTTCTGGAGTTGTGCTTCCATTATCCGGGCCATTACCTGATGAACAATTGGCACTGTTTGGCCAGTCGCAAACTTTCAAGTTGGGATTGAAATGTAGACCCGAAGGGCAATCCATCGAAATCAACTTGCCCCAATCGCAAACGTAGTACTTGCTGCAATCGCTTGGATCAGGCCTCAAATCAGCGAATTCTCCATTTTCTTGCGGACATGTCTCGTTATTGTTTCCTGGTCCTGTTTCTGGAGTTGTGCTTCCATTATCCGGGCCATTGCCTGATGAACAATTGGCACTGTTTGGCCAGTCGCAAACTTTCAAGTTGGGATTGAAATGCAGACCCGAAGGGCAATCCATCGAAATCAACTTGCCCCAATCGCAAACGTAGTACTTGCTGCAATCGCTTGGATCAGGCCTCAAATCAGCGAATTCTCCATTTTCTTGCGGACATGTCTCGTTATTGTTTCCTGGCCCTATTTCTGGAGTTGTGTTTCCATTATCCGGGCCATTACCTGATGAACAATTGGCACTGTTTGGCCAGTCGCAAACTTTCAAGTTGGGATTGAAATGCAGACCCGAAGGACAATCCATCGAAATCAACTTGCCCCAATCGCAAACGTAGTACTTGCTGCAATCGCTTGGATCAGGCCTCAAATCTGCGAATTCTCCATTTTCTTGCGAACATTTCTCGTTATTGTTTCCTGGCCCTGTTTCTGGAGTTGTACTTCCATTATCCGGGCCATTACCTGATGAACAATTGGCACTGTTTGGCCAGTCGCAAACTTTCAAGGTAGGGTTGAAATGCAGACCCGAAGGACAATCCATCGAAATCAACTTGCTCCAATCGCAAACGTAGTACTTGCTGCAATCGCTTGGATCAGGCCTCAAATCTGCGAATTCTCCATTTTCTTGCGAACATGTCTCGTTATTGTTTCCTGGCCCTGTTTCTGGAGTTGTGCTTCCATTATCCGGGCCATTACCTGATGAACAATTGGCACTGTTTGGCCAGTCGCAAACTTTCAAGTTGGGATTGAAATGCAGACCCGAAGGGCAATCCATCGAAATCAACTTGCCCCAATCGCAAACGTAGTACTTGCTGCAATCGCTTGGATCAGGCCTCAAATCTGCGAATTCTCCATTTTCTTGCGAACATGTCTCGTTATTGTTTCCTGGCCCTGTTTCTGGAGTTGTGCTTCCATTATCCGGGCCATTACCTGATGAACAATTGTCACTGTTTGGCCAGTCGCAAACTTTCAAGTTGGGATTGAAATGCAGACCCGAAGGACAATCCATCGAAATCAACTTGCCCCAATCGCAAACGTAGTACTTGCTGCAATCACTTGGATCAGGCCTCAAATCAGCGAATTCTCCATTTTCTTGCGGACATGTCTCGTTATTGTTTCCTGGCCCTGTTTCTGGAGTTGTGCTTCCATTATCCGGGCCATTACCTGATGAACAATTGGCACTGTTTGGCCAGTCGCAAACTTTCAAGTTGGGATTGAAATGCAGACCCGAAGGGCAATCCATCGAAATCAACTTGCCCCAATCGCAAACGTAGTACTTGCTGCAATCGCTTGGATCAGGCCTCAAATCAGCGAATTCTCCATTTTCTTGCGGACATGTCTCGTTATTGTTTCCTGGCCCTGTTTCTGGAGTTGTGTTTCCATTATCCGGGCCATTACCTGATGAACAATTGGCACTGTTTGGCCAGTCGCAAACTTTCAAGTTGGGATTGAAATGCAGACCCGAAGGGCAATCCATCGAAATCAACTTGCCCCAATCGCAAACGTAGTACTTGCTGCAATCGCTTGGATCAGGCCTCAAATCTGCGAATTCTCCATTTTCTTGCGAACATGTCTCGTTATTGTTTCCTGGCCCTGTTTCTGGAGTTGTGCTTCCATTATCCGGGCCATTACCTGATGAACAATTGGCACTGTTTGGCCAGTCGCAAACTTTCAAGTTGGGATTGAAATGCAGACCCGAAGGACAATCCATCGAAATCAACTCGCCCCAATCGCAAACGTAGTACTTGCTGCAATCACTTGGATCAGGCCTCATATCAGCGAATTCTCCATTTTCTTGCGGACATGTCTCGTTATTGTTTCCTGGCCCTGTTTCTGGAGTTGTGTTTCCATTATCCGGGCCATTACCTGATGAACAATTGGCACTGTTTGGCCAGTCGCAAACTTTCAAGTTGGGATTGAAATGCAGACCCGAAGGGCAATCCATCGAAATCAACTTGCCCCAATCGCAAACGTAGTACTTGCTGCAATCGCTTGGATCAGGCCTCAAATCAGCGAATTCTCCATTTTCTTGCGAACATTTCTCGTTATTGTTTCCTGGCCCTGTTTCTGGAGTTGTACTTCCATTATCCGGGCCATTACCTGATGAACAATTGGCACTGTTTGGCCAGTCGCAAACTTTCAAGTTGGGATTGAAATGTAGACCCGAAGGGCAATCCATCGAAATCAACTTGCCCCAATCGCAAACGTAGTACTTGCTGCAATCGCTTGGATCAGGCCTCAAATCTGCGAATTCTCCATTTTCTTGCGAACATGTCTCGTTATTGTTTCCTGGCCCTGTTTCTGGAGTTGTGCGTCCATTATCCGGGCCATTACCTGATGAACAATTGGCACTGTTTGGCCAGTCGCAAACTTTCAAGTTGGGATTGAAATGTAGACCCGAAGGGCAATCCATCGAAATCAACTTGCCCCAATCGCAAACGTAGTACTTGCTGCAATCGCTTGGATCAGGCCTCAAATCAGCGAATTCTCCATTTTCTTGTGGACATGTCTCGTTTTTGTTTCCTGGCCCTGTTTCTGGAGTTGTACTTCCATTATCCGGGCCATTACCTGATGAACAATTGGCACTGTTTGGCCAGTCGCAAACTTTCAAGTTGGGATTGAAATGCAGACCTGAAGGACAATCCATCGAAATCAACTTGCCCCAATCGCAAACGTAGTACTTGCTGCAATCACTTGGATCAGGCCTCAAATCAGCGAATTCTCCATTTTCTTGCGGACATGTCTCGTTATTGTTTCCTGGCCCTGTTTCTGGAGTTGTGTTTCCATTATCCGGGCCATTACCTGATGAACAATTGGCACTGTTTGGCCAGTCGCAAACTTTCAAGGTAGGATTGAAATGCAGACCCGAAGGACAATCCATCGAAATCAACTTGCCCCAATCGCAAACGTAGTACTTGCTGCAATCACTTGGATCAGGCCTCAAATCAGCGAATTCTCCATTTTCTTGCGGACATGTCTCGTTATTGTTTCCTGGCCCTGTTTCTGGAGTTGTGTTTCCATTATCCGGGCCATTACCTGATGAACAATTGGCACTGTTTGGCCAGTCGCAAACTTTCAAGTTGGGATTGAAATGCAGACCCGAAGGACAATCCATCGAAATCAACTTGCCCCAATCGCAAACGTAGTACTTGCTGCAATCGCTTGGATCAGGCCTCAAATCCGCGAATTCTCCATTTTCTTGCGAACATGTCTCGTTATTGTTTCCTGGCCCTGTTTCTGGAGTTGTACTTCCATTATCCGGGCCATTACCTGATGAACAATTGGCACTGTTTGGCCAGTCGCAAACTTTCAAGGTAGGGTTGAAATGCAGACCCGAAGGACAATCCATCGAAATCAACTTGCCCCAATCGCAAACGTAGTACTTGCTGCAATCGCTTGGATCAGGCCTCAAATCAGCGAATTCTCCATTTTCTTGCGGACATGTCTCGTTATTGTTTCCTGGCCATGTTTCTGGAGTTGTACTTCCATTATCCGGGCCATTACCTGATGAACAATTGGCACTGTTTGGCCAGTCGCAAACTTTGAAGTTGGGATTGAAATGCAGGCCCGAAGGGCAATCCATCGAAATCAACTTGCCCCAATCGCAAACGTAGTACTTGCTGCAATCGCTTGGATCAGGCCTCAAATCTGCGAATTCTCCATTTTCTTGCGAACATGTCCCGTTATTGTTTCCTGGCCGTGTTTCTGGAGTTGTGCTTCCATTATCCGGGCCATTACCTGATGAACAATTGGCACTGTTTGGCCAGTCGCAAACTTTCAAGTTGGGATTGAAATGCAGACCCGAAGGGCAATCCATCGAAATCAACTTGCCCCAATCGCAAAC
Organism: Odontocerum albicorne; assembly: GCA_949825065.1. Classification (NCBI taxonomy): domain Eukaryota; kingdom Metazoa; phylum Arthropoda; class Insecta; order Trichoptera; family Odontoceridae; genus Odontocerum; species Odontocerum albicorne. Next base: position 31,123,962 of record OX463850.1, read on the forward strand.
GTAGTACTTGCTGCAATCGCTTGGATCAGGCCTCAAATCTGCGAATTCTCCATTTTCTTGCGGACATGTCTCGTTATTGTTTCCTGGCCCTGTTTCTGGAGTTGTGCTTGCATTATCCGGGCCATTACCTGATGAACAATTGGCACTGTTTGGCCAGTCGCAAACTTTCAAGGTAGGGTTGAAATGCAGACCCGAAGGACAATCCATCGAAATCAACTTGCCCCAATCGCAAACGTAGTACTTGCTGCAATCGCTTGGATCAGGCCTCAAATCTGCGAATTCTCCATTTTCTTGCGGACATGTCTCGTTATTGTTTCCTGGCCCTGTTTCTGGAGTTGTGCTTCCATTATCCGGGCCATTACCTGATGAACAATTGGCACTGTTTGGCCAGTCGCAAACTTTCAAGTTGGGATTGAAATGCAGACCCGAAGGACAATCCATCGAAATCAACTTGCCCCAATCGCAAACGTAGTACTTGCTGCAATCGCTTGGATCAGGCCTCAAATCTGCAAATTCTCCATTTTCTTGCGGACATGTCTCGTTATTGTTTCCTGGCCATGTTTCTGGAGTTGTGTTTCCATTATCCGGGCCATTACCTGACGAACAATTGGCACTGTTTGGCCAGTCGCAAACTTTCAAGTTGGGATTGAAATGCAGACCCGAAGGACAATCCATCGAAATCAACTTGCCCCAATCGCAAACGTAGTACTTGCTGCAATCGCTTGGATCAGGTCTCAGATCTGCGAATTCTCCATTTTCTTGCTGGCATGTTTCAATGGTCTTTATGTGGAAGTTTCCAGAATCTTTCTGATTACGTTTTAACCTGAGTGTCAGACACCCTGCCTGTGATGAATGATCGCAGACTTTTTTTATTGGATTGAAGTGAAGTTTGTCCGGACAGTCTCGACAGATGGGTCTAATGCCAATAGTTACACAGTGATAGAAAAGGCCACAGTCATCGGGATGTGGTAATAGTCTGTCTTCTCCGATGTCACTAGGACAAATTACATCTGTTACAGAATTCTGTATACACCTTTCAGAAATGTTGTCTTGTGTTGAGTAAATGCTTTCAACATAGTTGAATACATTGTCATTCAAAAGGGATTTTGATTGTAGACTTCCAGAAATGCATTTTGCTTGAGTTTGATGAATACATCGTCTAAGGTTTACGTCAAAAAGAGAACTTGTTGGACAGGACCTGTGAAATAAAATAATTATATTAGAGATATGCAGATAGGGAACAGATTCATTTTTGTGTATGGGTATATATTCACAAAGTCGTCTTAACTCAAAATCCTCGACATATGACAAATTAAAACACATTATGGTCGATTACCATAGTCATTGTACCAAGAGTTAAGAAAATCTGCTCATACTTCATAGTTTTAATTAATCGTTATACATAGGAACCTTCTCTTGTGTGACGAGCAAATTCTGAAGTGGGTAACTTTCGCCCTTGAAGGAACAGGAGAATGCGTGTTCGCTTTGTAATGCCTCAAAGATATCTGTCGAGGGATTTACAAATTTATGATTGCTTGTCCATATTCCATTTTTTTTGTTCTGACCTGTGACTGTTTGTTTATTTTCTTCTTTGTTTTGTTAGAATCTTTCCCTATTTCTTTTAACGCTGATATATTTAAATAAGATTTGTATATATTTATTATTGTATTTAGTGCTTATTTAATATAATTTATTTTATATTATTTATAGTTTTGGCATTTCTACTGCGGAAATTCAAGAATATTGTAATTTATTTAGTCAAACACTTTATTTCATTTAATATAACGGTGTACCTTTGCCGGTTTCAATATTTTAACGACACCTATGGTATAAGCGTACGTTTTAATTGAGCAAAGTTATTTTTATGAAAAACATTTACGAAATAACAAAAAAAAACAAGTCACGTTAAGTCAGCTTTTTACATTAATTTCGATCTCAAGAAACTCCCATTTAACGGGAAAGGCCAAAATGGAATACTTAGCAATAGTGGTGTGTATAAACTTTTATGTACTGACTGCGATAACTTCTATATAGGAAAGACAGGAAGAAAAGAGACTTCGTGAACACAAATCTGCCTTAACGAATCCTCTAATTTATTCTGAAATGGCTAATCATTGTCACCGTGAAAATCACACCTTTTCTGTCGACGACCAGTTTCTTGCACATCAGTAGTAACGGAAATAAATTGGACAGATTAGATGCTCTAGAAATTTCTAAGTCACTACACCGATCCGAACATCTGTTGAACAGTTATTTCCCAAAAATCTCGGCTCTTGGCCGAAATTGTCCCATGCCTCCCAAATTACAGATTAAAGACCCTAGAAATATCCAAGTCAGTGCATTGGAATGGACATCTGACAAACACATATATTCCCAAGATCTCACCACTGCTTGCTGAAGTTGTCTCCTACCTCCCTTCACTCACAATCCCCGACCCGAATCTTTACCGTTAGAAGCGTGTATGTCGGTACCAGCTCAAATATAATTCAGTCTTGTTTATGCTCCCTAATGATAAGATGAAAACCTTGAAACCGGTAGTTATATATCGTTATATAGAGTGGAATAAACAGTGTTTGACTAAACAAATTACAATATGATTTATGGAAACTAGGCTGATTTGGTAACCAGACTCGTTCTCGTTAAGATGTTGGACAACGGAGGTGGTCACTTACCATCATGGAATTGTCTAAAAAATGGCACATGGACAAGGAATATAAACGTATTAGTCAAACGTTTATTTTTATCAAGATGTTAAAGAATGTTTCGTTCGAAATGTTGTTTTGTATTTTATTATGGTGTCAAGGTATACAATCGATAAGACATGCATGTCTTCAGATTTTGATGTACACATGTGTATACTGCTACAAATGATGTATTGCGTCCTAACAAAGAACGCCCTGAATCAAAACTTAAGCAAAAGTGGACAGTTCCGTTTGATATGTGATTAAGTCGAATGCTAATGATCTTTTCCAGGATTTAATTTAATAAGAATTTGTTTCCCTGTATCAATTTCTCTGACTTTACTTTTCGTTCTTTAAACAAATCGTTCACTTGATTCCACCATACTTTATTTAGTCTCTTTTTTACCATGCCTTCTACTCTTATTTGTTCGATGTATTCTTCTTAGACTTTTTACATGCCCAAACCATCTCAAAGTGATCTTTTTTATCTTACTCAGTAATAATCAATTCATTTCTTGTTCTGTCATACATTGTCATCCCAATGTATTCTTCTAAGTTCACGCATTTCTACAGCATTTATTAGGTTTCTTTCAATCTTTTTCCACACCCACGTTTCACTTCAATAGATCAAATTTGGTACTAAAATAATACTGATACCTATCATTTGAACGTCTTAACTTATATGCAACAGAAAAATAATTCAGATATGTTATAATATGGTCCGACAGAAAAACTAGTCCGGAATTGTAGAATGAGGAGCGCCCGCTTGCTTAGGATGAATGCGAACTATTAAACCTTACCGCTACATATAAAAACATGTGGGTGTACCATGATACGAGTACATGGATGACCTTCATGGCCTAATTAGTAAGACATTTGTCTTCCGACCGAAAGATTAAGGATTAGGTTTCCGTTGAAAAGGATTACTGCCTGATTTTCACTTAAGGCCTCTTCAACAGTTGGTTAGAAGAGATTGACATATGAAGGTTTTATGCAAAATGTACTTTACGATCGTGTCATGTCTTCGTTCCATAGTCCAGAATGTATTTCGAGATTGTACAGGCGTTCCTGTTCCAATTAAACGTGTATTTTTCTAAGTCGTTTCATCAAAATAGATCCTGCATCTTGCTTAGATTACTAGATTCAATTTTGCATTAGCTTCAATCACATCATTTTATATATTAAATAACTGCAAATCAATTTTTCATTTATGTGAGAGCGAATATACAATATTTTTTTCAATTACTTTCGAATCGCGTTCGAATTGAACAATCAAGCAAACCCTTAATCTGAACGTGAAATTATTTCATTTTTTATAGCAATAGCTTACTGTACTTGTGCGTCCAGTACATACTCTGTACATATTAATGACAGTAATCATAACACTATTGCTTATTGGCTAAGAACGCCTAAATTTTGATAAATTGCCATATAAAAAAACCTTGACTGGCTAAATAAAAATGCGCATTAAATAATGAAAACGAGATAGATTGAAAACGCTTTTCCACGAAGGGCTCAAAATTTCCGACCAGATAGTTCGTAATAATAATTAGGACATTTTTTCTTGAATCTTCGAAATTACTTTAGTTTCACTTTGTGGTGCCATGTTTTATGTAAAAAGAAATAAAATAATTAAATAAAACACTCATTTTGTATTTTTGTGTTCACCACTGGTTTATTTGAGTTTACTACCGGTTTCGTACATCTCCTTCTGTCTTCATCGTCAGGTAAAGATAAACTAAATTGTAAGCAATATATTTCCTCTGCTAGTGTAAATAGTACAAGAGGATTGAGGTAGGGGGAGAGAAGTGGGGAGAGTAGTGATTCAATGGTAAATGGGGCAGGGAAAAAATTATCTTACGGGCAGACCACGGTCTGGATATCCAAGGGATGGATTTTAAATGGGAAACATATTTATTTAGCAGAGAGCTATTATTAACATTGGTTTGATTGTTTATAATATTTAGACTTAATTTCATAATTGTTCTAATTTCGAGAATTTCCAAATTGTCAAGCTGCAATCCCCCTCGGCTTATGTGTAGAATCCGCAAACCACGATTGATATCAAAAGAATGGTTATTTTCAATTAGGTGGTTAGCGAACTCTCAAAAATTATTGTTATTTAGGCATCTTAAATGTTCCTTAACTCGTTTTTCGAAATTTCTTTTGGATTTGCTAATATAAAAATATGAACAATCATTACATTCTAATATATTATTTATAATTAAGGCATTAACATTGTGGAGGTTTAATGACATTTTAATTTGTTTTATCAATCACTGTTTATTCCACTTTTTGTAACGGTATAACCCTACCGGTATCAAGGCTTTCGCCTAATCATCAGGTGAGCTTGAGTGAGAGTCATGTTTGTGCTCCCCTGATGGTGAGGTGAAAGCCTTGAAACCGGTAGGGTTATACCGTTACAAAAAGTGGAATAAACAGTGATTGATAAAACAAATTACAATTACTTTTTAATTTATAAACTCCGGATTTGGTTAGTTTACTTTCCTTGTCTCTATTGTTCATCATTTTATTTTTTATTTTATTGGCTGTATAAAATGCTGGTTGAATATCTTTGGGTATTATTTTGGACACCGTTTGGGGCAAATCATTATGAATATAAATTATTCGGCGCCATCGTTTCTGCTGTATTTTATTAATTTGCGGACACAAATATTTATTCACAAACATTTTTTTCTGCTTGTTCGGTACAATTTTGTTTATTATATTTGGGGAGTATCCATTGTTAGAAGCTATTGTTTTAATTACGTTTAATTATTTTTAAAAGTTATTTTGGACAACCGGTGTAGTTAATAATCTATTTATCATTGAATGAAAAGAGGCCAGTTTCTGTGCGAAGGAATGGTTTAATAAATTATGAATTATAATGTATGTGACCTTATATTACCTTAACTCGGTTCACGAAAAATAAAAATTTACTTTAGAAATAGGCCATAATGAATGCTTAAACTTTTTAGATTTATCTCTAAAAATTATTAATGGAAAAATTGATTTTAACATTTATAGAAAAGATACTTACACAGACATTATAATTTATAATACGAGTACATTAAACTACCCCTTTGCACACAAACTCGCTTCCTTTCATTCAATGATAAACAGATTATTAACTACACCGGTTTTCAAAAATAACTTTCAAAAACAATTAAACGTAATTAAAAAAAAATGCTTCTAAAATTGGATACTCTCCAAATATAATAAACAAAATTGTATGGAAAAAGCAGAAAAAAATGTATGTAAATGAATATTTATATCCGCAAATTAATAAAATACAGCAGAAACGATGGCGCCGAATAATTTATATTAATAATTATTTGTTCCAAACGGTGTCCAAAATAATACCCAAAGATATTCAACCAGCATTTTATACGGACAATAAAATAAAAAATAAAAATATGAACAATAGAGACACGGAAATTAAACTAACCCAATCCGGAGTTTACAAATTAGATTGTAATGATTGTTCATATTTTTATATTAGCCAAACCAAAAGAAATTTCAAAAAACGAGTTAAGGAACATTTAAGATGCCTAAATAACAATAATTTTTGAGAGTTCGCTAACCACCTAATAGAAAATAACCATTATTTGGATATCAATCGTGGTTTGCGAATTCTACACTGCGGGATTGCAGTTTGACAATTTGGAAATCCTCGAGATTAGAAAAAGTATAAAATTAAGTCTTAATATTATAAACAATCAAACCAATTTTAATAATACCTCTCTGCTTAATATGTTTCCCGTTTAAAATCCATCCCCTTGGATATCCAGACCGTGGTCTGCCCGTAAGATATTTTTTTCCCCGCCCCATATACCATTGAATCACAACTCTCCCCACTTCTCTTTCCCTACCTCAATCCTCTTATACTATTTACACTAGCAGAGGAAATACATTGCTTACAATTTAGTTTATCTTCACCTGACGATGAAGACTGAGGGAGGTTTACGAAACCGGTAGTAAACTCAAAGTAAACCAGTGGTGAACACAAAAATATAAAATAAGTGTTTTATTTATTTCTTTTTACATTAAATTAAAATACAACTTATATAACGCCGTTCCGAGAATAGACCCTATTCAATAACACCCTAACTTAAGATTCAACCCCTCTTATTGACAGATTAAAAATAGTATAAAAAAACAAGTTGATTGTAAATATTGGAAGGTGGTGGCTGCTGCCACCTGCGGATTAGGAACGTTATCACGTCTGCATATGTTTAGAAAAATATATTTAGTAAAATAACAGCAAAAAATCTACCAAAGTCCGACAAACAACTGTTGATTTTACGTTATTTGATAGTTACACATTCGGCTTTAGATGTAGTATAGTTTATGTGTATAGTGTTCATATATAATCGTAAATGTTGACAAGACTTCAAAAAAGGGTTGTCTTCAAATGTTTCATGAAGCAATAAACCCTCCAGGTTGTGCTGTACACAACGAAAGTATAATAAAATACTCGTATAATTCAATTCATATAAAAATTTAACAACCACGTATACTTACTCATAGGTACGATATCCGTTTAAGCAGAGAATAAACTTGGAACAATCTGAAGGGTCAGGCAACAACGATGATCCTTCTCCAGGACAAGCTTGCATCTGCAGGTTTTCAGCTGAAACACTGAAAAGTAACAGTGTTAACAATGAAACCCCCCCTAACATTTTCTTAGGGATGCTTGCCAAACGGTTGACAAAATGGACACTTTCCAAGTCTTATTTTTATTTGCCCTCAAACTAATAGGAAAAATCTACTCTCAAGACTTAACACTAAATGTGAGACGATGAGAATGATCGTATCAGATAAAATCAAGGGTGTTTTATACTCGCACTATTTTGATAAGAAATCCAGAATTCGAGACTTGTTTCTTTTTTCCCGTTCTAATAGATAAGACTAAACTGAAAAAGATAAGCAACTTGTGACTTCATTATTCTCGAAATAAAATTTCGTTTATGACTGATTTTCCTGAAGCGTCTTCTATGTCGTGTCGAGATAATGTTTATTTAAAGACCGAACCCAAAGCAGTTTACAAGTCACTCAGTGCCTACTAAAATGTTTATTAAAAAAGCAGAGAGAGAAATTTTGATACTTGTTAAAAATCTGTGTTTTTTTTAACATTTTTTATTAGTTATGATGATGAATTATCTGTTAAGTTGATGAATTACGTTATGTGGGCAGTAGGTTGACGTATGATGGGTGAGTTGAAAGAAGGATAGCGACAGGCAACAAGGTGAACGAAGCACTTAATATTATACACCACAACCGCGCAATATCAACAATAGGAAAAATGGCAATACATTACAGTGTCTTGGTGCCCACCTTGATGTATGGAAGTGAAACTTGGACTTGGCAGAATGATAAAAGTAAGTTTGATGCTGTGGAGATACGTGCACTAAGGACATTTTGTGAAGTGTCGATTTTTGACAATAGCAAAAATTACTAATGAAGAGTGTGTTGATGTCCACATTGATGTATGGAAGGGAATCTTGGACTTGGCAGAAGGATATAAGTAAGATTGGTGACTTTATATTCCGTAAAATAGAGTTTAATATAACATTTCATTCGATAGGGCTTTACATACGACGCGACAACATATTAACTTTCAAAGAAGTTTCTCTCCACCTGTATAAAATTATATTGACAATTTTTTTCAACCTACCAGAAAGGCAATCTCTTTCGACCAGCCTTTGAAATTTGTTAAAGATGCCTGAAATGAAAATCAGACAAGACAATTTTTTTTAAGTCAGGGTACAAACTGAAATCGTATTCACCATCCCCTTGTTTGGAGTTAGGTATCTAACCCAACTGGTCGTCATTATTTATAAGAATGAGATTTTTGCGAACTTTAAAGTTAGATTAGGAAAAATCTGAGTACAACTGTATGGAAAGCATATATTTTGATTAATTTTTAATTCTTAGGAAACGAAAGATTAGCGCTAGTTGTGGAATTCTGCTATTTAGGTAGTATTTTCTCAGATCATGGAAGAGTTACGACATATAAATATCTAATGGCATGTAGCGATAAAGAAGTTGATGAAACCCTTAAACATACATACTTGAACCGGGCAGTATCAAAATAAGCTATGGTGGGAGTTTATTACTGTATTTTAGTGCCAACTTTGATGAATGGGAGTGAAACGTGGACGTGGAAAAAGACTGAAAGGAGCCAAATAAACGCTATATAAATGCATCGACAGAGAAGAACACATGGAATAAATAGGGAGGAATGTGAAATGAAGGCTTGAATGTTTTGAATAAGATAAAGAAGAGCTCTCTGAGATTGTTTTGCCATGTATAACAAATGCATGGAGCAAGACTAACAAAACAAATATACGTTTAAAGCCATTGTAATTCGTTTTATCAAACACTGTTTATTACAAAGTGGATTAAACAGTGTTTGATTAAACAAATTACAATGTCTTTAAACCTCCACAATGTTAATGTCTAATGTCTTTAAACCTCCACATTGTTAATAACTATAAACAATATATCAGTTTAAAGCGTTGTACCGGAAGACGAACGAAAGCATAGTTGGAGGAAGTGAATGATATTTTGAGAGAAAGAAACTTAAAAAATCGTAGAAAAGGCAAAGGATGTGTGTTGAGAGATAGGAAAGTCTGGTACTCTCTGCCTTCTCCGACAAGACAATGACGTGGTGAAATGTATGTTTGTTTATTTCTTGAACAGACGTGAAGAGGCCCCCAGTGACAACCATATCAAAGGCAGCCAAGAGCGTGTGCCCCTCGCAGAGGACAGCCCCGCCCCGTGGAAGACTGACGGAAGACGAGCTACGCAGACTGTGCAACCTGATGGCTACGATCGCTGGCAGGAAACTAGTGCTTCGCCCTTACTTCCAAGACTACGAACTGGTAATATTCATTTCTCTTTCAACAGCCACATGAATGACTTTTAGAAACTCAATAAAAAGGGACGATACATACATATATTAGTTTTATGAAAGCATTGTCAAATTATGCCAAATATCATAGTTCCATCTAAATACGTATTACTGCAAAAATGTCAAATAATGTTTTTGATTGTATCAAGAGGGCCATGTCAAAATCTGCTAAGGGGATAGACAACAACAGTACAATATTTTAGTACCAACGATATAAAGGAGTAAAGCGTGAACGAAAAAACTTAAAAGAGACAAATAAATGGTTTAGAAATGCGTACATTGAGAAGAATACATGGTGAGGCAATTTTTTATTCTATATGTACAAGGGTGTGGGCTGAAAGCCCCCCGATGTCCTTGCATTCGGGCTCGCCCTACATTAGTAGGGTGTATGTTATGTGGAATGTTATGGGATGAACCCGGACCTTTTAATGTCTTCTCTCTTAAATGTATTTTCCACAGTTTATTTTGAGATGTATTATATGTGCGATACTCGGAATGAATTTACTATATACCACATAATATATGTACACATTGTGTTGCTGTCAAGGAACCTTTATTTATTTGTTTGAATTAATCTGAGGTGATATTTGTGGATTTGTTTTTTTTTTCTGCCATCTATTTATTTTCTGTTTTTTTTTTCTTCTTATTCTACAATACATGTGCAAGGGTGTGGGCTGAAAAACATCTGGTGTCCTCGTGGCTGGGTTCGCCCTATATTGGTGGGGTGTATCTTGGCCGGGGGGATGTTATTAGATGAGCCCAGGCCTTTTGATAGCTTCTCTCTAAAATGTATTTTCTGTCATTTATGTGTTCTGCATATTATGTGCATACTATGTTGCTGTCAATAAACCTATATTATTTTTATTTTTTTTATGACAGAATACGAAATGAAGTGGTGTGAATGTGAGGTGAATGTGAAGTTAAGGCTTGAATAAGATGAAGAAGATCACTCTGAAATGGTTTTGAGAATGTGTAGAACGAATAAATGAAAAATGTCAAACAAAACAAATATACAGTGCATATTTGAGTGGAAAGCGTGATAGAAGAATATCAATGAAAGTATGGTAGGATCAGGTAAATGATATTTTGAAAGGAGATGTAAAAAATCAGAAAAATCATAGTAGTTGTATGGATGTGGAAGAGGTGAAGGCCATATATCGAAATAGTAAGATCTGGCGCCTTGTACCCTCTGCCTACCCCGACAGAGAAATGGCTTGAGAAGGGTTCATATTGTACAAGTTTCTTTTCTATTGTATATATAACACCGCTTAAGCGACAATGTTGAACATAAATTGTTGTTTTTTTTAAACTAAATTTTGGATGTATTTATCAGGTAGCAAAAAATGACGGCAGAGTTACATTTGGGCAATTCTCCCGTATCCTGAGCTTCGTAGGAGTACTGCTGGCGCCCGATGATCTGAACCTACTGATAAAGCGTTTCATCAGCGACTCCTACACCGTGGATTACGAGGAGTTTCTCCATGAAATAAACGAGATGAGCAAGAGGGGCGTGGAAGACACTGTATGTATTTAACACCTATGCATTTCGATCCCACCAACCCCCGTGCTGTAATGGGGGACAAAATATGTCCCCATCTATTATCTAAAATAAAGAAGATCGCAATCTTCTTTATTTTGTTTTTTTATGACGTAGAAGGAATAAGTTTTTTTATGACGACCTCCGTGGCCTGGTGGTAAGACACTTGTCTGCCGATCCGGAGGTTACGGGTTCGATACCCGCTGGAACCCAGATTTTTTAAATAGGATTCCAGTCTGGTTAACACTTAGGGTCTATAAAAACATATTTCTGGTTGGTTGGAAGAGATTGCCATATGGCAATAAACTCGACAGGTTAAAAAAAAAAAAGGAACTTTCCAAAGGATTCATCCTTCAGTGGCGCCACACCTGAGCGTAAAAAGACTAGTAACGACGACGAACTTAAGGTCCGACGTCACGGGAGAAGGACTGGAGTTCAAGTTGCCAGTACTTTCGCAGAAAACTTCCAAGACAACAAAAATATCTCTTGACGCGACAAGGTCGAAGTACCCAATCGGTCCGAAGATAAACCGATGTAAGGCTGAATGAGATCCCTTCGGAAATTATTGATACGATTATCATCACAGTACCATCAAATGTAATCAACTGACTGACCAAATGGCCACAAAAATTACAACACAGCAAAATTTCAACACGTTATCAAATTAAGAGATTATCATTTATTGACCTTGCATCATTCATCTGCCCTGCCCTTTATTCAAAAGGGTCGGTGCTGTCACTTTTCCAGGTTAGTCAGTCCTTGGTCCTCTCTGATACGGTCTCCCAATCCAGGTGAAATCCATTGTCACACATTCCTTCATCTGCCAATTCCACATAACTCCTAGCCTTCCCCGGGAACATCTTTCTCCTGAACAGTCGTTTCGGGATACGATCATTTAACATTCTCAACGCAATACCCAATAAAGTTTAATCGATTTAAAAGAAATGAAATAATATAAAACATATTTATTCGAATAGTATTATGTTTATTACAAAATGTGAAAACCACCGCTACTTCGTCTCACCTCCGTCGAATAATCTGGAAGATTCTGAAACAAGTTGACAATAGGACGATTGCCGATTAATCACAGTTTATTGGATAGAGTGTGACTTTGAAAATTGGTGACCCGACGGTGCAGTTACCTGACTGTTATCTACCTTAAAATGAGTTAAATACTTTAAATAAGATGAGATGCGCAGGAGACCGCAGTGAGAGACTGGAGTCTTTCTGAGAGTGCGAGAAGATCCAAACCAACGACCACATCGTAAATATGTAGTTGCCCACGTATGCGTTTCATGAAATCATGCAGCAGTTGCACAACGTGACACCAGACTCTGTAGTATGGATGGAGAGGACACATTATGTATGAAGACCGAACACAACAGAAGACAATTACAAAATATATACAATACACAAAATATATACAATACACAAATAGATGCAAATTCGTTCTTAATATTCATTTGCGCTACACATTATAGTATCTGAAACTTTTCCAATCCCTTTCCTTTTGTAATTTTACAATCCGTAGTTTTTTTTTCTTAATGCACCCATCAAAAAACATTAATCCCTCTTTTATAGATAATGCATTTCCCAATCAGTCGAAAATAATAAAATCTTATCATTAACCCCATTTTTTTTTCAGGTTAACTTTAATCCGTTCCGCGTTATCAAGACGAAGGGGGCAATATACTCCAAAGTGCCCAACAAAATAACCGTGAACAACTGCTTTAATAACGATGGCATCTTCCATCCATCTCTGGTGCCGGCCAAGAAGCCCTCCAACAACACCAACTTCATCATGGATCAGATCAAGAAGCACATCTGTATCAACAGGATCCGAATCTCGGAATTCATGAGGGTAAAGTGTTTTTTTTTTTTTTTTGCGATTTCGAATTATTCAACACTGCAGGAAATAAGTTTATAGAATTACCCACCGTATCACAAGACAGCTTATGTTAAAAATAGCCTCAATTTGTTAATAATTTATTTATTTATTTCACACATGACAAGAAATATACATCATTTGTGAAAAAACAACTGGTTATTCAATTTGGACACACAATTTTAATGGATCTGGGTTTGTTGCCTTTCATTTGTCGTGTCCCAAGTAAACTAGGCTTTTGCCTGTATCTCACTGAGGACATATAGCATGAAAAAATAAATCGATACTTCTTTCCGATTTTTGATTACATTCACATGTATACATCACGCGAAATCAAACTCCTCACACTTCATCACTTTAATAATAAAGGACAATTATATTACGCCGTTTGGACGGCAGACTTTCTTCAAGGGCGCTCTAACTTAGGATTCGAACCACTATTATTTAGAGATCAAAAATATTACATAATAAATATATATAAGTTGATTCCACAGATAGGAAGGTAGTGACTACAACCATTAGTTTGCGTACTTCCCTTCATCTGCATATGTTGAGTAAAACATATTTGGTAAGAAAACTTACCAAGGGAAGACAAACTACAAAGAAACCCATGTGGACTTGCCGATATGTGATAACACTTGAGGTGGAATGTAGTGTATATGTGTAGTGCATACATATAAGTGTTTCCTAAAGCTGCACACACCACGCATATATCTTGGCAGTTGGAAGCTGACAAAGATCGATTGAACTGAAATTCTACCCGTGGAAACGAACGCCAACAAAAATAAAGATCACGCAACAACAATACGACTATTGCAATAACAAACCAAAACAACTACGCAAATGTATTTTTTGTGTGTGTAAACAAGTTTTCTTTAACTATTCTATATTCATGGAAGTATCCTGTCTTCTTATTTTTTTTTATTATTCATAGAGTAGTCGCCCAAGAGCCTCTTTCGGAATAATACTGCAACTTGACTTTTTTCCTTTTTTTTTATTGGCGTTTTAAGAAAATATGTGTAGGAGTATATCGAGAGAGGCTCGGCTCACATATGTTATAAAGGGTCTTTCAAATGAAACGGGTTTTTTAATTCTATTTTTTTTAATTCTTGAATAAAACACACAATTTACTTTGATTTCAAAACACTTTTTATTGATCATTTAAGTATAATGTATAACATTTAAACACAAAAAACAACATCCGCCAAATGTCCACCTCTTGCAGCTCCACAGATTTCCACTCTTTTGTCAAAAATTTCGATGATGTTTTGGCATAATTGCGGTTCTAACTCACCAATAACGCAAATTATTTCGTCCTTCAGCTTAGGAATTGCTTGGGGGTCATTTTTATAGACCTGGCTTTTCACGTAACCCCAGAGAAAATAGTCCAACGGTGTCAGATCACATGATCTTGGTGGCCAATTAACATCACCGTTTATAGAGATTTCAATACGTAAAATAATTCAACAATTTGAACGCGTTGTTGTATTGTATACGACTCCATTTTTATAAATGTCATACATTACACTTCTCAAATGTCACAAGACCCAGGCAAGTTCGCGACGCCATCTGTGTTTTATCCCAGAATTTAAAAAACCGCTCAATTTGAAAGACCCTTTAGTATCTACTGAGATATCATACCAATTATGTAATCACGGATGCTTACTGTTTTCTATTATTATTAATCTCGAACTAGTTTTTCACTGATTGTAAATTGCTCTAAAGTGGGAATTCCTTTACTTAGTATAACCTATACCTCGCTTTACATCATATTAAATTCATGGCGTATAGCATGGCAAAATCCAAAGTCATGGTGATAGCAAAGTGTATAAGGAAAAATAAATGTGATATATGGGTGCGTAATGAAAGTTTAGAGCAAGTTAAAGAATTCTGCTACTTTAGAAGTGTTTTCTCAGATGCTGGAAGGATTATGAAAGATGTCGAACGGCGTGTAGTGTTAGTAAATAAAGTAAATGGGACACTAAAAAATATATATACACGAACCGGACAGTAACAAAATCTGCTAAGATGATAGTCCACAACAGTATTTTAGTACCGACTTTGATGCATAAGTGTAAAACGTGGTCGTGAAAATTAGTAAAAAGAGTCGAAGAAATGTGTAACATACACTTAGAAAAATACGTTGCTAGCGTTTTGGCTTTAATTTCAGATATATCCAATACAAATATTACGCTCATCCACCATCGGAAATCGAACCTGAAAAGTCGTTCAAAGACAAACACTTTGCCAATAAGATCACATAGGTCCTCATTAATACTCTTAATGTTGTGTTTTTTTTAGCAATTTGACATTCTAAACTGCGGCCGCATCCCACGCACCCAGTTCGAGAAAGCTCTCGACCAGTTGGGCATCGGGAGAATAGGCCGGCTGGACCTCAGTCCAGAGGAGATCCACTTGGTGAGCCAACTGTACCTGGACCCCTGTGACGAGTTCCAAGTCTGCTGGAGGGCCTTCGAGAATGATGTCAACCAAGGTATTTTTAAAACGCCTCTATCCATGTTGGTTCGTAGCCCGCACTCTATGTTACATCCTCTCATATTAGGCCGAGGCTAGGAATCTTCCAATTATTAGAATTCCATTTCAATCATATCGACAACGTTAGTTCTCAAGTCTGATTTTTTTTCATTTCGTTTTTTGAACTATGAAAGTATAAATTTCACCTATATCTAGATATTGTTCTTTTTTTTCAGACTTAAGAGTATTTAATTGACACATTTGATAAGCTAATTGACTTAAAACAGGAATTTCTAGTTGTCAACCAGCAGATCTACGATATCTGAGCATAGTAATTAAGTATGATGGGGGAGAGGATATGTGATTTTATAATTATTGAAACGAATGTGTTTACACTCCTGCTATGTTACTATTGTATCTTGTAAAATAAATAAATAAGAAAATATCGTATCAACCCAGAAATATACTACTGTGATGATATTGGAAATTCTTTTCAGCAGGTCTTCTTCCGGGCATCTAACGGGGTACAGTGAAAAAGCCATCAGGGGCGACATTGATTTCGTGTCACCACAAATGCATAGTGGTGGATCCACTGTGTCAATCCTCCATCTTTTGATCTGCCCACATGGATGCGTTATAGGTTAAGAGATATCTATACGGCATATTGTACAGTAGGTGGTGTTCCACCGGCAGGCACTCCGACGTCCAACTTCGAGGGGATCGGGGATCATCATAAAATTCCTACCAGTCCTCTGGAACACTGGTGCAACGAAGGATATACATCCAATTCGTTGAATCTTTTGCTGACGATAAATCAACGCATCTCATGACCAGCTCTCGTGCGGCATCCGAACTACGCGGCCTAACCACGTCCAACTCTTTATGGTCGTTATAGGCTATTTCTACGTAAAAGCATCTGTTCTCAAAACTGAGAAGTCTTATCTCTTAGATCATGGCAACATGTCAAGATTCTAAGCCGTATAGTCAAATAGGCGGCATTCAGGTACCACAAAGCGTTAGCATAATCACCATCACGCATTGTCACTATTGAAATAAGCCGAGAGAACAGATCTTCTTTTCATAATATCATTTGCTTATATCTTTCGCTTCTACCACTTACATACACTTCGTCATGCACCCTATTTTATTATAAATGTTTTTCACTCTTTCGTCTTCTCAAACCTTTCGTGTCTTCTATTTATTACTTATATAATTTTTTTTTTGTTAATCAGTCATCCTCTCTCCTTGATCGATCCACCTGAATGTTCCTTTATTCATCTTATACACTGTATCTTCTTTGAAACCGCGTTATATTGTAATGTCTTTATTCCTTATTCTGTTATACAGTGGGTTTTTTTTTTCACACATTCTACGCAACGCTTTCATTTCTACTGCATTTATCTTAATCTCATCAAATCGTGAAATAGCTAATATTAAAATGTGACTTAAATCGTTACCAAATGACTCATTGACATTATACGTTGCACCATCACTTTATTGGTTATTTAACAATCCATTTTCATAAATGTGTCAATTTATGAAGCTGAAAACGTAGCAAAAATTAGAATGTAAATTCTTCAATAATCTCTTATGACTAATATAAAATGATTCCAAGAAAACATTTTAGACTTGATCAATAAAGTTTATGATCACATTGATCGTACCACGTTTATTAAGTCTTATCTCCTTTAGTTTATAGATTCTTCATAATAGTACTATTACGTGTACATTGGCCAGATCGTTATTGGATGAGAAAAGTTTTTTTTCGCCATATTCCCTTCTTCTTTCTCATGAAATAATTAGAATGTATTGATAATAAAAATTCTTGATAATAAATAATAAACATTGCCGCATCCAGGGAGTGTTGCGTTTCTTCGTGGCACTTTACCACTTATAGATCGATTGTTATATTTTGGAAGCTTAATCAGCTGAATCTTTAAATGGTCTTGAAATGTAACTTAAGAAAAATAGTTAACTTATATCAATCATTGCGATATATGAGTCGTTTAGTATCGAAAACGGCAATCTGTCAATATTGCGTGAATTGAGTTAAAACCGAGGAAATGTTCCTATTGTAAAACTACACATTTTTTAATGTTTACATGGTAACAAAAACAA
Source organism: Odontocerum albicorne (assembly GCA_949825065.1). NCBI lineage: Eukaryota > Metazoa > Arthropoda > Insecta > Trichoptera > Odontoceridae > Odontocerum > Odontocerum albicorne. The sequence continues at coordinate 31,141,574 of OX463850.1, forward strand.
CAATAACCCTTTTTATTGTTGTTTTTGTTACCATGTAAACATTTAGAATGTGTAGTTTTACAATTTTGATTGTTTTTTTGTTTTTTGTTTTTGTTACTCAAGTGAGCGTAGTTTTGAATACGTGCTAGATTTGATTTTTTGTTACTCAAGTGAGCGTAGTTTTGAATACGTGCTAGATTTGATTGTTTTTTTACTCAAGTGAACGTAGTTTTGAATACGTGCTAGATTTGATTGTTTTTTTACTCAAGTGAACGTAGTATTGAATACGTGATAGATTTGATTGTTTTTTTACTCAAGTGAACGTAGTTTTGAATACGTGCTAGATTTGATTGTTTTTTTACTCAAGTAAACGTAGTTTTGAATACGTGCTTGATTTGATTTTTTGTTACTCAAGTGAGCGTAGTTTTGAATACGTGCTAGATTTGATTTTTGTTACTCAAGTGAGCGCAGTTTTGAATACGTGCTAGATTTGATTGTTTTTTGTCGTGTTTTGTTATTTGTTTGATGTAAAAACGATTTTAAAGGAAAGTATTTTATATTATCAACAACAATCTCTCTCGGTCGATAATGTATTACAGACCACAAAAAACAACAGTGGCTCGCGGCAAGGTGAAGAGGTAGTTAAGGGTTTTTTGTTTCTTCTAAGTTTGCCCACCTCTGGTCTAGAAACTACTGCTTGGCTGTTTTAATTGAATTTTCGCGTAATTGAATTTTCCTAGTACAATTTTATATAGCGTCGTTTAGAGAGCAAACCGTCCTCAAGGGCGCTCTAGGTCAGGACTCGAACCCACTATTATAAAACAAATCACGTTTGTCAGCTATAGCAGCGCCCGAGCGAATAATGTTTGACACTATCTTTATATACAGTACAACCTTATGGGATTATTATCATGCGACAACCTCCCACATACAACCATAAAGATGTTGAGACGTTAAGTAAAAACAAGACTTAAAACCCTGTTCTTTGAATTTCAGCGGGAATCGAATATGTCTTCAGACCCGCGACCTCCGGGTCGGAAGACGCCACGAAGGTTGTGAATTGTTTTTATTTTATACAATCAAACACATATAAAATATTTGTTTCAATTGTTTTTTAAATTCTGTTCAAATTGTAACATACTAAGAAATTTATTTTGTTTTACAGTCGTACCACATGATGTGTTTGGTTAATATTACAGTCGTACCAAATGATGTGTTTGGTTAATATTACAGTCGTACCAAATGATGTGTTTGGTTAGTATTACAGTCGTACCAAATGATGTGTTTGGTTAATATTACAGTCGTACCAAATGATGTGTTTGGTTATTTGGTTAGCGCTACATCACTGTATTAAGTATTAACATTCCTTGCTTGTTTTTCGAGCATATTTTACGTATTTTGCTTTTTACATGTGTCTGACATAGATCATTTTATTTTATTTTTCCTTTTTATATATTATTTCAGTATTCACGGTGGCAAACCTTGAGAAATATCCTCGCATTCCGGTGGAGAAGCACGTTGCCTCTCAAAGGCCCCAGGATTCCGAAGGCAGACACGTCTCAGAGAGGATTAAAAATATTGTAGAAGGAAGGCACTTTATACTGAGAGACCTGTTCCAAGACTTTGACAGGTGTCTATTTTTAATAAAATAACAACTTTTTTATTTCAGAAGTGCAGTTCTATAGTATTTTTTTATAAATTTTACATATAAAATAATAACTTAACACTGTGTATCCCGATCCCGTGTTTTAACGTGAAAAAAGCTGCGTTTAGGACCGATCCCGTGTTTTAACTTGGACGATATCTCGACTAAAAAAAGGACAATTACTGGCATCTAGCAAATATTTTCGTAAACCGTTCAACCTTTAAACGATATAGTCTCCTGATTTCTAATATGGGCAATACCAATCTGCAGTGAAGTGTCAGAGAAGATTGAGGCATGTAAATCTGCAAACCAACTAGTCTTCGGGTCCAAATAGATTAAGAAATTTGCAGGATCCTCCCAACAGGTTGTCAAAGAACATATTATATATTACCATGTGGTGATATGTTTTACATCAACTAACAAAAAAGAAAACCCCTACAGAACTTGCAAGATATGTGCTAAGCACAAGAAGAGAAGTGAGACCCGGTACATGTACGAGGAGTGTGATGTAGCTCTCCACAAAGGAGAACGTTGAGAGAAACACCTTTCTTAATTAAATAACTTAAGTATTTTAAACAAATATAGAAAGTTTATTTACAATATTTCTTATATTTACTTAGATATAGAAATTTTAGTAAACTCTTCACAAAAAAACAGAAATCATCATAAACAAATTGGGCACTGGGTGAGGTTGTTTTGATTTCAATCGGGTTTTAAAGTGTAAACATGATTTTTTAATACATGACTTCTTTTTAATTTTCAATTTTCGGAAATCAGATTTTTGCTCGTATACAATATGTTACGAAATCTCAACCACAGTGCGAGCATCGTCCAAATCCATGATACATATGTACGACTCTCAACCGTAATGTAACCACAATTTTAAAAGGATCGTTTTTTAACCAAAATATCTATTTACAGGCACAGAAGTGGATTCATAACCAGAGCACAGCTGAGACAGGTGCTCAAGTCTGTGGGGCTGAGGATGAACCCGCAGGAGATCGCCCAGCTGGAGCGAAGCCATTTAGAGAGCGGGGACTTCGCCTATAGGCCTTTCTTGAAACAGGTTTACAAATTATCTTTTACACCAGATTTCAGTATAATAATTGATTTGGTAAGAGTGTTGTTACTGATACTTTTCAATTCATAGTAACATTACTTAAGCAAATAAATAAATGGTAATTGTGTTATTTTACAGCTGTTCTTAAGACGAAGGATGCTATTGGTGAAATTAAATTAATGGTAATTACCCGTGACGAATATAATAGAAGGTACAGTACAAAGTATGATATCAGTGTACTTGATGTTGGTGCCACCGAAGATGACTATAAAATAAACATATTTGTGATAGACATATCCTGTTGCATATAAGGAAGAAGCTTCAATACTTACAGCTTATCTGCGTCTTATTTCTTCATTGGATCCCTGATAACTAGCAATAAGTTACTGTTTGCTCCGAATTGTACTGAGCATTAATATTTTTAAGTGTATCATGTTGTACGTCTTTATATCTCTTGTGCTGCCCATCGTGCTTCCTTCTGCCTCCAGTCAAGTCGGCAAAGAGGATATTTCTTAGGAGTCTATACTCATGCGAACCACTTATCCAGACCAACGCAGGCGTGCACACGACACCAGAATATCGATGCTACAGCAGTTAGCTCTTCCCAACATTTCATAACTCTATACCACCGATACCACCGAATCTTCATTATTCACCTGATGTGCCTCTGCTTACATTTTTCGAGTTTCCTAATTTCTCGTCTATAGGGAATCCATTATTTGCATCTACATATAAGAAATGGTGTAATTACAGTTCTATAGACCAGTGCTCCGCAACCTTTTCTCACCTACGACACACCAAAATTAATCCTAGAATTCCGCGGCACACCAAAAGCTAAAATATATAGGTATTAAATTGAGACACAAATTTTACAATAAATTTTTGTTTTTTATTTGAAAAGTATACATACTCGTACATAAAACTATAACATATTTGTTTTTACGCAATCTGATTAATTATTATAAAATAATAATTAATTAATGTGATACCTGCGCTTGTTTCAATGAACACAAAAGTTTTATATTCGGCTCGATTCGACGCGCATAAGGGTCATTTTTCTTTGTCTATGACTAATTTGGTGCGGTCATGGTGTGTACAAAGCACACTACGCAGTTTTCAACAGTTGGCACCAGGCGCTGGGGGACCATTGAAAAATTATTTAGTTATAATAAGTATTCTATACTACATTTTGAAAAATAGACAATATTATGAAAAATAATTTGTCATTGTGTATTAAATACATAATGAAAAATTGTAAAATGTCAAATACATTGAATTTGACCGCGGCACACCTGTATCCAGCTCACGGCACACCAGCGTGCCACGGCACCTGGTTGCGGAGCAATGCTATAGACTACCATTTTTGTTTTCATTGACGTGATTATCAAACATTCGCCCACGAAAAATCACAAAACGGCCGAGTAACTGCGCTAAATTTATTCTGAATTTCGCCATCTAACATATGTTATGTTTGTCATTCATAATGCTGCACAAGTAATTGAAATGCTGCACTGATTCTATGACTTGTGCATTTATATTGATATTAGATTGTTATTTTATTCGTTATTTACTGAACAGTGAATAGAGGCAAACAACAACAAAATTTTGCTGTCGTATTTTGAATAAATAGGGTTTGTAGGATAATTTCAGGCTTTTGTTTTTAATATTTCCCATAGTTTTTTCTGATTTTTTTTATGCAGAGGTTATCTTGATTTTTTTACTAAGGTCAATTGTTTCCTACCACCGCGGGTAATTGAGTCATGATCAGACTTACTCTAGCGTGGATGAAATGAAATACGAGTATCTTATCAAAAAACACCAATCATGGTTTGCCACAGCTCACACAGTTCTAAGGATATCTAACAAAAAAGTAACAATCTTTAATTAAAGATCAATATTTATCTTTTAGTTTGAAACCAATGAACCCAAAGTGGATGTTCTTAAGCACTTCAACAAGCAGCTGGAACTGGTGTGTAAGAAGGAGCCCGAGCCCAAGCCTCATGAGACGGACATCGTGCAAATACTAGCCAAAATAAAAAATAAGGTTAGCAATTTTGTTATTCTTAGAAATTGGTGTTTCTTCACATCCTGGCAACTTGGGTTACTTTGAAAAGTGACCCATAGCCGAGAGAGGACTTCCCTTCTGACGAGCTCTTGACGATTAATCTTCGTGGTCCTAGAGTCCATAAACTTTACTAACTCATGAACCGTGGCCTGGTGGTAAGACGCTTGTCTGCCGATCCGGAGGTTGCGGGTTTGATCCTCGCTGGAACCCAGATTTTTTTATGCATTTCATAGTCAGGTGATGTTGTAGTTAAAATTTGATACCTTTACCCTTAGTAATATGTCGATAGGAAACGTGTCGTTTCGTTATGTTCTGAAATGTTAAATGTTGTATATTACGCAGTTCTCAAGTTTGTTTGAAAAATGGGAAAAATCTGGCAGCATCTAAATGTCGTTTAATTTTAACTGGACTTTTCCATTCTTTTGAAAAAAAAACTTTAAAACAACGCGATATTATTTTGTTTAACATTTTAGAATATAATGAAACAACATGTCTTTTATCAACTCTATTTGACATAGTGGTGTCTGAACATACGCGTTCTAATTTGTTCAGCCCAGAAACTATTGAACTTTAGTGGTAAGTCTTTAAACTTCCACTCGCTTTGAAAAGTTTTAAATGTGTGATAAGGATGGATAGCATTAAAATGTGTCAGAACATATAGTCATCGCTTCTTTGATATGATTGCTGCATCTCTTCTAAATGTTATGAAAATGCTTTTTTTATTTAACCGTATCTGATTTTATAATCAATCATATTGTTTAACTTATTTTTTTTCTTTTCGTGCGTGGGGCAATAAACTATACTGTTTCCATACAAAAAGCTATAAGTCGAGCGACACAAAAGAAGACTAACTTAGGCACAAAAGAAGACTAATTTGCTTACCCAGGTTCAAAATTTACCGTAGAACTAAACTAGCATCTGCCGAGGGCGCCAAAATTCTAAGTGTCCTGAAAATTTCACAAAAGTAGGCAGGAATTTTCAATAAAACACATTGTTTAAATCATTTGTTTAAACATATGGCACGCAATGAAATATTTATGTAAAAATACGTCAGAAACCACTCCTGTTTTTTGTAACATTTAAATATCACGTGTTCAGAAGTTATCAGATAATTTTAAAATATTTCTATTGTTAGAAAGAGAAAAAAAGAGGATTAAAATAAAATTTGAAAAGAGATAATCAGTTATATAACATTTGTAAGTTGTTGATCTTTTCATTTGTTTTATTAGTTTACAACTAAAATCCATAGATGTCTCGAGGAACGATAGGTGACAAAGAAATTGGTGCAATTTAAATTTATTAAAGTAATAAATAAATAATGGTAAAAGCGCTGTAACAGATAATTCAATAATTATCTGTTGCCTGACTAGTCCACCTACAGTATTAGCTGGGACGACCAAGGTCTGAGTGAATGTGATGGAATACAAGTAGCCTGAACGAGTGGACTTGTTTTTGCTAAATAATTAGTGTAAGAATTGTTATCTAGTTATAAGTAGTATGTAGGTGTTAATTGTTTATAAGATCTCATATATTAAGATTGAATAAATAAAATAAAATGATATGTAGGAAAATAAGATTAAGTAAGTTCATAAATGATAACATATAATTAAGATTAGTTCAATAATAAATTTGTATATAGGTATAGCCTTGACAAATGTTTGTACAATAATTTACTTTGTTTAATAAAAAAAAAAAGATAATTCAATAAATTTCACTTCAGATGTGTCTAATGATTTAGTTAAGCCAAATAGAAAAATACTACCCTTAAAGTCACACTCGCAGAGTGGACTATCAAAAACATATATTATTTATTCTATGGGCGTAAACGGGGACTTAATCATATTCTACGTATTATGACAATGTTCTTTTCTTGGAGATTTTCCCACTGAAACCATGATTTGTATGGAATGTTTGTTTAAATCTCAATATATCCATTCTCATTCTAAGAATTGATGAAGTATCAGGAGTCAACATGTAGAAATCAATCTAAATCGAACAGGACAGTAATTTTACATGCATGAGTCAAATCCTATATGATTAAAAAAATAGATGCGTGAGACTCTCGCGCGGTAGAAGTGAAACTTCTTAGCTCCTAGGAAAAGTTGATTTTATGCATTGCTTTTTTTCCATTTGTTAACGATTTTTATAATTTTTTTTTTAAATTGAATTCTAAAATAATACGCAAGCGTTTATTGGTTGACTTATGCTACGTATACACACAGTACTCACGGCGCATGCGCGTAGCGTGTCTATGATGTATTATATTTAAATTAATAATAATTAAATTTATCAAATAATTTTTATTTTTAATTCATTTCAATTTTTTATTTATTATTTTATTTCATTTATTATTTAATTTTAATTAATTTTCATTTAATTTTTTTATTTATTTAATTTTAATTTATTTAACATTTTATTCAAATTAATTTATTTTATAATTTATTTATTTAATTTAATTTAATTTATTTTTATAAAATTTTGTTTAATTTTATTTTATTTATTTTTTAATTTATTTTATTTTTTATTGTAAGTATTAATTTATTTAATTTTATTTCACTTTATTTAATTTTAATTTTATTCATTCACTCGAAATAGATTAAGCGTTTCACTTTTCGTGACGTTCAGGCCAATTTGCCCTACCGCGCCTATAAAAGTTTCACTTCAAAACACGTGGAATAATCATACAAATCATGTTATTTCCACATAAAAAGCTAGAAACTTGGAAGCCGGCGCGTCACTCAAATCTCGGATACTTGGTAAAATGTTGACATCTTACGAGTAACACAGCGTAGATTCATTTCAAAAGGTAGCACATTTTATTACTTAGCATAAAACCATATTCTTAATTTATTTGGATTTTTACATATGTCCTTTTTGTCCTTTTTGGAATACGGGAAAATGCAAATATCCTTAGATTCTAGAGATTGGGTTAGTGGATAAGTTTATACAATTTTGTGAATAAATTCAATACGAAGTATTATTGCGCAAAAGCGGTAACTTCTAGAAATGGGAACCCAATTCACAGTACTTTCCGAACGCTTTGAGAATTGTTTATACATTGTACCTACAAACTAACTGCCAAGGAAAAAGGTCTTTTTCCACATTGTCACGAACTAAAAATTATTAACGTAACAATATTTGCAAAGATCGATAATGTTCAGTTGCTCATATGTCAAAAGAGTCTGAAATGTTATCATAGAATTATTAAATTTTGATTAATTAAACGTTTTGTTCGAACAAAAAAGCTTTAATTTTTTTGTCTCTAATATGGATTAATCCAGGATTTCTTCTAGACCAAGGGTCACCAAACTTTTTGAGAAACGGGCCGGATTGAAATTTTAAAAAACATGGGGGGCCGGACGAAAAATATTCTTATTTAAATCCTATTAGAACATGAAATATTCTTATTGAAATCCTAGTAGAAAATTAATTTACATTGAAGTTGGGGGCCGAATGAAAAAGTTTGGAGGACCGGATCCGGCCCGCGGACCGTAGTTTGGTGACCGCTGTTCGAGACCATATTCAGCTCTGTGCTTGCCGACAAGACTATTTGAAGGGAAGCATGACCCAACCTTAGGGTACACACGTTAAACTTGGTATAGATCGTTTAGCCTAAAGAGTCATTTTGCAATAGTACGAGTAACAGTGCGTTTACAAAAACTTGTCACTTTATTTTTTTAATGAAGTGAAAAAGCAAAAAAATATAAAAATAATATTTCATATTCACACATTTTGTAAATTAAAAATGCTGTCAGCTTAAATCATAAAAATAAAATGAAAGTAGGTAAATTTATTTAACATATTAATTGTTTAGGCATTACAGATTCTAGAAAACATTAAATAACAATAATGGAATTTTTAAAGATTAAAAATAAATATAAGTACAAGTATTATAAAGTAAAAGTGTTCGTCAGCTTTAATTAGATTGCACATAAAAATAAAATAAATGTAAGATTATTGTAATTATGATACATTCATATTTATAGTGATGTATCATAATTACAATGCCAAATAATAAAGTTTTAAAATAATAGTGGATGGAGTGATACTAAATTCTAGGAAACTTTAAGTTATAACAAAGTACATACTAAGCTTTCGAAAAAAAAATTATTATACATTACATTAGACAAAAATCGCACTCCTAATTTCGACATGGTAGTGTTTTTCCAATCACCGAGTATTTTAACAACAATACAAACGTGCGCTCTGCACGAACCAATCGTGTGACAATCTAAAACCAATACCACTACACAAGTTGTGTAATACAGAGAGCACACTATTGCAAAATGACTCTTTAGGCTAAACGATCTATAGCATAAAAGTGGTAAAATTAAAATGAATACAAGCAATATATTATATAATATTGAAAAGTTTGAGAACATCTAGAAAATGTGAATCGAATAAATCAATCAAATTCTACATACATACATATCATCATACCGTGTCCCTTGCGAGATAGGCAGAGAGAACAAATCTCCAAACTTTTCTATCCAAGTACATAAATTTAGCCTCCTCCACATTCATACATCTCGTCATGCACAATCTTCTAATATTTATACTTTACCTTCTTTCAAAATCTGGTCCACATGCTCAATTTGCGTTATCCTCGGTCCACTATTTCCACGCACATCTTGCACTTCTGACTTATGTATTCGCTTAGCCATACTTTCATCATTTATTCTCTCTACGTGTCCTTACCATCTTAAAGCTCATTTCTGCATCTTAAAACATATATTAATCAAGTTCTGAATTAATTAAAGAAAGCCTTTAGAATAGAAGTAAGGCATTATGAGGTATATGGACATGGCAGAAGTAAAAAAATGTGGAGTGGAGATCTGTTCTCTCTACCTATCCCAATAGCGGCATGGCATAATGGGAATGATTACTGCGAAGCGACCTCATTGATTTAGTTATTACTCGAAAGGTTAATTCATAAACTGTGATGTGGGTTCATTTTTTACGTAGTGAATACAATAAATAATTAACATAATTTTTTGAAAAGGTTGTCCGTGAAAGAATCCGCGTGATGTACTTCTTGGAAGGCTATGACATCCACAAGGAGATGGTCATCCCCAGGGCGGACTTCTGTCGCGGTCTGAACTCCGCGGGGGTCAAGCTCACGCCCTACGAGATGGAGACGCTCATGAATGTGTGAGTAATCTACAGTATAATAACACATCTCTAACATTTCATATATGGTAGTTTGTCTCTTTTTGATCTTATAGACCATAGATTCCCAAACTTATTTGACTCGATGACCATTTTTCAACGTCAATATTTTTCATCGCCCACCTTTGGAAAACTGTATCTCTATTTAAGATAATATGTTAGTAAATAGTAAGCGTATCTATGCGTATTTTTTTTATCTTCACCAATATATTCATGTAACATGTGCATTTTTATAATTTCACATTGGAAGTTTGGAAATAAAATAATGTTCATCAGTGTACGAATGAAATTAAACTAAATACAACTGCACGATGAAGTAGCTTAAATTCAGACAATGAATCTGGTGGCTTTGGAGAGACCACATTAACGCTTGTAAAAATATATGATACATAATGTTACTAAGCAAGGAGCTTGACGTACAGCCTGGTGGGATTATTGCCATTTGGTAATCTCTTCTAACCAACCAGAAATATGTAAGAGACCTTGAGTGAAAACCAGACTGAAATTATTTAAAAAAAATCTGGGTTCCAATGGGAAAAGAACCCGCAGCCCCCAGGTTGGTAGACAAACATCTAGCCTACTAGGTCATTGGTACGTTTCAAGACGTTTTATCCACTTTGCACGTAGTTCTCCCGTTACGCAAAGAGAGTCTGCTTCTATAGTTCGGAAATTCTAGGATGAGTCCTGTGACAGCTCACAAATTTGCCCCAATACAACCTTGTAACGATGTTCAGTAATTTTAATTATTTTTTCAACTTTAATATAAGCCTCAATTCTAACAAATAGCAAGTTATTTAGGTAAATACATTAGATAAGGTTGTATTGGAGCTAATTTGTGAGCTGTCACAGGACTCATCCTAGAATTTCCGAACTATAGTTAGCTTATTCGTAAGGAAAAATATCAATCTGGATTCTTGTCATACTGCTAGGCGATGCCGAGAATATATCCACAGTGTCATTCAGTTGGTTCAATATCTCTATACCACGCGTGACTGAGTGTTTAGCCATGATATTCACTCTGTAAGTTGATATTTAGAACAGAAGGTGATTCCTTGCACTGCTATATTTATTGGGGACATTTAAACTTAATGCTTCTAGTATCGCGGGACAGTTAAAGCAACCTTTATTAGGAATATCGCAATGGATTCTTGCCTTCTTGTTTCGAGGCATCTAACATATAGTTATACACCGTGAAAAGTTCGACATGGTGCGCCCTATGGTCCCTTCAACATATCTGAATTAGCAATGTATAATAAATAGAAGGCAAATAAATTTTATGAAAAAAAAATGTAACGTATTGAATTTATTTTTTATTTTATGTTAATATTTTGCTTATTCTGTAAAAGACACTATTATGCCCTAAATAAAAAACTGGATTCAGTAACACATGACCAAAATCCTGCGATGCGATGTCTTATTGAGGCCTCAAATTAATATATTCTGTGTTCAACAAATATCTCTGTCGTTCTAAACAAATTGTGTTTATGAAAAAGCTGACGGAAAGCATTATTGCTGTATCTAACTCGCATTATCTTCTATTTGGGCATTGTACAATTTTTGTTTTCTAAATTTATTCTTTAGATTTGCCGCACCCATGAGGAAGCACTGCATCGACTATCCTCGCTTCTCAGCAGTCATCGAGGAAAGCTTCACGCAAAAGGGGCTGCAGCACAGCCCGCTGCTGGTACCTGTGCCACACCTCTCCTGTTCGGACAACTGGAACAACTTCCTCAACTACAAGGAGAGGGTGCTGCTCAGCATGGCCATGCAGAAGCTGGGCAAGAAACCTGACGTGCTATCCAACATCACGGAGGTTTTCAAGGTAATGAAAAAGATTGCTGATATAGTAGTTGACATCAGTTATTTTTTTATTGAAAATATATATAACACTAATGTGTCCGATGACTTCCGTAGCCTAATGGTAATATTATTGACTTCCACCCGAGTTTCGGGTTCGATTCCCGATGATACCCAAAAAATGGATGCCAGTCTGATAATAGAGTTTTTCTGATAACAATGCTTGTTCTAGCCGAGCGGTAGTGTTGCCAACACGTTCAATGATGAACATCTAGTTCCGTGCCTATTCAAAAGGTTCTAAACCGAAAGCTCTGTTACTAAGGCCGAAGACAATATTGTCTCCCGGCAACGCTCTTTAATGTGCCTGAAACATTTTTTCGGATATATTGAAGGGTAGCATACGAAAAAAACATGTATTTTTTTATCAATCATAGCAACATTTAGTAAATGATAAAATATCATCGACTTGAAAAACTCCCTACAATTCACAACACATACGACACATGAAATCACCAATGTATAATCAACGATAAAATAATGCGTGGCAGTGAAATGTGAACATGGAAAAAGACTGAAAGGAACCGAATAAATGCGTGCATTTAGAATAATACATGGAGGGGCAATGTATGACAGAATATGGAATAAGGGATTAATGTGAACTTAAGGCTGATGTATTAAGTAAGTTATGACGAACATGCTGAGATGGTTTGGGTATGTGGAACGAATGAATGATGAAAGACTAACACAACAGATATAGTGCAAATGAAAGAGAAGGGCGGTGAGAGAAAGACCAGGGAAAGTATGGTTGGATCAAGTGAACGATATTCTGAAAGAAGGAAACGTAGAAAGTCAGAGAAATCGTAGATGTTTTATACAATACAACCTGACGGGTTTTTATCTTTTGGCAATCCCTTTGCAAAGACGAAGAATTTCACTTTTCCAGGACTTTGACAAGGAGAACTGCGGTACAATACCCCGTACCAAGTTCGTGAAGTCTTTGAAGGTCCGCGACATGCTGGACTTATCCACCAGGGAAATGGACGCCGTCTGCAAGTGCTTCGCCTCGCATCGGGGCTCCGAGGATGAGGTATACCATATATTTACTTTCCTTCTCTTATCCTCTTCGTCTTTTGGGTTGGGCTGAAACTTTGGACTCTCTAGGACTCTCCTCAAAGCCAGCTGCCTTATACCAGAACCCTTATATCTACACGATCCAGATTAAGTATTTGGTGGCTCAGGTTTTCCATCTTCTTCCTCTTGATTCATCTTAGGCAATTTATGTTGTATGCGGACGATGTAAGTATAGGATCTTTCAAATTGAGCAGTTTTTTAATTCTTGGCTAAAACACAGATGGCGTCGTGAACTTGCCTGGGTCTTGTGACATTTGAGAAGTGTAATGTATGAAATTTATAAAAATGAAGTCGTATACAATACAACAACGCGTTCAAATTGTTGAATTATTTTATGTATTGTAATCTCCGGAAACAGTGATGTTAATTGGCCACCAAGATCATGTGATCTGACACCGTTGGACTATTTTCTCTGGGGATACGTGAAAAGCCAGGTCTATAAGAATGACCCCCAATCAATTCCTGAGCTGAAGGACGAAATTATTCGCGTTATTGGTGAGTTAAGAACCGCAATTATGCCAAAATGTCAAAGAAAATTTTGACAAAAGAGTGGATATCTGTGGAGCTGCAAAAGGTAGACATTTGGCGGATATTGATTTTTGTGTTTAAATGTAATACGTTATACTTCAATGACCAATAAAAAGTTTTTGAAATAAAAGCAAATTGTGTCTTTTATTCAAGAATTTAAAAAAATATAATTAAAAAAACCGCTCAATTTGAAAGACCCTTTATTTTGTTTAATTTAAAATACAATAGAATAAGATTACTTCAACTATTTATTAATTTAACACTTTTATGCAAATAAATCTGCTGTATTTATTGCTTTAAAGCAATTTCTTCCAATCATCAGCTTTTGTTTCATAATTTATCATTGGTATCCATATCGCCGTTGCTGGGTTTCGAAACCGAGGATTCGCTTGCCATTCCAACGTCAGTTCAGTTGGAAAGTGAAGCTGTGCCGTGGAGTTTGTTTTTTTTATAAGTGTGCCGTTGGACACCAGCAAACGTACTGGCCAAATTGATGTACTGGATCCGATGACACACCTAAGTGAGACAACCGTAGCATACCAGCAAGTTTTTTTTCTCTTTTTTGGAAGAATAAATATGAATCAAGTCATAGGTATTCTTATACCTTCGAATACTAGAAAAATGACTGTGTCATTCGAGAGAAGTAGCACAGCGAGGGATTCGAACCGGCGACCTTCCGCACGGAAGTCCAGTGCGTTATCACTCGGTCATGGACCTCATGTATCCATGGCCGTGTCTTTAACGTACTGTATGAGAACAATATTTGATAAAAACTAGCAAAATTTTAAATAAAAGGTAAATCAACAGGGAGAAGGAAAATAGGGATAAAATAAATATTTTGAAATAGATAATGCTTGTTTAGTTATTTTTTTAATATTGATAAGGATGTAGCACATCTGATTAAGCCAAGAAGATAGTTTCAAAGTCGAGCCGAGTGAACCGCAAACGATAATATGTAGAATGATATGTGATGTGCTGGTATACAAAGGATTCTACCGTTACAAGACGGAAAAGACTCAGAATCCATACTCAGAAAGAAAAATGAATTTTTCACGCAGATACTGAAGACATCATAGATTGTTGGGTTAATCTTGGAATAGAATAAAATTAAATATATCTTAAGGACAACGAGAAAATGAAATTAAAGCCAATCTCCCCGTCACGGATCAATATTGAGGAAATACAAGACTAGGACCCAACCAAACCAGACATAATATTTCTCATAGTTACATCGTTCAGTCATTGAAATTCCTCGAAACGTCTGCTTCCATTTTCTTCTGTTTTCTCTGCCTCGCTTTGAATTCAAATAAAATATCCCACGTCCGTCTGATGAAGGAGTAAAGGTCTCAAAGACGGACCGATACTCCGAACAAAAATTATCAGCAATGTATGCTCTGAATTCATTTCATACGTGTATGTTTAATTTAGAAGTATTCTACATAGTATAGTATGTATATATTATTCTCTCTTTAACTAAATCAAAATTACAATTGTTTATAATATAAATAGGCCAAAACCTATACGATGGTTGTCGTCGAAGAAAGAATACGAGAATTGAATTTTGAATACAAGAGAGCGAGAGAGGAATACTTGGATTCTCTCCGAAAGTAATTCGAAATTTGAATCTCGGTGGGTCCGTGACAACTGAACGAATTTTAAATACCTAGCTAACAATTTTTGAACCGATGTAAAAGGGAACGATGTATAAATTATATATATAAACAAATTCTTTATTTATGAATATATATTTTCATAAATATAGAATTTGTTTTACTTCCGTGAATATTTCACGGGTTGCAACTAGTTGTTTATAATGTTATCCACATAGAAGCATGGTACAACTGTTTACAAAACTTCAATTATTTTTGTAAACAGTTGTACTTACTAGTTTTATTTTTTGGCCTGCTAAATTTCTTATGCAGCAAATAGAAAAAAAAACAAAATAGGGATAAATACAAGCATATCGGATATCCCTTTAAATTCTAAGATTAAAATAAGCACTTAAGCAGGCTAAAGTTATATCGTAATATTTATATCAACATCTAATAAATCACTCAACATTCCCGATATTTTATCGATAGATTGTTTGATAATTTTATATATTCATTCTTTCCAAACCGCCTCTGGTTTGATAAAATATTCACTTTATCAAAAATACACGACGGAGGGATTTTATTGTATCAAAAATTCATTTTCCTTTTCATTTCATCCACACTGTCCATAGAGAGTAAAACAGTGGTGTAACTAAGTATTATATATTAATCTGGTGTTCCAGCTGATTCACTTAAAATATATCATCAGGAAGATTTTCACTCTGTCTTCTGGACGCTTTCTCATCCATTTATTTATTTAAATGGTAACATAATTCTATACATAGTTAATGATCTATATCAGTAGGCATATAGCTTGTTCTGAGACAGCTGACTTGACAATGCAACAAGTCCAAGCTGCAGCTGCTCGTACAGTTCGACAACTCTCAGAAAAAAATGTGTTTTTAGTGTGCACGCTTTTGAACTTCAGTATTTACACATTATCGTTAGATCTAAATCAGGCATGGCCATGCTGTGGCCTGTCAGGATGTTTTGTGCGGTGAGCAAGTTTTTTTTTTTTATAAATCATCAAGGGAATAACAATAAAATATCGTTGTTTAGTAATAGCGACACACTCTAGATTTCCGATATAGAGAAGAAGATTTATATCGTATTTTTTTATTTTATAAAATTGCATTAAATATTATATAGAATAACTACGACGGCTTTTAAAAAATATACGTATATATGCTATTTTCCTTTAACATAAAAAATATTATGTTACGCCACTTATACCAAAAAAAAAATCTGTAATGCTTTTATCGAATTCCCAAAAGTGAAAAAGGTTTATATTTATGTTTTGTCAAACAATTTGTGTAAATGTTACATTTTCTGAAGTGTAAATTTTTTTCATTTTCTGACAATTTATTACATCATTGAAGACCTCCGTGGCCTATTTGGTAAGACGCTTGACTCCCACCCCGGGGGTATCGGGTTCGAACCCTGATAGTACTCAAATAAATTACATAAAGTTCACAGTCTAGTAAAAGAGTTCGTCTGAAAGCACGTGCTGGACGTATGCAAATGTTGTTTACTCTTCACATTCAATTACAGATAACGTACTCCAGTGGCTCTTAGGCTAGATTAATTGTGCTAAAGGCAATGTTACCTCAAGGTCACGCTCTCAAAATGTCAATTAAGGTTGAATGAACAGCAATGACGAAAAAATTAATATTTGAAAACTAAATTTAAGTAATAGATATCTCTCTCTCTTCTAACACCTCCATGGGTCTCCATTGCTGTTTCTACTTGGTCAC
This sequence comes from Odontocerum albicorne, assembly GCA_949825065.1. NCBI lineage: Eukaryota > Metazoa > Arthropoda > Insecta > Trichoptera > Odontoceridae > Odontocerum > Odontocerum albicorne. The sequence continues at coordinate 31,158,294 of OX463850.1, forward strand.
GAGCTGTCACTCTCTTTATGTCACATACCCAGCTTTTAAGTGGTTCTTCATCCTCCAGTTCGAGAACTTCCTCTTCAGCCAGTCATCGTTTTGGCGAGCAGCACACCCAGAAAAAAGTCCTTAGGATGAAAATCAGACTTCATGTCAATGTTTTTCGGTATGATTGGGAATTAAACCCTAAACCGTGGGTCAGAAGACACATATCTTACCATTGTATTGTATTACACTTTTAAACAGTACGGCCTGACGGGTTTATTACCATATGGAAAACTATTCCAGCCAACTAGAAAACCAGACTGGAACCCTTTTTAAAATAAATTGGGGTTTAACCTAATTTATTCGATAAATGCGAGCTAGGGTCGAATAAAGTAGAGATCTGTTCTATCTGCCTACCCCATTAGGGGCTTGATTGGATGATTGGTTCTCCTTTATGTAACAGATTCAATTTACTAAATGCCATATCTTTGCCGCGTAAAAAAATGTAGCATTTACTTTACTTCAAAGGACTTTTCCTCTTATAAATCGATTGTTAATTTTTTTAAGTTTAATCATTTGAAGTTTTAAATTTTCTAAAACTATTGTTTTTTTAATTTATCATATTATAATGACTCTTACAATTGCATTTTTGACTTTGATATGATGGCACAAATCATCCTAGTGTGAATTTAACGAGTTGGTGAGAGTATGCGAAGGGGTATTGTATAATAAAAAATCAGAAAGAAATATCAATTTATTTCTCCATGTTACATGTTCTCATTAAGATACAGGCAGAAGCCTAGTTTACTGAGAACACGACAAATGAAAGGCAATGAACCCAGATTCATAAAAAGTGTGTGTCCACATTAATTTACCTGTTGTTTTTTTTAACAAATTATGTACTCGTATTTATAAAATTTATTGTCATGTACAAATAAATTTATTTTTTTTTGTTTGGCGGCAACTGTATATTTAAATTCCAGTTATCCATACAATAACTATTTTAATGAAAAAATATACGGTGCCTAGTGAAATTGTATGAAATAGTCGTATATGATAAATTGTTGCGTGTCTATTAGCTTTCACTAAATGTCCTTATTCTTTCCTTCCAGATCGACTACAGGACCTTTAACCTCGCAGTAGACAGGCTCAACTATGCCTCCAAAGACACCAGATGCCAATGATCGCCTTCGTTCATTTGCATGTCTTCTCGTTGTGTCTGTTTGTCAAGAAACTGTGATGTTTGCTGTTTAACGAGGTATATATATTTTTCTATTCTAAATCCAACACTCATCAACATCGTGGCAATTTTTTATTGATGAAGACCTGTCAGTAGAGCGTTTATCTTGATCGTTCTAATTGGTTGGAATACTACTAAATACAAGACTTTTGAAGGTTCCATCAATCTGATTACTTGAAACACAGATAAAGACAAGAGTTTTGGAGTTTTCATCATTCTGATTGGTTGAAAGACTGCTGAATACAAGAGTTTTGGAGGTTTGATTATTCTGATTACTTGAAAGACTGGTGAATACAAGAATTTTGTGGGTTTCCTCATTCTGATACGTTGGATGACTACTGAATGTAAGCAAAAGATTTGGGGATTTCATCAATCCGATTACTTAAAAAACTGGCGATACCAAGAGTTTTGGGGATTCATTCTTAAAAAACTCCACGACACAACTTCGATTTTCAACTTAATTGACGTTGGAATGATGATGAGATCCTCAACTAAAAGCAACGACGACGACGGAAATTATCGAAAGACTTTCGACAACATGCAGAAAAACTATCCTAACGTACTTTAGGCATGATGCTAAAAATAATTATGAAAATCTGGAGAATTTGGTGCCCACGGCGACAGTTGAGGGAAGACGAAAAAGAGCAAGGTACCCTGTGAGATGAACGGATCAAATAAAGGTGTTAACAGGGTACTCTTAAGCGCTGCATTCAGTATGACCCATGGAGGAATGGAGACAGGTGGTGTACCATGTTCGAGACATAGCAGAGTACAACAACGCTCAACATTGAGCACGCGATGAAGAAGAATAATTCATCCAAATACACATAAAAAAAACGCAAATTGAGACCTCAACATATTACATATAGTATTGTAAGTCTTGAAAAGCTTAAGGATAAAAAGTGTTTTTTAAAAAATCAGTATATTTTTTATTGTTTCAAATTGCAAGTAATTTCCGAAGTACGAGCGAAAGTACCAACGATAGACATTGTTTGGAATTGTGGATGATAAAAAATCTGACGCTGACAGGGCGTAACAAAATTATTTAAAAAACTTTCTTGTTACTTTTGGTCCCTGACTTTGCGCCCCTCTTTGCGCTGCGCCTGGGGACAACTATCTCCCTCACGCCATGTCACTCCAGATACTGACGTCTTTTAACTGGCTCTTGAAATGAAATAAATCTTAAAAGGGTTCGATGTATTAAAGTTTAACATCCAATAATATCAATCGAAAAGATAACCACTTATATGTTTCTTTTAGCTTAAACTTTTTTTTCACATTCCCCTTTAAAATTGTGAATTATCTTTTTTCCACGTATTTTCTGTGGTAACATGTTTTAAAAGCCTCATAATTATAAAAACTGTTCTGAAAAGGTTTTTTTCTCTTTCATATTTATTTTGAGACTTTCGGGGTTCTTTGTATCAGTTTTATAAGATCTTTCTGAGTATTTTACCGCGTTGTTTAAATTATGATTCAATTCTGCACTTGACTTCGGTTTGAACCGAAGTCAAGTGCAGAATTGAATCATCTCGTGCGGCTTTTAATAAAATGAGAAGCGTATTCTGCGATGATAATCTAAACTTGAAACTTCGACAACGGTTAGTCAAATGCTACGTTTGGTCAGTGTTATTGCATGGAGTGGAATCATGGACCCTCAAAATTGGTAGTATGAACCGACTGGAAGCATTCGAAATGTGGATGCACTGGAAAATGCTACGGATCTGGACGGATATGGTCAGCAATACAAGGTTTCTTCAAAGAGCCAAGTTGATAGAGAGTTGCTGACTAATATTAAAATCCGAAAGGTGTCCTGCTTGGGTCATGTATTGTACTTAGAGGAGCAAAGTACAAATTACTGCACCTGATCATCCAAGGCAAAACAGAAGGCCGAAGAGGCGTTGGCAGAGGGCAAATCTCCTGGCTCCGCAATATACGTGATTGGACTGGCATAAGAGGCGTTGGAGATCTTTTTCGGGCTGCCGGGGACAAAGATGTCTACTCTCAGGTGATTTTCAACGTTGGGGGGACCTGACATAACACTGGGAAGAAGAAGTTTAAATTATGATACCGACATTTCGAAACTTTGTTTCAGCGGGGAATTGAACCCGCAATTTCCGGGTCGAAAAATAAGCATCTTAACAACTAGACTACGGAGGTCGTCAAATGTTTGTAATAAACTTTTGTAATAAACTGTTGATTACAAACAAACACTGAAGATGAAAACTGCAACATTTTCGAAACGTTAGCAAAATAGGTCAAACCACGCGGTACAACATTCCGAAAGATATTATACAACTTATTTCTCTATTTTTTAATGAATAATTATATTGATGGATATTGTACTCGCGCCTGGGGACAACTATCCTCTCTGCCCCCTTCTCACTACTCCTTGTTTACCATCTTCCAGTAAATAACAGCCTTTTGAAACTGTTTTCCTCGCCAATTTAGTTTTGATTTTCTAATCTTTATGTCCGTCATATTTTAAATAACAGTCAGTAATCCCATATTTTTCATTATCATACAAACAGAATAAATTGTTCTGTTATTGTGTATCTACATAATTCTAAAAACTATTGTATTTTGGATTATGCCATAAACAAATTAAATAGTAAATCATGTTACCTTTACTTAATTTTTGTTGAACCAAAACAGACGTCATATTTTTTGTTTATTTTTGCAGAAATGATCCAACCAACGTTTTAACCTATGTGGAGATCAGTCCTGTCGTGTAGCTCATGACTGAGGATCGTGACTCCCATGATAGTCTCTGACGACTCCTCTCCATCCACCTCTGCCTTCGTGGCTCAAGGAGCAGTTGTTGAGAGTAGTCCGGTTGCATCTCTCAATTAATCCAGCACATTAGGATTCTTCCTCTTGTGCTTCGTCCTTCCACGCTTTCCGTAACTACAAACCTCTCCAATCTGTCTCTTTAGCGATGAGTAATGAGCTCAAAAAAGCTGAGGACTCGCCGAAGACATATTGTCAACAATCTGTCATTAGTTCACTTTGCTGTCCATGAAATGTATAACATCATTCTCCAGCACCACATTTCAAATGCATCTATTCTACGTCTCTCGCTTGCTCTCAGAGTTGAAATCTCCATACATGAATAATCTCTGTGGTTTATTGGTAAAGCGCTTGTCTCCCAGCCCAGAGGTTGAAGGTTGCATTACCGTTGAAACCTAGATATTTTTAAAAAGGACTCCAGTCTGGTTTTCACTTAAGGCCTCTTTAACATCATCCTGGTTGGTTGGAATATATTGCCACATGACAATAAGCCCGCCACGCTGTACTGTATACAATGAAAGTGTAATATAATACAATACAATATTCTGAAGACGAAAAATTTAACTAGGTGCATTTTTGTCATGATGGTGATAGTGCTGCTCTTCCATGTCTTTTCCAGCTTTGACATAGCATATTTTGCCATTTCAGGTATATGTGTAAGGAGCTATATAGCTCCCCATAAAGAAGAATGATGGTAGTTGGTAGAATAACCATACTACACTAAATTATTTTAAACTCATACGTAATCAAGTTTTATTACAATATTCCTAATTAGACATAGCAATTTTAGTGAACTCTTCCCAAGAATCAGAACTCGTCAAAAATAAGCCGGGCACTGTGGAAACGTCCATGGGATGGGACATCTTCTTCTTCATCTCCTACCTTCAATACCTCTAGTCACCATTAGCTTGTCAATGCTTTCGTCGTCTCTTTTTACAATACGGATAATCCTTCTAAAACAAACTGTTAGTAGTCACTAAGGAAGAGCTAATGTTCAATTATAGACACAATCGTACGTCTCACTACATTTGTCGTCTATTACACTTTGGTTATATACAATACAACCTGGTGAGTTTATAATCATTACAATCTCTTCCAAACAACCCAAAAATAATATTTAGAAGTATGTGGAGATATTTGGAAGTAAACCTTGAACATAGCAGAAGAAGGATAAAAGTAAGATTAATGATGGAAAAATGCGTACATTAAGAAAAAATCCTGTAGTATCAATAATAATAATAAAAAAACAATTTATACACTGCTGTTTAGAGAACTGTCTCTTCTCAAAGGCGCTTTAACTCTGAATTCAAACACGGTGCTATTGACAGATTAAAAAATATAACCTGATTCTAAGAATTGGAATGTAGTGGCTGCAGTTATTAAATGGGCAACTTTTTTACATCTGCATCTGTTAAGAAACATATATTAGCTAAGAAAACCGCTGAAAACTTTAATGTATGAATGTAGGTGTAATAAAAAATATCAGAAATGAATGAATGGATAAAATAGATGTTTTAAGTAATATGAAAAATGAAGCTTTAAGATGGTTTGGACATTTGGAAAGAATGAATGACAATAGAATGACTAAACAAGTATACACAGAGGTGCAAAGTGTACGTTGAAGAGGTAGACCAAGGGAAACTTTGCTATATCAAGTGGACCAATTTCGAAGTAGGTAAAATGAGAAACATAAATAATAAAAGATGTCAAGATTTATTTATTTTAATTTATATTTGATACAAGTACAATAACGTCATATAACAAAAAAGCAATAAATTATTTAAATTCTAAATATAACATGACAAAAAATTTATAAATTTGGAGGAAGCGAAAGTTGTGTACTTGTATAGAAAAGTTTGAAGATCTATTTTCTCTGCCTGGCCCGCTAGGGACATGATATGTTTTATGTAAGGAAAATGTATAAAAGGTGTGAACTGATTGAGCTAAGTAAGAATGTTGGAAAATTGAAAGTTATGGTTATTATCCTCAGTGAGATACAGGCAAAAGCCTAGCTTATTTTTTATTTTTTTTAACCTGGTGAGTTTATTGCCATGTGGTAATCTCTTCCAACCAACCAGAAAGATGTTTTTATAGGCCCTAAGTGTAAACCAGACTGGAATCCTATTTCAAAAAATCTGGGTTCCAGCGGGGATCGAACCCGCAAACCTCCGGATCGGCAGACAAATGTCTTACCACTAGGCCACGGAGGTAGTTTACTGGGGATACGACAAATGAAAGGCAACAAACCCAAATCCATTACAATAATGTATGTCCAAATTAAATTACCTGTTGTTTTTTCGCAAATTATGTATATTTCTTGTCATGTGTAATAATAAATAAAATAAATTGATTAGGCAAGTCAGACAGTATGTGTGAAATAAAAGTGAAAAATTAACCACTAGTGCAAGTTGAAGATTTTTTTCTTAGAAGTGTATTCACATTGGATGGCCGCTAGAAGTGCGATACTGAAAGAAGAGCAGCAGCAAGCAGTGGAGTGAATGGTAGATTATGCAATGTATTTACCGACCGGAGCATTTCAATAGAAGCAACACTTGCTGATCATAACGGAATCTGGATCGCAATACTAGGATGTGCTAAGAAAACTTGTATGTGGCCAAAGTGAGATGAATGATGTAAAAATGAGAGTGTTGTGTATAATATGTGAAAAAACAATGTACGACAGAATAAGACATTAGGAAATATCTGGATTGAAATAAGATGCAGCGTTTAAGCTGAAGATTGGTTCGACCACGTAAAAAGAATGAATTATAAAAATATTTACAAAAATAAACTACAAAATTTGCGTAGGTGTTGTGAGAAGTTTGGGAAGATCCTGAAATACGTGGGATGATCAAACTAATCAAACTTTGAAAGAGGTAAAAGTGGAAATACTTTACAGTATGAGAGAATGCATGACGAGGTTTATGGACATCGTAGAAGCGAAGATGTTTTCCAAGATAGAATGAAGTGGAGATCTGTTATCTCTACCTACCCCAATAGGGACATGGTGGGATGATGATGAGATATATGTAGAAACATAAATACACTTTTTATGGTGTTTTATGAAATTTACTGGCTTGAGTTCAAGTTGTTTATTCAATATTTCAAATAAACCAAAACAAAATATTTTATTCCTTGGATCATTCAGGTACGAGTATGTCTGTGACATCTGTGGGAGGGAGTGCGCATCTAGGATCAGGCTGTTTTCTCACAGATCATACGATCGACGTGGAAAAGCAGCTCAAGATTGACGTTGGAGTGACGAGGAAATCCTCGGTTACGAGTACCCAGAAACGACGATGAAGAGTGTATTCATTTACGACCCAAAAAACTTGACCGGAATATTGAACTTTAAGACTTCCATAATTGAAATATCTGGAATTTTATTTTAATCTGGACATAGGGCGTCGCGTTCACATATCTGCAGCCTCTCTTGAAAGTTATGCATCACTCTCACAAACATTTCTTCTGGTATTCCTTCGATTTCTTGACGAATAGAAACTTTCAGTTGGCGAAGAAGGGCAACACTTGACTGACATTTTTTTTTCACAATTAATTTAAAGGTGCAATATTATTACTTCATTTACCTGTATTAATCAAAAAATTATCTTGAAAATAAACAATATTATGCTTAAATTAAAAACATGCGTTTCCTCTCTTTGCAAAATACTAGCCATTCAAAAAACATGTGTTTCCTGTGCGCCACCCTGTATAATAGATTATTCCTCATTGACTATAATTAGACAGCTGTGGAGTGATTATCATCTATATGAAGATGATCTTCAATTGTACACTAACTTCCCCCTCAAAATGTTTCTTTTGCTGCTGAATTCATGAATTGACTACACATATTTTCCCTCTTCTACGTTCATACAATTTCTCATAAAACTTAAACGACTTTTTCAAATTTCGTTCTTTCAAAATATAATTTGTTTGATCCAATGTTACTTTTCTTAATCTTCCTCTTCCACACCATTGTCTTATACAGGTAACCCCCGTTGATCGCGGGAAATATTTTCCGGACATGACCGCGATAAGCGAAATTCCGCGATCAACGGAGGATTAAAAAAAAATAATTTTAAGATTCTAAAAAACATTTTATTTTTAAAATAAACATTAAATAACAATGTCATATAAAATATAAATCATTATTTTTTTTTTTCCGCTTTGCAAAAAAGAATCTAGATTTCCTTGTTTGGCCTCTACGTTTATTGTGTAAAATTTGTCTATAACCGTCAAATAATCCATTACAACCACGCTTTACAGCACTCACTCGCTCATAATCTTCGTCATTTTCTTCTAACAACTGCATGTACTGTATGTGAAGAGAAAGGGCCTTTTAGATTATTTTAACACTTAATATCTTCGACGATATTTTGAATATCATTTTCGTAATTCATTTGATCATCAATTTCTCTTAACAACCTTTTCTAAACGCTTCGACGATATTTTGAATATCATTTTCGTAATTCATTTGATCATCAATTTCTCTTAACAACCTTTTCCAAACGCTCTTCATACAATATTGGGTTACTTCATTCCACACTTCGTCGATGTTTCTGATAGCTACATATTTTGTCTCACTCGCGCTCGTGAATTTACATATATACTCGTATGTACATGTGTATTATGTGAGTGAACGAAAAAGAAAGATAGCTCGCTCGTGCAACTACATATTATGACGATTCCTAGAATGTGTCAAAGCCGGGCAAGTGTTGTTTAAAATACCGCGTTATAACGAATCCGCACTCACCGGGGTCGCGATGAACGGGGGTTACCTGTATTTGCACAGTATATTTGATTTTCATAGTCATATTGCCCAAACTATCTCAAGAGTGCTCTTTTTAATCTTACTTAATCACCCTTTTTATGTTCACAATCATCCTTTATCAATATTGTCTCATTGTCCCCCCAAATATATGATATATAAAGCATTTATTCAACTCTCATTTCAAAAAATTTATTTCCTTGCTGAAGAAGCTGATACATATGTGTATATAATACACATATCATCACCAATATTGCAGGAAAATGTATCTAGGATTGCCCATATTTTACAGGAGAGACAAAAAACTATTTCCTGCAAAAATATTGTATTATAAAATAAAAACGTCACACGGTATTACAGTTACGAATAAATGCGTTCCGCGCTGAAAATAAATATACGTGTTTAATGCAAAAATGTGTCAATGATACAAGAGATGACAAAAAATAAAGAAAGTTACTTATACCAAAAAATCGAGTTACGTGTTCCTGCAATATCGGCGACGTTGTATAAAATTATAACATCTCCCTGCCGGGCTAGACAGAGAGGAGAGCGCTAGCCTTTCCTATCCCGGCTCATATTTTTCAGCTCTTCTACATTCATGGACCTTCTCGTACAATGTTTTTGATTAAATAAAATGTATTATTTTAATCTCAAACTGTGGACAAGAATATGATTAAAAAATAAGTGGGGATTCTGTGAATCCTTAACACGTGATCCATTGTGTCAGTGCAGTTTATGAGGAAATGGAAAACGTGAGTGGAGCATATTTCAATTGTATGTTATCGTCGTATCTTGAAGTTTTATATCGTATTTGTTTATTGCCGATTTAATTCTAGGTTCCTTCTTATCTGCCTGTGATAAGTTTTGCGGTGTTATGTTCATAACTTTTATTTAATGACTAAAAAGCATTTTCTCAGTTTTCCTATCGAAAAAAATAATAAACTCAATTATCACGCAACATTCCTGTTGATCATTTCCATTTTGTTCTAGTATACTTAAAAAAGCATATCAAACATTATAATTACTCCACGTTCATATTGATTGAGGATTTCCACTTTTTTCTAGCACAGAACAATTGATAATAAACTCAACAATCAACATTTCAACTTTTTTCTAGCATACATAAAAATTAATGACACATTCAATAATCATGCGTCGTCTCTAATGTACTTTGTTCTAATATATATCAAAAAATATTTCAATGTCAATAATCACACCACGCTCTATCGAGAATATCTGTTTTGTTCTAGTTACATAAAATGAATAAACTCAATAATCATGCTCATCTCTATCGACGAATTCCACTTAATTTTAATATACATAAAATTAATAACACACTCAATAATCATGCCATATCCCTATTAAGGATTTCCATCTTGTTCTAGCATAAAAAAAAATAATAAAAAGCTCCATAATCACACCACGTCCCTATGGAGCGATTCTACTTTGTTCTAGCATACTTAATAATTCATGTCAAACATAATGATTACTCTATGTTTATATTGAGAATTTCCAGTTTTTCTAGCACATAATTGATAACAAACTCAATAATCACACTACGTCCATGTTGAACGTTTCCACTTGGTTCTAGCATACGTAAAAATTAATAACAATAATCACACCGCGTCTCTATTGCAGTTTTCTGTTTTGTTCTAGTATAAGTGTATATAAAAAATATTTTCAAACTCAATAATCACACCATGTCCCTATTGATGATTTCCGTTTTGTTCAAACCTACATTGAAATTAAAAACAAACTCAATAATCATACCACGTTCCTAATATGAAGTTTCATAATGCTCCCAATTCTAGCTTCAATGCTCCATATTCTAGCTTGCTACATACTAGCACACTGTAGAGGGATTCGAAAGCTTCTACTCTCATAAATGACTTACATACATCGACATGTGTACAAGTATATACTATACATTCTTGACGACCCCTGTGGGCCTAGTTAGTAAGACACATGTCTCCTAACATGGGGGCTGCGGGCTTTCGTATGGTCCCCTTCAACATATCCTAATCGGTGATTCAGACATATTGAAGAGCGTGGACGAGAGACAACATTGTCTTCAGCCCCAATAATTGAACCATATTTTTTTTCATGAATGGTACAAGGTACCTTACAAAATTATTTAAAAAAAATAAGTGCTTCATTCTAGGTACATATAGGTAAACCTCTGTGATGGTATATATGTATATGTATTACTTGTTTACTCCAGTGGTTTTAACAAAAGTATAATCAACTGCATGTATTTTTATAAAAACGACACACATCTTTCGCCTCTTCTAGATCCATACACCTTTTCAGGCAAGTAATGAGTCTGAAAATCTGTCCCCTATGCTAACAAGGTTTTGTGCTCGTTGGTGCCATGTGATGCTGCCATGCTTCCTAATTTCATCTATCCAGCGCACTTTGGATTATTTCAGATGTCAGTCCGTCGGAAATCTGACATTCTGGCTACGCACTACCCCGCCCATTGCCACTTCATCTTCTTGCACACCTTTATTACATCTTCTATCTTTGTTTTGTTGCAAATCCAGGTGTTTCATTTATGGTATTTTTTAGTTGATCCTAGCATACATCTCTATGCTTCTCTGTGCAGTCTGAAGCTTCTGCGGTTTTTCCTGAGAACGTCCATGTCTCACAGCTATACGTAAGTACTGGGAGAATTCAGTGGTTGTAGACCTTTAAAGATATTGGGAGATCTCTTTTGAAGATGTTGTTCAAACGTCCAAATGAGCTCCATGCTAGTTATCTCATTCGTGCTATTTCCTCTGATGTGCCCCCTACAAAGGAAATAAGTTGGTCCGAATACACATATTCCTGAACCAGTTCCAGCTGTGTTCCATTTACAATTATTGCTTTTGGGGTCACAAAGCTGTTCATCATATATTTGGTTTTTGATATATTCAATTTTTAACCAACTAGTTTGCTGACCTCTGCTAATTCCTACAGTCGGTACTGAAGATCATTCGGGTTTTGTGAGAATATAACAATATCGTCTATAAATCGTAAATGACTCGGGTATTTTCCATCAATTAGTAAGCCCTTTTTGCCCCATTCCAGTTTATTAAAGACGTATTAAAGGGTAGCTGTGAATAATTTTGGGAAATAGTATCACCTTGACCAATTTGGAAGGTTTTAGAAGATTTGTGGAGATGTATTTTTGCTATTGCATCCTAATAGATGTTATTGAACAACTTAATAATTATTATTTCATTCATTTTGTCCCAAATACAATGAATATCCACATAATTGTTATCTTATAAAAAAATACCAATGATTATTATAAATCTGCGATTACCTTATCACATTTAAAGATATCAATTATTTATAAAAAATACTTGTAAATAAATATATACATTTTCAAATATCAAAATCAATTAGTTTATTTCTACCTTTCATAAAAGTGCATTTCTCATGCATTGTAAAACTTGACATTACACCAAGAATATCAGTGTTAAAAATAATTGAAAATTTGTTCAAGTTTAGTTTCTGTTTCTTGAACGATTTTCGAAATAAAAAGCAACTGAAATAGAAGACGGTATGGATAGCTCAATGCTGAGTCTTCTGGTTGTCCTTGCTGCTTCTTTTCTCCTGTTAGGAGTGGGGGCAGACGTCTGCGAGGTAGAGTCTTGTCCTGCTCAGGGCATCGCTCTTCTATTGATACCTTCAGATTGTTCTGGTTTCGTCAGCTGTCTGAATGGGAAGGCCACAATTTTGTGAGTGTTGTTTACTTTTTACTTTTAAGTATAATTGTTTACTTATTGTGACTAAGAATATTTTTCCACCTAATGAAAAAGATCTTTAAAAATTATTTTCGCAGACAATTTATATACCACAAGCCTCTTCAAGTTATATTTTATAATAACTAACCACAACACAAGAAGTCTCTCTTAGCATTACAAATCATCACACTTTGTCCCTTTAAAGCAGAAGTTTTCCTAATTCCTTAATTAAAAAGTTTTTTCTTTATTACACAATCATTTCTTTATTACACAATTTATTTATTTATTGCACAATCTTTCAATATATTCGCTATATATCATAGATAAACAAACTAAGCCAAAATGAAGTCTAGTGATTCCTTTGAAAAAAAATTAATATTAATTTATTTATTTTAATACTTTATTGAACATTGTATAGATAAAAAAAAATATGCAATACAAAAATAGCAATAGCAAGTTATTTAGGTAAATACATTACAAAAAACTAACAATAATGACAAATTAATACATATTGTTACAAATTAGCAAAAATGTGGCAGTTTGTTAAAATCAAATAATATTTGGTGATGTTTGTCAAAAGTCACTACGTTAGTCTGCATTGGCTTGGGATGGGGTATTCGATAATTGGATTTTCGATTTTTTCATACCTAAAATGAAGTGTTCATAATTAGTATTAATTCATTGTGGATCTTGGCCTATTTAAAAATAGATACAAATCATACAATACATTAGAAAGTCTGTATAATGAAAATTAGGAATTAAAACGTCAGTTTAGAGAAAAACAATTTTCGATTTATAAAAAAACTATGCGATTTGTAAAAAAAAACGATTTTACCCCATCCCTTTCAGACATGACGTTTAAAACGCCACACGAATCCTAGATTTTCTGAACTATAATGAAAATAAAACTGTCAAAAACACAGAATGATAAAAGACTATTTTAATTAAAGCAAAATATGTTTCTTTTATTTATTTTCCATGCGACTTTTTATTGAAATCAATTTATGAATGCGTTACATAAAACTGTTAAAAACCTAAGAGTGCTAATAGATAACACTTTCTCATGGCGAGATCAAATAACTAGGTAAGCCGAAGGCTCTTTTTCAGCAATCATTCCCTTTAACCCTGAGAGCGCTACGAGAAAAAAATATAATTGTCTATCTAGTGCTGAGATATATTTACGATTCGGACGTTCGTGATAAATATTTATTTTAAACAACAAAAAAACAAAAAACAAATATTTTTACAACATAAATATATTTTAGAATATGTATCCTTGTATTCTAAATGAATGATATTCATTTAGAATACAATGGTAGAACAAATTTCTTCCACTGCTATAGCAGTGCGCCGATCTCTCAGGGTTAAAGTGTTGCAAAGATTCCTGCCTATTAAAACTAAAATTTTACTCCTGAAATCTCTACTCTTTCCGATTCTGGACTATGCGAATGTCTGTTACTTGGATGTTACAGAAGAACAGTTGAACAAATTACAGCGTCTTCAAAATGTTTGTCTAAGATTTATTTTCAACCTACGAAAGTATGATCATATAACTTCATACCAGAAGGCATTGAACTGGTTTAATGTTAGAAATAGAAACCAAATTCACATACTGTCTTTATTGTATAATATCCTTAACTGTCCCGCCGCCCCCTCTTATCTTGCCGAAATTTTTGAGCGTCTTTTCAATCATGGATTAGCGCTACGCTCAAATAGATTATTTATTGGCCTTTCCAGCTCACCGCTCCTCTTTTTTTTACGTCGTCCTTTACTGTCCATGCAGTGAGTCTCTGGAATCAGTTACAAACCAATATAAGACTCGCTCCGTCCTTGGCATGCTTCAAGCGACTGAAAAAACTCTAGTCGTTTTAAAATTTTTAGTCAGTAAAATAACGTGTTTCATTCCTAATTTTTCTTTCCCTTTCCTCTCCACCATCCCTTCTTTTTATTTTGATTGATGATATCTCACCTTATACAAAAAAGAATGTTCAGGTGATTCATTTTTGTGGGGTTTGTGGGCATATGCTCACGTATGTGTTTACGGAGTTCGTGGGGATGGATAGTCATTTGAATGATTTATGCAACCATGTAACTTGCCTCATTTACTTTTGTCTGGTTGGTTGGAAGAAATCGCCGCCTGGCAATAAGCTCGCCAGATTGTATTTGCAATAAAAGTGTTAAATAAATAAATTAAATAATTGCGTGTTAATATTTTTTTAAGATATCATACGTTAAGATACGTTACTATATTTTGCATATATTCCCACATCTATTATAGTCATTTTCTCTTAAAAAACGATAGAGGTTTCATTGTATATACCATCATGCCATGTCCCTTTTAAGGAGGACAGAACTTATATGCATGCAGCTTTTACCTTATCCACATCCATATATCTCATCATACATGTTTTTGTTTCTCACATTTCTTATTTTTTTAAATAATTATTTTATTTGAACCTTTATTTCAAAAGGATTACTGATTATCTTTTGTTTGGAAATAAAACTGACTTATTAATTAAAAAATGTACTTAAATAAAAAATACCAGCATCTACAATTTTTATCTTGTTTGTGAATCACCCCCTATTGTGTCACTTCCATTGTATCTGTATCACTTCCATTGTATCTGATACAGTGAAACAAGCTTATTGCAATATGACCAATATTTTCTATCAACTGGAGGGTTTGGAAATCAAACTTAAATGCTCCGATTGGGAAACAATTATTATATCACTAAGCCACAAAGGTCATCATATAGTGAGACTTCTCAAAAATGTTTTTTATTCAATAATTTTCAATGCGTACTACGTCTTTCTGGGTTCGGAAAACCCGGCAATCACCCTTACAGGATCATTGAAAATTTGTTTTTACAAATAGTTTCTTTTTCTTTAAAGTTTCTCTCCTCTTCTGAGGTGGGCGATCATCGTAACTATCTTGACCTTTGAGCCAAAACCTCTCAACAAAGATATGGTACCTTAATGCAACCACTCCTGTAAGTTGTTCAACCAGGTTAAGATGTCTTAATCCCGTATTTCATCTGTTTAGAATTTTCCCCTGCAATATCAGTTGAAGGATCTCATATTGTTCGTCTTGCATTATATTCGTATGTCCAAAATATGATCTTTCTTCTTTTGATAGTAGATAATACTTCTCTATCTCTATTCATCCGTTTCAAGATGTCATCCTAACGGACTTTGTCAACCCACAAGACTTTCAGCATTCTTCGATCGCACTTCTCCCTGGCTCCATCCCAACTCACTGTCGGCGAAGACTGTTGAGGTCAGCTCTCCTCGTCCTCAGGTTGTATGCTCTTCTGTCCCGGACTACGTCCCCCAGGCCGTGCCTCTGCATCAGGTTATCTTTTTGCACCACCCATGAATTCTTTGGTCTTCTTCTGGTTGTTATTCGAGGAAGATCCATGGAGATTGCCTAGTTCATAATGTGATCGGGTGCTCTGCGTCCAACGTACCCATACCATCTCAATCGCCTCTCCTCCATCTTACTGTTGATGTCTGTAACACCTAGGCTTCCACAAATGCGTGAGCTTTTTATTTTGTCTCTTAGGGACACTGACCATCTTAGCATACGTATTTCAGCAGTTTCTAGTTGCTTGGAGTAAGAGTTATACATCGTCCAGCATTCGGAGCCATAGAGGAGTGTGAATTCTTCGATTGCACCATATTTGAAAATCTTCTTGAGAAAGTTTCCATGTTTCAGCACAATAGAAAAATATGGATAATATCGCCTGTTGAGAATCATAGTGGCGAAACTACAAAAAAATAAATTTTCGAGTTAAGACTTCCAAATGGCACTAAAATGACTCCTTTTTTACGTGCGTAAGTGGCGAAAGTATATTTCAACTCCTTGAAGCATCAAGGAGTTGAAATATGCTTTCGCCACTTACGCACGTGAAAAATGAGTCATTTTAGTGCCATTTGGAAGACAAATCTCGAAAATGTATTTTTTGGAGTTTCGCCACTATGATTCTCAACAGGTGATATGTAGCAATGCAAAACTCATATACGTACATCAAGATTTAATTCTTGTTGCAGATATCCTGAATTTAAAAAAAGAAGCTTCCTGACATCTCCACTCTTCTTTGATGTCTTGAGACAGATTATTTGTATTGTTGGACAAGCTAAACAATTTAACTGTTTATGATATATCACAAAGTACCATTGTCTGTATATTATTTTTACTGACAATCATAAATAAGGTGTAAGAATGAGTGAGTAAATGTATGCAGATGATATGGTTATGCTTGCTGAAAACTAAGGTGATTTAAAGGATATTAAAAGTGAGCTATATGAGAGATGTCTGGTAAGAGATTTGAAAATAAATGCAGTGCAATCAAAGATTATGGTTAGAGAAAGAAGTGTGGTAAAAAGTGTGTGCTAACTCAGAAATACTGTAGGGGTTTACTCTGGAAAATTGGAGCAGGTTGATGCGTTCTGATATCTGAGCAGTAGGTTTACTTGTGATGGATGGGTTGAAAAAGACATTGAAAGACAGGTAGCGCCAGGAAACAAGGTGAACCGGAGCACTTAATGTTATATACAACATAACAGTAGCAAAAGTGATAATATATTATATAATAGTGTGTTGGTCTTGATGTATGGAAGTGAAACTTGGACTTAGCAGAAGAAGGATAAGAGTAAGATTAATGCTGTGGAGATGCGTGCAGTAAGGAATATTTGTGGAGTGTCAATGTTTGAAACAAGGCAGAATGAAGACATGGGATATGAATGCAATGATAAAATGGATGTTTTAAGTAAGATGAAGAGAGGAGTTTTAAGATGGTTTGGACATGTGGAAAGAATGAATAATGAAAGAATGACTTAAGGAATATACAAGCCAGAAATTCAAAGTGTGCGTGGAAGAGGTAGACTGAGGTAAATTTGGCTGAACCAAATGGGCCAGATTTTGAAAGAAGATAAAGTGAAAAGTATGAATAATATAAGATTGTGCATGACAATATTTATGAATGTGGAGGAGGTGAAAGTTGTGTGCTTAGATAGAAGTGTTTGGAGATCTGCTTTCTCTGCCTATCCCACAAGGGACACGGCATGATCATATGTATGTATGTGAACAATCATAAATTTTGTCTTTAATATATTCATTTTCAAACCTCTCTTAGTAATACTCGTACTTGTTGACTATGTTCATTATTCGCAAGAAGAACATCGGCCTATCAAATGTTACTTATTATTTGACTGATAATTAGTATTCTATCGTCGACTTCTTCCAACGCCTCAAAAATTATTTCAGAATAAAAGTTTTAAAAAATAGGGGAAGATATGCATACTTATCGAACTCCGTGACATTTCTACATTGGGTGTCATCTAACTTAGTTAAGATAGATGACATGTTGACACCTGCAGTTTTCTGATGTCAGTAAAGATTACTATAGTTCGGAAATTCAAGGATGAGTCCTGTGGCAGCTCACAAATTTGCCCCAATACAACCTTATGTAATGTATTTACCTAAATAACTTGCTATTTATTAGAATTGAGGCTTATATTAAAGTTACTAAAATAATTAAAATTACTGAACATCGTTACAAGGTTGTATTGGAGCAATTTGTGAGCTGTCACAGGACTCATCCTAGAATTTCCGAACTATAATAATTCTTAAATCTTTATGTTATTTATAGTTAAGGCATTAACACTGTGGAGGTTTAAAGACATTGTTTGTATTCCCCTGATGATGAGGTGAAAACCTTGGAACCGGTAGGGTTATACCATTATATAAAGTGAAATAAACAGTATTGAACTAAACAAATTACAATATCTTTGATCTTTTTATCTAGACCCTTGTCAATCAAGATTTCCATAACTTTATGATGTTGTGCCTTATCGAAAGCGTCTTCAAAACCAATAAAGCTAGCGGACAAGTCCAAATTCATATCTCGACACTTTTCTCCAAGTATACGTATACCACAAAGAACTTCTCTTGTGACATGTCCATTTCTAAAGCCAAACTATTAACATCTTGTAAATTCTACCATGGAAAATCTTGAATACATAGCTCATGAGATGTATCATTGTATTGTATATTCGCTGCACCTTTTATTTTTTTGCCAATTTGATGAATGTGAAGCTAAACCAGTTTGTTGGTATAATCCCTGTACTGTAGGATCTTGTTAAACAGTTTGAACAAAATATCAATGTCATCATTATCAATCAATTTGACAAATTTTGTAAGTACCTCATCCCGCTCAGGTGCTTTCTCACACTAAGCTAGTCTTATTTTGTAAGCACCTCATCCCGCTCAGGTGCTTTCTCACACTAAGCTAGTCTTATTTTGTAAGCACCTCATCCCGCTCAGGTGCTTTCTCACACTAAGCTAGTCTTATATTATTGATGACTTCAGTCTTACGTAATAATAATAGTAATAAAAGAACAATTAATGATGTGCTGTTTAGAGATAAGACTCAAGGGCGCTCAAAATATTGTTATTCCAGGGCCGCTATCTCGCTATCTCCTTCCGGTACATCCAATCCAATCTCATTGGTCTATCTATCATTATCAAATAGCTCTTCAATGTATTTACTTCATTTATTCAATACAATAAATAGATAAAGTTTATTAAAAGGAATAGGTATGTAAATACATACATACTATCCCGCCGTGTCTCTATCAGGATAGGCAGAGAGGATAAATCTCCAACCTTTCCTATCTCAAGACACATTTCGCCTCTTCTACATTTATACACCCTCTCATACTCCTAACTCCTGCTATTTCTCTAACTTTCTACATTTCCTTCTTTCAAAACATCATTCATTTAATCCAACCATACTTCCTTTGGTCTTCCTCTATCACACTTTTTACTCACATTTGCGCTACATATTTGTTGTTTTAGTCTTTCTTCATTCATAAATTCTACATGCCCAAACCATCTCAGAGTGCTCTTTTTTTCATCTTACTCAATAATCAATCCTAGTCAAGATCTACGACTAAGAAAATGCCGGAGAAGGACCCTCCAGAACTCTACAACACCTAAATTGAAAATGTCCACCAAATCAGACATGGAATTATCAAATTATTGCATTTTCATGATTGATAACTTATAACGTCAAAAAAAAGAAACGTTTTTTATTAATGTCATGAGATTAGATTGAAGTAGTTGTTAAGTAACTTAACTTATAGATATTGATTAAAAAAACCATGTCAATCCTAGTAATTAAGGGAGATTGAAAAAATCACACTTGTATGAGTGCATTACTTACTCATTCGGATAAGAATTTGAAATCAGAGTAAAGTCAATCATACTCATTCTGGAAATAAATACAAGTATATTTAAACCACCTAGACATGAAGCTATATTCCACACAATTTACTGGTTGATAGCATACAAAATAATTTTCAATCAAACCAAAACATCTTCCCTTTGTATTCAGTCTGGAATATGGAAATGCCACATAATATCTTCCTCAAAGCTCACAGCCCGGTACTCCAGTTCCTTCCATGTTATGTGATTGTTGTAAGTTGAGTGTCCGATTTGTCAAGCCTTAGTGGATGATAAAACAACCCAGCTATCATTATAAATTAATTAATGTAATAACTATTCCTTTTCAGACGCTGCCCTGAACAATTCAGCTTTGATGTCAAACTTCAGAGGTGCATACCGAAGAGTGAATCAAAATGCACACCATGTAAACAAGACATAAATATCAACAGCAATGGAAATTTTGGAGTCCAAGTTATCGAACCCAGAGCAGCTAATGTAGTGTCAAATGATTTCTCTAAATCAAACAATATCTCAGAAAGGTGTATCAGGAACTCGATCACAACAGTGGTGTGTCCTCCAGACATTGCAGATGACAGACTTTTACCTCATCCAGATGATTGCGGCCTCTTTTACGTTTGTATATCCATTGAACTTCCTCCTGTGTGTAGAGACTGCCCTTCTAAACTACATTTCAATCCGACAAAAAAGGTTTGTGATCATCCTGAATCCGCTGGCTGTTTAGCATTGGATTTTCCAAGAGATTCTAAGAGTTATGTGCCAGATGCGAAGATAAACAGAAGGAAAATATGGGAAACTGTAAATAAAGATGACTTAGATAATGAAATTGACACGAATAATGATTTAGACGACAGTGACGAATATGAGGATGATTATTCACTGGATAGTGATGAAAGTGATGATTATCAATTGTTTAATGAAAATTTTAGAGAAATGTCACCAATTATTTTAAAACAACAGAATAGCGAGGACACAGATGGATATGAAATGGAAAATGTCGATAGTGAAGAAGATTCAGAGGAAGACAAATCACGTTTTATAAATGAAGTTATACACATTCTGAAGTATTGAGCAGTGATAATTTTGAGAAAAAATTATAATTGAATAATATACCTAAATTATGAAAAAATCAATATGTTCCCGGATCCAGAAAATTGTTTAAAAAATTTACGTTTACACGTTCCAAGTTAGATTCAAGCATTCATGCCCACCAGGATTACATTTCAACCAAGAACAGCTCAGGTGTGACCAACCCGAGGTTGCCAAATGTATTTCGAGAACTGTAAGAGTGCATTATTCTGTTGATTTAACATTACATGTGTAATTTTGCAGTCTTATTCTTAGTCTCAAAATTATTTTACAATTGTATTCTGTGTGAGTTTCCTATTTCTCAATGTTAATTAATAATTACAGTTGTTCCAAATCTGATTTCAAAGTCATCAGTTTGAATATGTTTTTTTTTAAGTTGTTTTCAATTTATAAAGGTCAACTTTCTCAACACTTAACATGAAACTAATTGCTGATTAGATGAGCAACAGTCTTATCAAATCCATGCTGCTAATTAATTAATTATATCAAATTAACTAATCGTCAAAAAATGAGGAAATTTCATAAAATTATGTATGATAGTACGTAGGTTTATAAAAATGTACATCTATATTTATAACACTTATATTTATAACAAATAAAAAATAAGAATAACAAAAAAAGTGTGTTTTGATGTAAAAAAAACTACATGTAATACTATATTTTTCCCTCAATATACCTAACATAAGGAGTATATCATTGTTCATCAATTTATTTTAGAAAATAAACTATTCTAAAGCTAATACCTGACTATAGTGTCGCCGCAAAATTGAGATTATGGTCTCCCACTAGATTATGGTTTCTGAATGATGCACTCTTTACTTTAATTCAAATTTCCCGCATGCAGTGTTAATAAATAATTTGTGCTTAGTCTAATAAATACCGCAATATATTTTCAAATACTTATGCTTTTTTAACAAATTTTCTGAAGTACAAAATGTAAACCTGTAATTTCTTGAAATATTATATAATTTATTTCATGTAAAAAAAATCTTACTATCATAAAATAAAATACAGATTAATCTTAGATAAATCCAATACGTCCATCATAGTTGATAAACAGAGCTACTCAGTGAAATGTATGAATACATTTGAATTTTATATTATAGGAGTTAAAAATTATCAGCAAAAATATGTCTTCAGAGATAAAATATAATTTGTGTGACAATGGAAAAATTATCACATATAACCGAAATTAAAGATTATCAATGTATACATATATGTACTTTTAATTGGCTAAATTGTCATTAAAAGATTGATTATGAACTTTGTCTCTTTGTATTCAAGTACCTTAATGGAATGTCTCCATTGTATCTTTCAGATCTGTCTCTGAGAGATATAGCTTCGAAGAGGAACAGAACTCGGAGGTTGATTGTGTCTTCATGAAATAAATTGATTTTTCCGAATCTACTTGTATCTAATAGAGCGGATTTATTAGGACACCACTTTTGACATTGCTGGTCCTGTGGCCTGGAATCGTCTGCCTCAAAGTGTTAGAGATATGGGTGGTATGTACTGCTTTAGGAAGCACTTAAAGACAACCCTTTTTGGGAGATGTTATCAAAATGTATGATTATATATGAACAGTACGCTTCATCTAATGCCGAATGTGTTATTATCACATATTAGAAGATCTAAAAGTTTTCTGCAGTTTTCTTACTAAATATGTTTTTCTAAACATATACAGATACAGGTAAGTTCCTAATCCAATGCCCACAGCCACAATCTTCATATCCTTACACTCAGCCTTTTTTTGTAATACTTCTAATCTGTCAATAATAGTATGCCCTTGAAGAAAGTCTGCTCTCTAAATGACACTATATAAATAGTCATTTTATTATGATGACCCTGACATATTGAAGAGTGTAGCCAAGAGAATATTGTCTTCGGCACCATTAATAGAGCCTTGGGAATTAAAACCATTGAAGTAGATACAGAACTCACATTTGGAATCATCACACATGTTTGAAATATTACTCCGCATGTGAAGAAACTATGTCTAGCATGTGTAAGCATTGTTTCCAGACAAACTCTAATATATTGAGTGTTAACATAAGTTGTGTCCATTTTTTTCCAATTTAAAAATGAGCACCAAAAGTAAAACAAAATGGTAATGGTTATACGTCATTCGAAAGAAAATTTTCTGCTCTACAAGATATTGTGTTTGCTTTTACGTTAGATAACATAAATTATTTTATTTGATTACAAGCCTTCAAAATGGAATGTCAAGTAGACAAAAGTGAGCATTTTCGACACCTCCTTCTGTTCGCATTCAATCGAGGGAGCTGCTCGCGATATTTTCGAAGTGTACTGTGAAGATGCTTTGACTTAAAGGACAGCTCATCGATGGTTTTTGCGTTTCAAAGACGGTAATTTCGACCTGAAAGACATGGAGCGTTCCGGGCGACCAGTGGACTTCGATGAGGACCGCTTAAACCATATTATTCATGAAGATCCCCTTCAAACCACCGTAAAATTTGCTGAGCAGATGAATTGTAGTCGCGCAACTGTATACCGCCATCATAAATCAATGGGAAAAGTCCAGAAGTTTGGCGCTTGGGTTCCACATGTTTCGAGTGAAAACAACAAAAATCAATGTTTGACAATTTCTGCTGGTTTGCTCGCGCGTCATCGAGCTACCCATGGCCACAAGCAAAGGTTCTTTAACCGCATCATTACTGGTGATGCAAAATGTTTGAAGGGGATCTTTATGAATAATATGGTTTATGCGATCCTCATTGAAGTTCACTGGTCGTCCGGAACGCTCCATGTCTTTCAAGTCGAAATTACTGTCTTTGAAACGCAAAAACCATCAATGAGCTGTCCTTTAATTCATAGCATCTTCACCGTACACTTCGCAAATATCGCGAGTAGCTTTGGCAGCTTTGTTCCCTCGATTGAACGCAAACAGAAGGTGTCGAAAATGCTCACTTTCGTCTACTTGACATTCCATTTTAAAGGCTCGTAATCAAATAAAATAATATATGTAACGTAAAAGCAAACGCAATATCTTGTAGAGCGGAAAATTTTCTTTCGAATGACATATAACCTTTACCATTTTGTTTTACTCATTTTTAAATTTGAAAAAAAACGGACACAACTTATGTTAACACCTAATATCAACAGGAAGTTTTTAATATATATGTAAATTGTATAGGATTTAAACCTGTGAACATTTGCTTTCAAACTAGTCTACTGGACTGTGGCCATCATAGAATAGTTTAATTTCTTGATTTTTAAGTAATAATTAAAACAAAAAATATCTTTTGACATCTTAATACCTGTTTATACATTGATCTGATTCAGATTTTTATAATTTATTGCAAACTATTGCTCCTATTGAGACAGCATTGACAAAATAGTTGATATTTATTAAATAATCAATAAAAATAAACAGTGGCTATGAAATGTTTAA